>VXBX01002721.1:66830-78272 GCA_013400415.1 Scytalopus superciliaris
GATGGGTCAGAGGCAGCAGCAGCAGCAGAAGGAGCCCTTGCCTGAGATTCCCCACCGGCAGGGTGGGCACTGCCCAAGTACCAGTAACTCGGAAATAGCTCCAAGCAGGCTCAGCAAAAGCAGCACCTCTGTTGCAAAGGGGAGTTTTGCACTTAAGAAACTTATTCCAGAAGGACATAAAGAATTTATTAACCTGCTTCTTTCACAAAGGACCTTGTTCTCAACTAGTTTACCTGAAACTCTCACAACTTGAAAATTCAAGCCATAGGTCCTCTGCATACTGTTTGGTCTTCCAGTCAGCTTCTCTCACGTCTTATGCCCTGAAAACCACCTTCTTGTTTAGAAGGGATGCCTCAAATTTGTGTTCTTAATTTTCAGCTATGACACTCAGTGAAATTATTGACCTCCCCTGGACTTCTGGAATGACAAGTAAAGTACTACTGGACAAACAAGGAAAATAACTTTGAGACAAATGGATAAATCATTTTCCCATATCAAAACATTTATTAACTGTATATAATTCATAGGGGTTTTTTCAAAATTTCCTTCTTTCTTTTCGTTCCTCCTTTTTCCACTCACTGACCTATTATTTGTACATTGCTGTGAGATCTTCTTTGCATGAATGAATATGAATGGGCCCTCATGAAAAGAACTAGGCACTGCCCTGGATTTGTATAGCACAAAGATATAAAAGAGTGAAGAGAAAAAGAATGTCAGCAGCAAAACATTCATAGCTGAAGATGCAGAAACAACTTGTGTGTGCAGGCACTTAGTGAAATAAACACAGGACAATGCTCAAATCCTGCCATCTTGACCCTAAATGAAGCCTGAGAAGAGGTTTGCCCACCTGCCTTGGTATCCCCAGGGTTTTCAGCAGCTGGGAACAAAATAAGGTTTTAGCTGTGCCATTTCTCCAGTGTCCTCTGCCAGGAGAGGTGCTTTGCCTTTGGAATGACATGGACTCCACCAGCAGCTGTCCTAAAAGTATCCCAGCTGATTACCAAGAGAGCAAAGCACTGCTCTGATGCCCTTTCTCTGCTAACCTGCACTATGTGTTTGTGTTGTGTAACTGGTGCCCACTGTGTGCTGACAGAGGGATGTCTGCCATTTTCTTTGGTTTCATCTCTCACGAGTTCTATGTCTTTCACACTTACAACCAGACCTCTTAAGACATACGTCACCTCAGAGAGACCTGGGTGAAGAAAATTCATAGCATAGCTCTTCCATCACCAAAATAAAAAACCCCAAGCAACTAAACTCAACAAAAATTCTTGTACTTGGCTCACTCTCAAGCTAGGAATATGGTTTTAATAAGAGTTCAAGCGAACTCCACATATAAGTGAATTTGATTCAAAGCCCACTACAGCCAAGGTGAGCTTTTCATTAGATACACCCATTTTTTGCCCATTTTCAATCTGTGTAAGATCATTTGTCACCTGCATGGTTTTATATTTAACTGTGCCCACATCCCTGGTACAAAGTACGTATCCCAAATGCCTAACAAACAGGGCACACAAAGTTAATGGGTCACTATTAGAGTGGCCCCTTGATGTGCTGTGCTATTGGTGCTTGTCTTTGTGAACAGCTAACTTTATTTCCTGCAGATATTTTGCTTTCTGCCAGGAGCAGTGAATGAACCACTCAGGCTGAGCTGTACATTACAGCTCCAAAATGAACAAAGATCCTGCACAACACTGCCACCTGATCTAATCTAATCTTTCCTTTGCCTCTGTGCTCACAGGAGGTCAATGTAAATTAATGTTGAATGCCTAAGTTCAACCACTGACTGACAAGACCTCCTTTAATGACACGGATTCACTACAACTAGTGAGGATAGCAACCAACACAGGCATCATTCTGTGATGTGTATTAGCATCTGTCATGTGTCAATGAAAATGTGCATTTGTGACCTGTCTGTGCAACATCAATGGATGTGATTCTGTTTTCCTATTCCTACCCTCAGAGTTGACAACTAATGGAGCAGCAGTTTTATTTTTAAGAGCCTCTGGTAAGAAAAAGGAATGGGAAGGGAGGAGGTGCAGATAGGATCTGCAAGGGGAGACAGTAACTAATAGAGACCTCATTAAATTTGAAGTATCCAGGCAGAATGTGTGGTAAAATTCCTGTAAGCCACTTCTGCTTTTGAAGGGTCTGCTCAAAACCACAGCTTTGAAACAGAGGTCAGAGATCAGACCTTAGTAAGAATGGGGAAATAAGACCCTTCATTCCTCACCTACTTAAATTTGAAACATTCACTTTGTCCAACATTTGTGTTGCTCTAAGGTGTGGAATTTTGTAACCAGTGTACAGGAGAGTAGGCAGGATAGCTGTGCATGTTGATGAGAGAGCTTTTCTTTGAGAACGGTTAAGGAGAGTGGGCAACCTACACCTTCAGCTGGGATCATCCACTCCCCTCCCAGGTGGTACATGGTATGTATTAAATAAGGTCTATATGTAAGCTGATTTTTTTAAGGAACCTTGTTCTTTTCAAAGAGAGTTATTCTTTCTCCATTTGGAGGTACAGGATGCCCAGTGCAAGCAGCACAGTATCCAAGTCAGCACACTTTCCCTCTGCCCAGTGGCAAGTTCCCTGGGTTTTTATGTCTGGAAAGGCATGGACAGATCACAGCAGCTTCGGGTTGTTGTTCATCCGGAGGCTGGAATACATTCCCACGTGCCGGACCAGGTTGGGTTCCACCACATAGGCGTTCTCCCCCTTCGCCCGCAGCAGGGAGTAGAGGGCAGTGTCCTTAGCAAAACCCTGCCGGCAGTGCAGCCCCTTCAGGTAACCTAAGGCACGTCGGGCAGAGGGAGCAGGGAAGAGCATGGCCGGGGTGCAGCACTCAGTGACTGGCACCACGTTGTAGAGCGCGGGGTGCAGCCGGCGCAGCTCCAGCAGGTAGTGCCGCCCCACCAGCTCCGACAGGGCCATGCTGTACAGAGCAAAGAACAGCACGAGGAACCAGCCGGGGCCAGGCCGCCCCAGCGTCCAGGAGTACACACAGCTCAGCGCTGGCCCCAGCAACATGCCCAGGCCGAGCCACTCGAGGATTCTCATGGGCTCAGGGTTGAAGTAGCGCTGGAGCCTCTCAGGATGGTAAAGCTTGAAGTAGAGAGCATCTCTGAGGTATGGTTTTGATAGCCGGGCCAAGAAGAGGTGCTGCAGGACGGAGAATATCTCCTCTTCTGGCACAGCATCATCTTCCACTACAAGGATGTACTGTGGGTTGTATGACAACAGGGACTGCTCAAGGCAGAAGACATAGTCCTGCTTCTCCTTCTCAAACTGGTTCACTCTGGGATCAGGGTTCTCTCCAGTTCTGTCACGACTGACCATAGGAAAGAAGCTGCTCAGCAGCCTGACATCCTCATGGCTACTGGGGTCTGACTCCACGTTGCAGAGGAGCACACGGTGGCTCTGGCAGCGCACACCACATTTCTGGAGGAGGTGGTGGAAGCGGGAGGCCACTTGCAAGACATAGTGGAAATCATTCCGCCTCTGCACAGTGATAATGGTTATCAGCAGCAAGGGCTGGAAGGCATCGCTGCCAGAGGCCTTGGAGGCATTTGGTATTTGCATCTTCTCAAAGTAATGGAGGGCATCCTGTCCCTCCTGCTGGTTGTGCTCCAGGAACTCCTGGCTCATGGGGTTCAAGTGCCAGCGCCGCAAATAGAAGTAGGAGTGGAGGAGCTGGTGGCAAATTAGAGGTGCAAACACCCCAAATGTCACCACAGTCAGCGTGAGGAGATGGATAACAGGGCTGGACCAGCGGCACCACCTCCCACATAGCTGCCAGGCTTGGTGTAACATAGCTGCTGCAGAAGGAGGGCACTCCTGTGCTATTCATGCCCTCAATCCTTCACTTCCAATGCATCCTCCTCCTGGGTTGCAAGGCATCACTGGGGCAGTGGCTGCCAAACCTGCACAGGTTGTCCAAGCCTACAAAGGAAGAAAAATGGTGGTTACTGAAATAGGAACTGACAAATAAAAAGGAAAGCAGAGAGTTAGTCACCAAGTAAAACAAAATATGCAGCCCCTGAGGAGTCCCTTGTGGTGGGGGCATCACAGAATAGCCTTGAGAGGTTTAGGATAGGTGAGCGAAACTTAGTTTCCAGCAGTGTCCCTAAGGCCTTTTCGTCATATAGGAGCTCTCTGATCTCACTTAGCTCGACAGGACTTCATTGTGTTTGTTATTGTGAATCAAACACCTAACAACAGGCGACATGGATGCAGGATGTGTGGAGATCCCTTTCTGTTAGAGAACTTGGATACCACTGTCCAGTCACAGTGACATAGTAAGATTTGTGTCACAGCCAAGAACCACAGCCAGATCTCTTGTACCTTAACCTAGCACATATATGAGACACAAGCTTTTACCTCTCTGGAATGACACATGCTTCCCCTCTGTTGCTCACACACTTCCAAACACATCGTTTTTCACTTTCCCCCCCTAGAATATGAAGCCAGAGAACAAAGACACCAATTTACTTCGCTAAGGGCCTGTGTATGCCAAGTGTAATGTGTGTATCTGTGTGTCTGTCTGCCTGTTTCAGATGTCTCCTCCTTGCTACATCCATGGGCACAGCAAGATGTTGTAATTGAGCCATTGACTCATATTTCTTATTTAGAAGTTTGCAATTTAAAAGTATATGCCTTTTATTTAAAACTGAAACATTCATATAAATATGTCCTTTTTTTGTACAGACACTTTCAGTAAACATGCACCTTCACAGAAGTTAGATTTTGTCATAAATGGCTTTTCTGTTCTGCTTCCCTGACTGCCATGAACACCTCACAGCCTGGCTGTTGGAAGCTTACAAAAAATCAGGGCAATTATGCTGTTCAGATAAATTCTGTTGTGCCAGTAATCTCCCTTTTTAATCCGCTGTTTCATTCTCCCTTTGATTTCTTATTCCCTCTCCTTCTGCACTGAGTTATTCACACCCCCCACCGAGCTGTCTGACTGCACTGGATGTTCAGTGGAGAGTTTCTCTGATTTTTGACCTCTGGCCTTCCACAAGTTCTGATCATTGAGTGGTGCTCCCAGACCAAAATGTTACTCTTTGTTCTACTCTGCACTGTCATCTGAAGCAGCCTAAACAATGTTGGGTGGGTGGAAAGAAATCATGGCTTTTCTCATCTGTCTCAGAAAAAAAAGGATTTGTACAAGAAATTACTTGGAGGACACAAAGCAGGGTCTGACTTGGGTGTACTTCAAAACTGCCTTCATTACTGTAGTCACAGATTTGCTGGTCTTACCATTTAGGAGAACCTTTTCCTATTGCCATAAGGCAATGTGACAACCTTCTATGAAAGGCCTTTTAACAAGATTAATGGAAAAATACAAGAGTTATTCCAAATATTTGTTAGAGAAGAGGCACTTCATGCTGCGAGATCTCAAACCATCCTTAAATACACTGTGGTATCAGTGTTATATTCTCTTACGATTCAAGAAAAGATTTAGAGTAATTAAATAGGGATAACAAATTTACGTGCTCGTGCATGCTGATGCATGAGAATCTGTACCCATATAGTTTTGAGGTTTTTTTTCTTTCTGAAACAATCGTGTTTCACAGACACTACGTTGTATTGCATCAGTGAACCTTAGAGATGATGACTGCCCTTCAGCTGTGAGATCCAAGTCATGAGGATTCAGGACATGAAGATCTGAAATCCATCAGGCACAAAGACCTGTTATTTAAATCCATGTATTCATCCAAAGTCCTGTGCTTGCCAGCTAACCTGCCACAAGAATTATGGGAACACACAAATGCACAATTATATTCTACAACTAATACTGGTGTACTGTCGAGTCTTCTCTTGATATCAGCATGATTGTGGACACGGTATCTGAGCTCCAAACCTGAACGTGAGGACTGCAGTGGGAAAAGGAGATAAAGGAAATCCAGAAGGTTGTTTAGTACTCAGGGAATAAAGTTTACTTTTCATCTACCAGCTATGCTGAAGATCTGAGCTACAAGAACTGTGAGCCAGCAGTGAGCTCATGAGATATACATCGAATATATGAATATACATTTATAATTTTTGGAACATTTCTTCATTAATAATTCTTCAAGCAACCTGGTCTAGTGAGTGGCATCCCTGTCTGCAGCAGGGCAGTTGGAACTAGAGGTTCTTTAAGGTCCCTTCCAACCAAAACCATTCAATGGTTCTGGTGATCATGCTCACCCAAGAAGGAGGCCACCTTCCCTCATACTATCTGCTGCTGAAGAGGGAAAAAGGGGTGTCCCTGCTGTGTTCCCTGTGCTGTCTTCCCTGCTGTGGCCTTGTGAGATCAGTCAAACAGATTTTCACCTGAGGTCTTGCTCTTCTGCACCTGTGTTGTCTAAGGGTGAGGTTCACCTGAAGGTGCCTCCCCGGTCCCTGCAGGTGGACTCACATTAAGTCTGCAGCCCAACAGTTCCTTCTCCGTACACCCTTCCTGCAGGAAAAGTGGTGCTGGGACTCCACCTGCTGGTGTCAAAGCTCCTGGCTCAGGGCGGGGTTGGCCAGACTCTGCAGGCGAGCACCACCCTCTCTGGAGGTAGCTCCTCACTTCACATGGGGCAGTAGCTACCCTGGGAAAAGCACTCAGGACTGGAAGCCAGCCACAGTCACAAGCATTTATGACTTAACCTGGCTTCACCTCATCAGTAACAGAACTCACAATTTCAGGCTCTTATCTGGGTTCTCTAACTCAGAGAGTCTCAAGGAAAACAACAATCACACACACACTTCTGCAACTCTTCCAGTCTTCCTCTGCTGCCTGGCCTGTTGGCACTCACACTGACTGCCACATTCTTGGTCAAATGCATTTGCAGAGGAAAAGGCTGCTTTCCCTGGGCAGTGAAATAATCACAGAGGTTAAAAATTGTCAGGAACATATTAAATCAGGTCAAATACTACAATTCATGTAAAAACCAAGCTGAAGAAAAGCTCTAGAAGCTCTAGAAATGAGGGAAGACACTGACCTCCTTCACACCTTTTTGTCTATAATACTGGGAACCTGAGAGTTCCAAATATAGATGAAAAATTTCTTACTTCTGCAGAGGTAGTTTGACCTTCTCTGTAGGATTTGAATCCAGAGTTTCTGCTCAGACTGTTTTCTATCCATTAGGATGGTTCTAACTTCACAGAAGCCACTCTGTTGGCTGTTTGTACTGTCATTTTCACCTTTTTCCCTTTTTAGGGGGAAAAGAATCTTGTTTGCTCTTCTTTAAGTAAGTGCCATTTCAGACAGAAAAAAAAAATTGTTTAAGGAGAAAAGCAAGAATCAGATTTGGATTTTATAGTGCCTTAAAAAATCCCTCTGTGTTCAACCTGAGTAGTAACAACTTTGCAACTACATAAATACTTGCAGTAGAGACAAGTTTTATACACATTCTGTGTAGAACTGAACTATTGCTTAAACATCTGGAAGCCATGCTGATACAAAGCTACAGATGTTGTTTTTTTCTTTTCTTAGATCCTCATGATGAAGATGCCTTCCAGAAACACCTGATTTCAAATCTATATTCCCATCTTCATTGGTCCCCTAATTACTTGGCTGAATTACAGTGTCCAGGAGGAAGTCACCTCTGCACACACTGAGGCAGAGTAGAAAAATGGGTAATGTTTTCTTTGGGGTGCAGAACATTGTCTGCCATGTTTGTGCTTTAAAAGAGAAAGCTGTCTGGTTTTCTGTCTGGTCCAAACTCTTCTCCACAGAGGTATTTCCTGGAACATTTTTCAAAGCTGCAAAATTTAGCTAATGTAAGAGAGGGCATCTGTCTTCTACTCCCTGCTTCTTCAAACAAGGACACAACTATTCCTTTACAACTACAATATTAAATGATTGCTTTTAGCCTATCTGTGTTTCTTCTCAGTGTCAGTGGGAAACAACGTTCCTTTCCTACCATAAAACCAGCTGAATGAAGTCATGTGATCAGAAGCCATAGGGTTGTCTCTGCAGGGAAAAAAAAGGCAGGCTCTTGGAAAATGTCATGGTAAGTCAGGCTGTCACAGCCCTCACCTGAGCCCCAGCAGTGGCAGAAGTAAAGGTGTTTGCAGAAGCTGTAGTTTTCACTTGTGTTGATCCTGTAGCAGCATCTCAAATTGAAACGTTTGTGTGGAAAACACTTCTGTGCCCCAACCTAAGATCATATGGACAAGATGCAAGCTCAGGACCGAGCTCCTCTACCCATTAACACTCTCTGGCAGAGACAGGGCCTTTGTCTTGCTGCAACAGAATGTCCTGCTTGACTCTGAGGAAACTGATGCAGGCTTCACAAAGAGCCACACAGATGTCCTCCTGTTCCATATATGTGTGCTGACAGCTGAGTGTGGTGTACAGATATCCTCGAATTCTGAAACCTGAGGTCCCTACCATGAGCTGATCTCTATTACTGGGCCAGATGGCCAGCTTTTCTCATCTGCAATTCCTCTTGTTTTCTGACAGCTTTTAGTAGGTCAGGTGCCAGATAATATTTCTGCAATGTGTCAGGCCTGCCTTGACAACAGCAGTGTCCAGTAGAAGCCAAGCATCCACAGACCTGACCATTACACTCAGATGCCAAACAGGGAGCTGGACTCCCTAGAAAACAAACCATCCTGGGCAAGAGCTGTGCTTCTAAAAATATTCAGCAGAACCTTTAATGGTATGAGATCTTGTTCTTTGATTCTATTTTACTGGCTATGGAACTAAGAAAGGAGGTACATGGATGTGGCAGCTGGACAATACTTTCTCCATTTCATTGAAACTAAAAGGATAAAACGATGCCACCAGTGAAACAGGCTATGAGCTGAATATATATTAATTACAGTTATTTCCCCAACTTCTGTCTTGCTTCTCATGCATATCAGTTTTTCTCTGCCACATAAACGTCAAGAGAGCCCATTTGCAACAGCTGCTGACTTTCACCTGGCAGCCTCCCCGCAGTGCAATCCCATGGGAAAGCAGTGCTCATCCTTGTTGCTACCAAGCAGTAAAGTAGATCAGATCAAGTGGGAGTGGAAAGCAGCCTGGAAAACAGAGTTCTGCAAGATAGTAGCTAAACACAGAGACTTAAGGCAACGAGGTTTGCGAGGAGCTGTCTTTTAGATGACACAAAGGTTTATATGGTTTTAAAATTAATTATGTCATTCATATCTGTCTGATGTTACAATTATTTTTGTGCCAGAGGTTAAAAGAAAAAGAAAAAAGGATACATTAGAGTATTTGATAAAGATCTGTCTAAAAACTGCCACATTTTTTAATGAATATGTACAGAATTTTAAATGTTTGCTTTAGTATAAAATTTACATCTCTACTAAAAAAAAAACCCAAACAAAACAACAAAGCTTATCTTAAACAATGCTGCTGCTAATAATGGCACCAGCTTTTCACCTTTCCCTGTCTGCTCTTGGAATCTCAGGGCTAAATGTGCATTGACTCATCAGAGATGCTATAGATAATTTGTATGTTAACTCTTTGTGTCACAGCCTTTTGCTAAAATAAGACCAGGGCCCCTGCATGCTGCAGGGCATACTGCACACAAGTATAGCAAGAAGCAATTTCTGCCTTAGTGGATCCTCAGCTGAAGAATATAAAAGATAGGAGGGAATCTGTTTTTTCCATGTAAAGTATCAGCCTGGTTTTCCTATCATGAGTATTGGGCATTTTATAGTTTGACCATACTGACAATCCACAAAGGTAAATTGCCTAGAATAACTAAAAAAACACAAACCATAAATGTGGTATGCTAAAGTTATTAGCAACTCTGCAAATTCAAGCAATCTGGTCAGAGGCAGAAGTACGCTTGGCCTTGGAGAAATCTGTCCAGAAGGAGTTATCCCAGCACAGGTATTCTGGAATAGCTCCTTCTGTAGCTCTTCTATTCAGTGCAATTATGCCTTCAGGCTTGCCAGGAAGCCAGCCATTTTTGAGTCTCTGAAAGAGCAATATGCAGATTAAATTAACTCATCCAGTATCTGTGATTTTGGTAGGTGTGACAGGTGGTGGAAGTCCCCCACAAGAACCAGGGTTTGTGTTCATGAGGCCACTTCTATCTTTCCATAGAGGCCCTTGTCTATTCCGTCTTTCTGATAGGGTGGCCTGGAGCAGAGCCCAATAAGGTCACCCATCCTTGCCCTCCCTTAATGCTGATCTGTCAGCTCCTCATCTGTCCCCAAGCACAGGTGCTCATTGACACAGGATGTGACTCCCCCTCCTCATCTTCCCCACCTGCCCTTCATAAAGAGCCTAAGTCCTTCTGTTACAACACTCAGGAGCCATCCCATCACTTTTCCATGATGCCAATAGGATCACAGCCCTGCAGGTGTGTGCAAGTCTCTTAACTCCCCTTGTCCAATCCCCATGTCTTTGCATAGAGGCAGTTTTGTTGGGCTCTGATGAAGCCCAAGTACTGGCTGGAATTCCTCTGTGCTGTCATTCAGGGGCTCTCCTGCTCACCTGTGATCCCATTCCAGGAATTGCTTGGGAGCCTGGCTTTAAACTGATGCGGACTGAGATGGGTTGAGGTTCCCCTCCCCCAGCAACTTTAAATTAAAGCCCTCACCAACTTGGCAAGCCTGTCACCTTCCCCTTCTCTGACAGAAGGACCCCAGCACCAACCCCAATCAGGCTGGGCTTCTCACAGTGAGTCCTATGGTCTAAGCTGAACCCTTGGCTGTGGCACCAGTCCTGTAACCATTTCATGATTTACCAAATTCAACAGGTTGGTGCTTTCACATCCCACTCCCTTTGACTGGAAAGATTGGTGAAAAAAACTACCTGTTCTCCAGAAGATGATTAAGGGACTGGAGCATCTCTTACAAGAAAAGGCTGAGGGAACTGAGCCTGTTCAGTGTCAAGAAGAGACCCTGAGAGGGGACCTCATCCATGTCTGTCAGTCTGCAGGGAGGGGTCAGAGCGTGCACCAGGCTCTGCTTAGCGGTGATGAGCAATAGGACAAGAAGCAACAGGCACCAACTGATGCCCAGAAAGGTTGACCAGAATACAAGGAACAACTTCTTCTTTTGTGTGAGTGACCAAGCACTGGAACAGGTNGCACCAACCCCAATCAGGCTGGGCTTCTCACAGTGAGTCCTATGGTCTAAGCTGAACCCTTGGCTGTGGCACCAGTCCTGTAACCATTTCATGATTTACCAAATTCAACAGGTTGGTGCTTTCACATCCCACTCCCTTTGACTGGAAAGATTGGTGAAAAAAACTACCTGTTCTCCAGAAGATGATTAAGGGACTGGAGCATCTCTTACAAGAAAAGGCTGAGGGAACTGAGCCTGTTCAGTGTCAAGAAGAGACCCTGAGAGGGGACCTCATCCATGTCTGTCAGTCTGCAGGGAGGGGTCAGAGCGTGCACCAGGCTCTGCTTAGCGGTGATGAGCAATAGGACAAGAAGCAACAGGCACCAACTGATGCCCAGAAAGGTTGACCAGAATACAAGGAACAACTTCTTCTTTTG
>VXBX01002721.1:90527-111174 GCA_013400415.1 Scytalopus superciliaris
CCAGAGTTGCGCAAGGGGGGGGCAGGGCGGGCGGCACGCCCCGACCGCCATCTCAGGTGCGGGCACGCGCGCGGCGTCGGGCGCCATGGCAACGGCGGCCATGTCGGGTGAGGGCGAAATGGCGGCCGGAAGGGGTGGCCGCGGCGGCCATTGCCGGCGGGACGGGTGAGGAGGAGGCGGCGGGGCCGGGGAGGCCGCGGAGGGTCTGAGGGGCGGGCCGGGCTCCGGACCGGGGTCCCGGGAGGGCCGGGAGGCGGCGGGGCCGGGGAAGGCGGCGGTGGCTCGGGGGTGGAGGCGCCGCACNGGTTGTTCCTCGTGGTGAGGTGGAACTTCTGTGTTTTAGTTTATGGCCTTGTCCTCATGCTGGGCACCACTCCCTGGGCACCCTCCTTTGAGATATTTAAATGCTGTTCCCCTCTCCAGACCAACCAGGCCCAGCTCCCGCATCTCTCCTCATAACAGAGGTGCTCCAGACCCCTCATCGTCTCTGTGGTCTCTGCTGGATTCTCTTCAGCAGCTCCTGGTGTCTCTTGTACTGAGGAGCCCAGGACTGGGCACAGCACTACAGATGTGGCTCACTAAGAGTGGATGATTTCAGGCTGGTGGCAGGTGAGGGGAATGCCAGGAGGAGGTGTGTTTTGCTCTCTGTGTGAGTGGGTTTTAACCATAATATGGGGGATTAAGATGAAGCTGAGCCCCTGGTAGGGGAGGACAATCAGTCTGTGGTAAATCAGTGTGGTCTTTTTGGGGATGAAATAATGTGAATAGCTTGTGACTGAGGAAAAAAGGTTGACTCCTTAAAGAATGGAAATTAAAATAGGTGTTACTTTAAGGAGCTCTACATCTCATCTTTAAGGGGGGTTGGCAGTTTTCTCCTTTCTGGGGAGTATAAACTGAAATGGCAGCTTTTACATGTGTTCAGTGCTTTTATTTCTGTGATTCTGTGTCTGTACATAAATGCAGGCTTATGAGTATGCAGTAGAGTTTCTGTACTGTAGCAGGAGGAGCTGGTGGTAGCTGGTGGTGGAAGTAATAAAACCTCAAGGTTTTCAGATTCCGTTATAAAATGGTAGTAAGTGAGAAGAGAAAATGTAATTTGAGTTTCAGTTTGTAAGGTTTGTCATCAGAAACCCTTTTTCTTCTAAGCAAGTACAATGTGAGAATCAAAGCTTATTTTGTTAGTTAGCTTGCAGAGCAGAACAGCTTGCCTGTATTAAAAAGGAAATAAATGTGACATTTAAAAAAGGGTACGTTCCTGCTTAGAGTTCTTTACCTCTTCTCTGTGTGAGCAGTAGAATGAGTTGCCAAGAATGGGCTGCCCGGGGAGGTGGTGGAGTCCATGCCTGGAGGTTTTCAGGGAAAGACTGGATGTGGGACTTAGAGCCATGGTGTAGCTGACAAGGTGGTGATCATTGGACTCGGTGATCTTGGAGGTCTTTTCCAATCTAAAGGATTCTGTGGTTCTGTGAAGAGAGGGTCTGTGCTAATGAAAAATTAGTAGGCTGGGTTGTGGACTACAGTATGTGAGGAAGTGGGGAGGGGGGGAGCTGGAGCTGTGAGGGATGGTGCCAGGAGGCAATGGAAGGGTGGACAGAATATGTGTAAGGCAGTGATCACTGGTGTCTTGCTGGACTGATGGGCAGTAGATGAGATATTTTAATGACAGCTGTTCCCCCACCCTCTCCAGTACCCTTGTAATTCCAACTAAAGTCAGTGCTGCTGCTGAGAAATAAAACAGTTCAGTGGAAGTTGATTTTGGTTTTTTAAAATGTTGAGATGTATATAATGCTTATGTTAAAATACAGCTCACAGCAGCATCATATGTGCTGTTTCAGTGACTCACTTAGAATTAATCTTTGTATTATTTTGTGTATGATGAAGGGAAGTGCCAAGCTAAGATGCCTATTAAAAGTTAAGGCTTGGCAAAGCAGTGTACTGGCTTCATCCTGAAAATACAGGAGCCTTATTGCTTTCAGTAGAACTGCTCAAATAGAGCAAATAGATAAAAATTGGCAGGTTCAGTTTGTAACCCCTAGTTTGACTGTAAATGCTGTTAGAGACTTGAACAGAGCAACACCAGTTTTGTGTGTATGGTCTGCATTTAATTACTTCTGGTTTTATTCAGTTTAGAAAAAGCTGTTTTAATGTTGAGGGTCATCAAGTGCAGGGATAGCCTGCCCAGAGACATTGCTGAGTTTCTGTGCCTGGACAAGGCCCTTGGCAATCTGCTTGGGCTGACCCTGCTTTCTTCAGGAGCTCTGGGCAAGTGATCTCCAGACATCTCTCCCAGCCTCAGCTGTTCTGTGATTCTCTAGCTAGTAGTCCACAGCTTTTGAGAATGCATTAATTTAGGGATAACGTGGGTAGAGCCCTTCTCAAATCTTCGTTCGCAAAGCCTAGCCATGATGATGAATTTAGGGATAGAGTCCCTTCAAACATGTCTGCATCTTTTGCTAGAGAGGAAGGCTCTTTGAATGGGTCTTTACAAGGCTTGGCTCAGTTCAGTTCCATGGGATTTGTGAGATCTCTAAGTACAGGACACATCTCCAAGGTGTTGCTGTCCTCAGCTTTGATTGGCTTTGCATGTAGATACAATAAGAACAGTTTGGCTGATATGAAGTAAACTTGGTGCCACCTATACACAGTCTCAGCTATTTGTTAAAATGTAATCCTGATAATTTTTGTTAATACAGAAAAGCAGTGACTGAGCCTGCATGAAGGATTTTTTTCAAAGAGCGCAATAAGGTACAGTGATTCCATTTTAACATTATAGAACAGTGTATTTTTTTTCTCCTTGAATATGCTGTTTGTAGTGCTGACTCTACTGATGTCTTTCACCATTTAGTGTTTGGCCAGAACGTGTGAGTTGACGCAGGCACAAACTCACAGCTAGAACACAAATGATAAGTTTATTTCCATTATCTTGCTAATCATGGGATCCCCAAAGCAACACCTGGGTGCAGGTACCCTACCCTGGATGTGGGCACTGTTAAACTTGGTCCATGCCAGAGGATCACCACCCTATCAAGATTTATTCTCAGCTGCGAGGTCCCTTGAGCGATGTACAGTCCTACTCACCAGTCTTCCACTTTTAGCCCATTCCTTCCCTAAAGTGTTTTCTCAAACCATTAGGGTTACATGATCTGTTCTGTGTTTGACATTGTGTTACCATGATGGATCAGTATGTTAAGAGTCCCAAATCGAGTTGATTGTGTGGGTGTGTGTTTGGGGGTTTCTTAGCAGTGTTCCTTAATGTTCAGGAAGAACTTGGAGAAGGTGGGAACCTGTATGCTTCAGCCACCATGTCTGGAATTGGCAATAAACGGGCAGCTGCAGAGCCTGGCCCTTCTGCACCTCCGGAGAAGAAGGCAGGGGTTGAAGATTCAGGGACCACAGTGGAGACCATTAAGCTTGGAGGTGTTTCTTCAACGGTACGTCTTCCCCCCTCAGCATCTTGCTGTTTTTCATGTGGAAACACAAATGTGCCTGTGTTCAGTATGAGCCCTTCTGTGATGTGTCTGGTGTGCCACGTGCCCTTGGACAGGAGGAGCTGGACATCCGGACCCTGCAGACCAAGAACCGGAAGCTTGCGGAGATGCTGGACCAGCGTCAGGCCATTGAGGATGAGCTGCGGGAGCACATTGAGAAGCTGGAGCGCCGGCAGGCCACTGATGATGCCTCTCTGCTGATCATCAATCGATACTGGAACCAGGTTGGTTTGCTGCTTTTTGTATCCTGTTCTCTTGGCTTTTCTGTACCACTGCACTGCTTTTATTTACATCTGTTCTTTGTCTTGCCTCTCCTATCCCATCACTCAGTTTGATGAAAATATCCGCATCATCCTTAAACGCTTCGACCTGGACCAAGGTCTTGGAGACCTTTTGTCTGAAAGAAAAGCGCTGGTGGTACCAGAACCTGAACCAGACTCTGACAGTAATCAGGAGCGCAAAGATGAGAGGGAACGAGGTGAGGCACCTGTCTGGGGATGGTGGGAAAGGTGGATTTCAGTGGTGGACAATGCTGGTGTCCCTTTCTAAAGGGTGACAGAGGCTCCCCTTTCTGATTGTGGAGATGAGCAATATGTTACCTGCTAGAGCACATTTACTCTTTGGCACCTCTTTGTGTTCCCAGGGGAAGGACTGGAGCCAGCTTTCTCCTTCCTGGCCACTCTGGCCAGCAGCACCAGTGAGGAGATAGAATCCCAGCTCCAGGAGCGTGTGGAGTCCTCCCGCCGTGCTGTTGCCCAGATTGTGACAATGTATGACAAGCTGCAGGAGAAAGTGGATGTGCTGTCTCACAAGCTGAACAGTGGAGGTATGAATTGCAGATGGCAGGTTTTGAAGAATGCTTATCTACCCCCACCTTAGACCTGATACTGCATTGTGAACATTAAGGCCTAGTCAGTCTCGTGCTCATTTGCTTTCCAAACTAAATTGGCATTGCTTTCCAAAATCACTATAAAAACCTCTAAGAAAGGATTATATGCTAGGTGTGTATTGTAAGTATCTCTAGATTTGTTGCTGAGAGCTCTGCCCAGCATGCTGCCCTAAGAAAAAGCTTGTTTCTACCTGTAGTGTGTTCTTGCACCTGAGAAATTAAGAGATTGCAGCTGAACCTTGTCACCCTGCTGTCCTCAGCCATCATGTAAAAGGCATCATGCTTACAAGTGAAGAAGTGAAATGAGCATTGTAGTCTGGTGTTGAACTCCTTCTCACTGGCAGTTTAGTAAAAGGTGTAGGAATAACCAACTGCTCCATTTCCACTGAGTTTTGAGCAAAATGGTGCCCATATAATATCTTGGTATGGTTAGTGTAGTGGTCAGTTTTGAATGCAAAGCAGAGTTCTGTAGAAAAAAGCCAAATGACTGGTCTCTAAAACGTAATGTAGCAGATTCACGTTACACTTAGATGACTGTTTAATACACTTCATTAGCATAAGGTTACATTTTTAAGCATTTGAATGAAAACTTGGGTGGAATATTAGCTCATCCATGGTTTGCCTGCTGTCCAGAGGTTCCTACATGCTCTGATCAAGGAGCACTGACAAGTCTGACATTGGTGCAGGGAAGTATTAGTGTCCTTAGCTGGCAGTCTTAAACTGTAGTAGCATTGACACTGGTGCCTGTACTCAGGTGCTGTCGTTGTCATCTGTCAGATGTTGTGGTTATCACCTGATGTGTTTTATCAGGCCACCTGTACTAGCAGGTTTATGCATGAGTTTGACCTGCATTAGGGTTTCTCTGGTTTACAAGGGTATGTTCTCTGTTGCTGATACCAACAATTTGAAGTGATCTCTGACATGAGGGGAGGGTGACCGGATCAGAAATACACAGCATGTTAAACTGCAGAGCCTTTTGTTAGGTGAGTGCAAGTCAAAGTTCTCTGATGGAGATCAGGCTCTTGGCAATGATCTGCAGGAGAGTTAAACACAGAACTGGAAATTTCCTGTTCTATTTTCTTCTTTCACTCTTTGCTGTTTAAGAACTAAAGTCAGTCTTTCTTGATGTCCATTCATTTTCTTTTCTTCATGCATCTTTCAGATATTTCATTGATGGAAGAAGCAGTACTGGAGCTTAACACCTACCTGTCACATGAAAATGGACGGCTGCAGGAACTGGCTGATGTCCTTCAGGAGAAGCACCGAATCATGTCTCAAGAGGTATAGAAAGGAGAGAGAAAGAAACCTGCTTCGAGGTCTTGCCTATAATCTGTGGTCACAAGAGTTTGGAAAGCAGGTTATTTTCTTGAAGAGGGACAGGAGCAACAAAGTTTCAACAGGAGTTTAAAAGTTACAAAAAGAGTTATTGTAATGGAGATCTGAACATAGCTTTTCTGTGTAATTCAGATTGATTTGCTTGTTACATCACAAAAGGGAAGAGTATAACCATATCAGTTAGTTGAATGGATTTAATATTAAAAGAAAACAGAGCAGAGGAAGAGGCAGGGTGATGCAAAGGGGTTTTGTAAACACCTGAGACGCTTGACATGACATCCCAGTAACTGAATTCCTTGGTTTCTCTCCATCATATGTGAAAGTGTAATGACATCGATTACAAGATCATCCCAGTTGTTAGGGGTTCATATTATTGGCACTATTTGTTTTGGAGGCTTCAATTCCTTTAAAAATTGTGTTACCGCTGATCTAGGTCAGGGTTAGACTTCTGAGCACTTACATGATCTGTAGAGTAGATTAACATATAGATTGAAAGCAAAAAAAGCTTTTGAATAAGCCAAGGTGGCTGTCTCTGTATTCTGCCAAGTATTACCAGTTTCTTGCTCTTTCTCCATTTTCAGTCTTGTCTTATTTTTGTTACTGTCTGGAGATTCAGCTGTTGTAAAATTGAGGACTGCTTGTCAAGTCTGTTGCCACAGCAAAAGACAGCACATGAATAAAAGAAAAACTATTAGTGAGCAGCCTTAGGAAGAGCTGATTGTATTCAATATGCTGTTGAAACACTCTTCTGATTGCAGTTCTCCAAGCTGCAAGAGAGAGTGGAAACAGCAGAATCCCGGGTGTCTGTTTTGGAGACCATGATTGATGACCTTCAGTGGGACATCGACAAGATACGCAAGAGGGAGCAGAGGCTCAACCGCCACTTAGCGGATGTTCTGGAGCGAGTAAGCACTGTCCTCTTTGCCAGGAAACCACAGAAATGGGTGCAGTTTGAGATGTGTGACATTATCTCGCTGTACTTTGCTGTGAGAACTGAGAATCTGCAGTGTACCTTCTCTCATTCTTGGGTTTGCTGTATTGACAGTCTTGCCAGTATTTAACTGGATGTTGATAAAATCTGTTGCCTTTTTTGCAGGTAAATTCCAAAGGCTACAAGGTGTATGGAGCTGGGAGCAGCCTCTATGGGGGCACAATCACCATTAATGCCCGCAAGGTAATGACAAGGCCTTGGTTGTGGGCAAGGGGAAGAAAAAAGTCAAGGAGACCTTGTGCTTGGGGCCATGGATTGGAACAGAATGTAGATACTTGTTTTAGATTATTTTAGTTCCTTTGCCACAAACCCAAGTGACTCTGGGCAAGCCATTTTGTCTGTATACAAGTTTCCTACTTATAAAACAGACCTGAACAAAGCAGACTCTCCCTTGCTAATGTTACCTGACTGTTTAGTCTGTAATTTCTGTTACTACATAAACAGTTACTTCATTAGTACCTTCAGGGGAGACATAAACAGTAGGATTTACAAGCAGTTTATCCCCAACAGTTTGAGGAAATGAATGCAGAGCTGGAAGAGAATAAAGAGCTTGCTGGGAATCGCCTCAATGAATTGGAGGAGCTGCGCCAGGATCTTGAGGAAGTAACAACACAGAATGAAAAACTCAAGGTGAGACATCTGTACTTTTTTGAAGATGAAGGTGTTCTGTATGATGTGCTGCCCTTTGCTTTATTGTGCAGTGCCTTCAGGAAAACTTCATTAGCACTGTTCTATTCTCTGCTTGCTCTTTCAGCTGTTTTATAGGTTGTACAAGGTACAAATTAGCAAGTCTGTGACTTACCCTTGCAGTTCAGTGAGTTGGTGACCCCATGTGGTCATCGTTGGAAATTGGAATAGTTTCCTTCCTGTTTTCCACTCTGATCTTTTCTGGACATTTTAATGATGTCTAGCTACAACTGGTTTCACCTCGTTACAAGTATTAATCCTTCTTCCATTCTCACCACACCCTGTGCAAGAGGAGCCAGAGAACTGAAAAAAATCAGGCAATTTGTGTAGGAAAGAGGCTCTTGAAAGTCAATGAATTTATGTCTTTCCCAGTGTGGAAAAGTGGATGGATAGGAAACAGCATATGACTTTGATGTTTTAAAGGTGGTAACACAAAAAGACAAGTATATGATGGAGGGAATAATCTAAATGTCATCTTAGTGGTCAGTTAATCTGTTAGTTTATTATAAGAAATGTCTGATGTGATAATCTTAGTTACTGGAACTAGATGTCTTAAACTATCTTGAGGCAACTCTAAATTCTGTTTATCCATGTGAGTTTGTTTTGAGACACTCTTCAGCCTACAACTTCTTTTTTTTCTCTTCTATAGTGTTAAGCTGTATGCAGGTATATATGTGCCTGTTTCGCTGCTGGTAGTCACAACCACTTGCTAACCCTTTTGTAAGGAAAATTCAGATTCTGTACCTCTGTTTCTCTCTCATTTATCTTCCATTCAGTCACTGTGTCTTACTAGTAGAAGGCTAACATAGTGTCTGTCTGTACATGCATTTTCTCTAGTTTGTCATACTTTTTTATGTGTCCATCTTCATTGATTTAGGTGATTACAGTTTACAGTAAATCCATTGCAAAAGTGTATTATGTTCTCCAAGTTCGTATCTTTGAGAAAAACTATTTCAGGATCCAAGAGTGAAAAATTCTGTCGTGAGAAATTTCTCTTATTGTGTAGGAGAAACAGTCTAGTCCATGCAGAAAAAGCACAGACTTTTAAAATTGATACTGAAGCATATAACTTGCAGCTACTTCACAGCAATGCTATTGAAGTTCTGCTTTTGTCTTTGCTTGTGGCAGCTTGATTCACTGTTCTCCCATCTTGTGAAATAAAAACCAAAGGTGAGGGGATAATCCTTGTGGCATCTTCTTGTGTCCCACCTAGGTTGAGCTGCGACGAGCAGTGGAAGAGGCTGTGAAGGAGACCCCGGAATACCGCTGCATGCAGTCCCAGTTTTCCGTTCTGTATAATGAGAGTCTCCAGCTGAAGGCACATCTGGATGAGGCCCGCACGCTGCTCCATGGCACCCGCGCCACTCATCAGCGCCAGGTGGAACTGATCGAGGTAACATCCCTGCTCTGCCAGACCAGGGAACACTGCTGAGTCTGAGTGGCTCTGGGGATGCTCGGGAGACTGACGTTTCTGGCAATAACTCAGTGTTTTCTGATATTTTATGTTGATGAGGTGAGAGAGCAGGTTCAAAGCACCCAGTTCTGTTCCCTTTTTACTCCTCAGAGGGACGAGGTCAGCCTGCACAAGAAGCTGCGCACGGAGGTGATTCAGTTGGAGGACACGCTGGCACAAGTCCGCAAAGAATATGAAATGTTGAGGATAGAGTTTGAACAGACACTTGCTGCCAACGAGCAGGCAGGTATGGTGTTGTTCTGCTTGTGCCTAAAAGCAAACACCACCTACCCCTCCAGTGTCCATTAGAGGCTATACTGCAGTAAAACACCTGGGTTGATTTTTTGTTATTATTAAATACTTTTTCTGGCAGGTCTCTTTATAAACAAAACTCTTTGTTTTATCGGGAAGCCAGTTCCATGTTCTCTGGCTTCCTTTTACATGCTGCATAATACATATATTTTGCTAATAATTTGGTTTATGGCAGGGTATGACAACCTGGATAGGAAAGCCATAATTTTTCAAATTTCATCAGAGGAAATAAAGAACTTATTTCTAAAATAGCACTTAAATCATAGAGGTTTTTTGTAGCATAACACACTTCCCTTAGGATCATGGAAAAAAAAGTAATGTTAATGGGAAATTAGAACTGTGAATTTGCAAGGACTTACTGTTGCATGTAAAGCTGGCACAACTTTTTCTGCAAATGTGTTGTGTTGCTCTGTTGTGTGGCAAAATGGTAATAGTCTTATTTTGGTTTTTTGTCACTGACACTTGGCTTGTTCTCCATCTCCATGAGAGTCCTGCGGGAGACTGATCAAAGTGTGGTTTGTTAGAGCTGTGTTTGTTTTTGTAGGCCCAATTAATCGGGAGATGCGTCACCTCATCAGCAGCCTCCAGAATCACAACCACCAGCTGAAGGGAGAGGTGTTGAGATACAAGCGCAAGCTGAGAGAGGCCCAGTCTGACTTGAGCAAGGTATGACAGCAGAAAGTGCCAGAAAAGAGGAGGAAGTGCTTAGGAGAACAATGACATTCCCCCCTTGCCTCCACTGTCAACCTTCTGTTACGGCCTGCAGGATGCAGCCTGATTTCAGTGCAGCTCCGCACTCTTCTTCCTCCTTTTGCCAAATGAATGGTCTTCCTTTGTAGCTGTGTAGTGGTCCTTGAAAAGTAGTGGCAATGACAAAAGGGCATCCTTTGAAAGCATGGAAGCATGGATCTGGGAAGACAAGGCAAAAGGGCTTAAGATAGATTTCTGGCTAAGAACTTAATGATTTATTTTCTTCTGTGTCGTCTTTCTTGCTGTTCCATGACAGATCCGCTCTCGCAGTGGTAGCACTCTCTTACAGTCCCAGTCCAGCACTGAAGACACAAAGGAGGAACCTCCAGAGATCAAGCAGGAACCCGAGGATCCTTCTGCCCAAGTGTCTGTTCCCAAGGCTGCTTCTGAAGATGTTAATGAAATGAAGGCCAGACGAGATGAAGAGGAACGGGAGCGAGAGAGACGGGAGAGGGAGAGGGAACGAGAGAAGGAAAAGGAGAAAGAGAGAGAACGAGAAAAAGAGAAAGAAAAGGAAAAGGAACGAGAGCGGGAAAAGCAGAAGCAGAAGGAATCTGAGAAGGAGAGAGAATCCAAAGAGAAGGAGAAAGGGAAGCATGAAGATGGAAGAAAGAAAGAGGCTGAAGTGATCAAGCAACTGAAGGCTGAGCTCAAGTAAGAGTTGCCCCTCTCCTGCTTGACCAGTGTCCAGACTGGGGTGTTTGTGTGAGATGTGTTGTAACTTGCTCTTAAAAGATTACTCTGACTGAAGTGAAAGGCATTTCCTGGCACCCTCGATATGATTTTGATCTGGTCAATGTAGTAATATTTCTCTTACAAGAGCCTTAAACATGAAATTACAAAACCAGATACTTTGTGGTATGGATAAAGTAATACTTATCTGTTCCAGTCATAACAATTGCATAAAACTTCACAGGAGCACGTTACTAATAAAGGGCATAGCAGTCTTCCCTCTCTTGAATTGTTACCAAAGCAGAGGTGGATAGTTTGTTCCTTACTATCAGAGTACTCTCCACCTGACTTCTCTTGTCTTTTCAACCTATGTGCCTGAACATGTTTATTTTTCAGCCTGTACTCCTTGGCTGTTTTAGGTTACCAGGGTAAGTTGAGCAAAGGACTATTTCATATCCATGTGGGAGATGGAGAGAATATTGCTGAGACTCTCATGCTGGCCATGTAAAAGCGTGGCTTTCCTGCTGTGTTTTCATAGTCTATCTCCCTGTCTCCAGGAAGGCCCAGGAGAGTCAGAAGGAGATGAAGCTGTTGCTTGATATGTACCGCTCTGCCCCCAAAGAGCAGAGAGACAAAGTGCAGCTGATGGCAGCTGAAAAGAAGGCAAAAGCTGAGGTAAATCTAATTTCTCTGGTCTCTATTTCTTTTGTATGTTACTTAAACGTCTTTTCAGATACTCTGCATCAGAACTGTTGTTTTGCTCTTCAAATCTGATGATTATTTCTTTTCTGGTTTTTTTCACTTAGAAGAGAGTTTGGAATAGTCTAAAGATGAACAGGTAGATTCTGGTATATCCTCCTGTGGGAATGGATGATCCCTTTGCCCTGTCTGAGAGACATGGCTCCCTCTTTCTCAGTTGCAGATTCAGCTGGTAGTGGAGGCAGTACATGTCCCAGAGATACACAGCCAGTCGCTGTCACAGATCAGGTGCTGCCTTCAACAGCATGCACATATAGGACTTACAAAACACAAGTATAGATAAGTCCCTTCCTTTTCGTCTGGTAAATGCAGTATGTCACTAGTGCAGGCACACATACACAACAATTCAAGTTCACAAGCACACATAAGTGGTTCTCGGCCCCTTTTATCTTCTTCACAAAATGGTCTCACCATAAGCTAGCACTTATTCTGTGCAGCACACATATACATGGGGTAAAGAATTAAGATTACACAGAGACAGTTACAAAAATATCTAATAAAAAGATGCAAGAAGATAGGCTGCTGTGATCATGTACAGGGCTGAGCCAGACAGATGTGTACTGACTGCCCGCATTTTACATGTGACTGGCTCCTTTTATACCTTTCTCTGACTAACCCCAGTTGGTTCACCCTTTCTCTCCCTGTCCCTGCACATCACTTCTGTTTTTGCACAGCTCTCTTGGTTCCCACAGCCCTCCTAGTTCAGGATCCACCCCTGCTTTACAGTCTTATAAGTTACAAAGTCCTAGCTGATCTCCTGGAAAGTGGTGCCTGTAGTTTCTTGGGAGCCTGTCAGCTATTGTGACTGGGGAGGTTTGCTTCATCTCTTTGTTTTGTTGGGTCTGTCTATTCTGTTTCTGGTTTCCTCATTCTCCCACATTCTCATAACCTTATTGGAATATACATTCTCACAGTCTCATGTGCTCTCATCATTTAGTGTGACTGTCCAGGTTTTGTTCTCATCACTGCCTCTTTTATGATTTGTATGCCATGTTTGTCTGTGTATGTTTTGTGTTACTTCCTTCTTACTTCTTTCTGTATTGAAAAAGGTCCTTGACTGGATGCCCTTTAAGGAGCAGATGGTCTCTGTCCACGTACCTTTACATACAAAACTGCAAAAGGCTGATGTTCTTACTCTGACAAAAGATTCTGTGGAATTTTGAAACATTTTGACATCCAGGTCTTGAGCTTACATCCCGTCTCAATGGTCCATCTGCCAGTAATGCTCTGTTGTGCCTAAATAACATGGGCTTTCTTTTTTCATGCTTTGAAGGCAGTTTTTTCAGTGTTTGAGAACTGTGGGGAAGACAGGCAGTTAACATTGTTCAGGCCACGTCCTTATGTTAAGTGTCATTTCTGATTTGTCCTTGTTGTAGCTGGAAGAACTGAGGCAGAGGGTGAAAGAATTGGAAGACAAGGAGAAAAAGGAGAGTAAAAAGATGGCTGATGAGGATGCCCTCCGCAAGATCCGAGCAGTGGAGGAACAG
Organism: Scytalopus superciliaris; assembly: GCA_013400415.1. Classification (NCBI taxonomy): domain Eukaryota; kingdom Metazoa; phylum Chordata; class Aves; order Passeriformes; family Rhinocryptidae; genus Scytalopus; species Scytalopus superciliaris. The sequence continues at coordinate 103,351 of VXBX01002721.1, forward strand.
ATTGAGTATTTACAGAAGAAACTAGCGATGGCTAAGCAGGTGAGAAGTTTGTGAAGAGTTCTGTTTTGGCTAGAGCACCTGTGAAGGAACTGTCTTTGGGTTACAGACAGGAAGATTATCTGAGAGAAGGGATTTCTGTCTCTGTATGGGCCAGAGATTTGAGTTTGGTCCTTGCTTATTGAAGGGAGAAAAAATGAAAAGCCCCACAACTGGCGGGTGTCACAGACCTCATGGTGAGTGATGGTGTGGAATGTTTAATAACAATTAAACATGTGGCCTTGATGAAGACCACAGAGGAGAAATGGCTGAATCAGCCACTGGGGCAGGGGGTTACAATTTCTTTTTAAAAGTTGTTACCTGTAGAAGTTCATATAATGAATATATTTGCATGCTCTTGGTACATACCTTCTACAAAAAAGGGCTTAATCCAGTGAAAGAGCAGAACCACCTCAGTAGGGAAGAGGCAGGCCTATGACTTGACATGTACTTCTCTGGAATCCAGATTCTTTCAGTTATAGAAGAGAACTGCTCTGTCTTGTCAGTTGGTCCTTTAATGCTGAATTGGTCAAAGTGAGTTTGAGGGCTTGGCAGCCTGTTAGTTGGAAACTGCTGAGCTGTCCACATTTAGAATTCCTGGCCTGGTGTATCTCGCAGCTGTCCAGGTAGCTGCTGGAAGTTGAGAGTTCTGGCAATGACTGTACCACAGCTGATTCTGCCACCAGGCAAGCCACAGTCTCTGAATGCTTGTGCACATGACCATCTCTCTTCTACCCCTTCAGATTCGGAGTATCTCCACTGTGGTGCAGATTTCTAGGGAGCACCTTTTTCTTGTGGTTGGGAAGATACTGTTCTGTAACACTGAGACATCACCTTTCATCTGTGCTAGGTGTGATGTCCCTGAGTAAAACGTATGGGGTCACTGTAAGGGGTACAGCAGACAATATTTCCAAAGCCTGTGATTGTTTTTCAGGAGGAGGAAGCCCTGCTGTCGGAAATGGATGTCACAGGCCAAGCCTTTGAAGACATGCAAGAGCAGAACATCCGCCTGATGCAGCAGCTGCGGGAGAAGGATGATGCCAACTTTAAGCTGATGTCAGAACGTATCAAGTCCAACCAGATCCACAAGCTGCTGAAAGAGGAGAAGGAGGAACTGGCAGACCAGGTTTTGACACTGAAGACACAGGTAACCTGGGAAAAAGAGAGAGGACTACAGCACTGATGGGGAAAGGTGGAGGTGTTGTGGGTTCTCTGGTAGGCAGCTTCACACACTGTGGGATAGGGGAGAAAATCAGAAGGGCAGAAGTCAGAAAATGGGTGAGTTGAGACAGAGGCAGTTCAACAACTAAAAGAAAGGTGTGCACACAAGCAAAGCAAAATCATGAATTAATTCGCTGTTTCCCACAGCAAGCAGGAAATCAGCCATCTCTGGGAGAGCAGGGCTCCATCATGCATAATTATTATTTAATAAATGCCTCAAAGCTGAACATCCTCCCACTTCTGCTTTCCACCAGCTTTTACTGCTGAGTTCAGTCTCGTGGTATGGAATACCCTTTGGTCAGGTGGATCAGCTGTCCTGGCTGTGTGGGATCCCAGCTTCTTGTGCACTCTCAGCCTTCTTGCTGGTGGGCATCATGAGACACAGAAGGTCTTCATGCCGTGTAAGCACCACTCAGCAATAGCTAAAAGAGTAGTGTGTTATTGACAGTTTTGTTCCCAGATGCAAAGTGCAGCAGCATGTGAGCTGCTATGAAGAGAATTAACTGTATCCCCACCAAAATCAGTACAGCAGGAAATGTTCTTCTAACAAAGCTAGGAATGGTGTGTCGAAGTCTTAGTATAAAACTGAGAGTGCTGTATTAGCATAAAATGTCCTAGAGGTTCATTGCTATGGAGAGCAATGGGAAAATGAAAGTGGGAAGTCATTTTCATGTTGCAGTGGTACTTCTACCTATACCTGTATATATTGGTAACAAGCAGGAGAAGCTGGAAACTGTGGTTCAGTTAGAACTATCCCAGACATAAGTACAGGCTGGGAAAAGAAGTCACTCAGAGCAGCCCTGTGGAGAAGGATTTGGACGTGCTGGTGGGTGAAAAGCTAAACATGGACTGGCAGTGTGTGCTGGGAGCCCAGAAAGCCAAACATGTCCTGGGCTGCATCACCAGCAGCATGGGCAGCAGGTCAAGAGAGTGGATTCTGCCCTTGTGAGAACCCACGTGCAGTGCTGCATCCAGCTCTGGGGTCCCCAGCACAGGAAGGATGTGGACCTGCTGGAATGGGTCCAGAGGAGGCCACAAAGATGATCAGAAGCAATGAGCACCTCTGCTCTGGGGCAGGCTGAGAGGCTGAGGTAGCTGGAGTTGTTCTGCTTGGAGAAGGCTCTGGAGCAATCTCATTGCAGCCTTCCAGTACCTGAAAAGGGCTTAGAAAAAAGAGGGAGAGGGACTTTTCATACAAGCAGATAATGGACAGGACAAGGGGCAATGGTTTTAAACTGAAAAAAGGGCAGATTTAGATTAGATATAGGAAGAAATTCTTTACTGAAAGGGTGGTGTGGCACTGGCACAGGTTTCCCAGAGAGGCTGTAGGTGTCCCATCCCTAGAAGTGTTCAAGGCCAGGTTGGGTGGGGCTTTGAGAAACCTGGTCTAGTGCAAGATGTCCCTGCCCATGTCAAGGGGGATGGAAGTGAGATGATCTTTAAGGTATTTTCCAATCCAAGCCACTCTATGTTTCCATATTCTTTCATCCTTGGAACCGAGGTGGAACTGTTCACTGCCTTTCAGGAATTCTCTAAGCCACTGTCCAAAAATTAAGGCATCTTTATTGCAAATATTTGACTGCTGAGTTTTAAAGTGTTGACCAGAGAGATCTGGATACAGCCTTTAGACTACTAGATGGCTGTTGAGGGAGAAAAAGGCAAGCTGAAACTCTTTGGTGTTGGGGAGGCAAGGATAGTTGTAGCATGGCCGCTCTGAAGACCCACAGAGAAGGCATTTCATTCCTTCTGTACCTCCTCTCCCCCTTTCAAAGGTGGATGCCCAGCTGCAGGTTGTGCGTAAGCTGGAGGAGAAGGAGCACTTGCTGCAAAGCAGTATTGGCACTGGAGAGAAGGAGTTGGGTCTGCGAACACAGGCCCTGGAAATGAACAAACGCAAGGTGAGTGAGCTATTTCTTCTTGAATTTTAAGATGGAGCTGTTGCCTTGTGGGAGGCACAGAAGGCTCTGAGCTCTTACTGATGTTACAGAAACTGTTACGCCCTGGTTTTGGACTTGGATACCAGAAGGTTTAGGAATGTTGAACAGAATTCTGATTAAAGAACTGTAGACTGATGTTTCCTTTGATCAGGAGGAGCAGGTTGTATGTGTTTCTGTGAGAGCCTGATTAGGGAGCTGAAATATGGTGCCTTTATAGGAAACCTATTGTGAAAAAAGAGGCAGCAGCCAGATGAAGTTAACTGGGGTCAAAGCTTTCATAGGAAAGGTAGGATAAATAAAAGGGAAATATGCTCTGGGTAATGTTAAGACTTTAAACAAATGCCTAAGATGAACTAGGTTTGTTACCAGTATAGTAAGACTAAGTCTCATAGTTGATCCTGCCTTTGTTAAAGTTTTAATACAGATGCAGGAAACATTAAAACAGGCAGAAAGTAAAGCAGAAATACCAGTGTGAGGAGGAGATGGGGAAATTCAGCACAGTCATGCTTAATAGGACAATCTGTGGTATTAAGGGAACTTAGAAGGCTATAGGAGAAGGATGAAGAGAGAATATGCTTAAAAACACTTATTTTGCACTTCTGTCTGCTTCAGGTATAGAACTGTCTCTAAACAATTTAATAGAGAAAATGTGGAAGAGAAAATAGAGTAAAAGCTGGAAGGCTGAAAATACATGAAGAGGAGAATTGTGTGGTCATTAGTGTTTTTCTAAGTGACATGCTGTGCATTGTGACAAGATTTGGCTCTGCTGAAGATGGATCTTGAAGCTAAATGATTAGAACTTGTTAATAATAAGGTGTTTTGACATTGAAGAGATGCTTAGGGAATAATTCCAGTTGTTTCACTTGGAAGTACTAAAAATGGATTGAAAAAACAGATCTTCATCAGCCTGAGGAGTATTTGTGAGCAGTCTTGGATTGCCTGGGAGAGAGACTAGAAATCACTAGAGATCTTGCATGTTTGGTTACTTTTATACTGTTTGTTTTTTTCAGGCCATGGATGCAGCCCAGCTTGCAGATGATCTGAAAGCTCAGCTAGAGCTGGCGCAGAAGAAGTTGCATGACTTTCAGGAGGAGATTGTGGAAAACAGAGTAACTAGAGAGAAAGAGATGTTTAACTTCAAAAGGGCTGAGGTATATGTCCTGTGCATAATCCTTCAGTATCTGTCTGCTCTAGTGTTCATCTCCTTGTACACTGAGCTTGGGGTGTGTTTCAACTACACTGTTCTGGTGTCCAGTTTCACTTTGACTTTAGCTTCATCAGGTCTTGGCTCTTTCAGGTTTTGCCCACTGATAACTAACAATACTTGCGGCATCAGATGATAATGTCTGTTGCCTCATTGGGGATGAAAGTATGGGTGGCATGACTTACCCAGGTACACTGTTGGCATGTTCTCTTTGGTCCCTGAAGAAGCTGACAAGAAAATGTACTGCTTACTCATTTGGTCTCTTGTTTTTATGCAGGAAGATATTTCTAGGTTGCGGAGGAAGCTGGAGACCACAAAGAAGCCTGACATGGTTCCCAACTGTGATGAGATACTGATGGAAGAAATCAAGGATTACAAGGTAAGTAACTTGTCTCTATCAACTTCCTTCTTTCCTTTAGGCAGAAAGCTCTGCAGACAGGCTTTCAGTGTTAACACATCTCTGGCATTGAAGAAGCTGCCTTCTCCTGGAGAGGAACAGAAGGAACCTTCCTCTCCAGACATGTTATAATAGCACGTCTAATGGAACACAGTGTGCCCTCACGGTGACGTTTGTGTTGCAGGCCCGGCTGACCTGCCCGTGCTGCAACATGCGCAAGAAGGACGCCGTGCTCACCAAGTGCTTCCACGTCTTCTGCTTCGAGTGTGTGAAGACGCGCTACGACACCCGGCAGCGCAAGTGCCCCAAGTGCAACGCGGCCTTCGGCGCCAACGACTTCCACAGGATCTACATTGGCTGATTCCTTCTGCCGGAGCCACGGGATCGCGCTGCTTACGCTGACCACCCAGACTCCCCCACCTTCTGTGACTGCCACCACGGGGCAGTCAGAGTTTCTGTCAGCTGATCCGCAGTGTCTTCTGCAAAGTGTGTTTAGGGTATGGAAAGAAACAGACTCTGGATCTCGGTTCCTTTCTTGCACCTTTCCTTTTGTTCTTGCCCTCATATTTTGTGGATATTTTGTGCCTGAAAGGAAGTTGCCCATCACTATCACACTGCCAGGTTGGGAACATCTAATTGAAGTCCTGCCTTGATGGGATGGAAGCTGTGTGGTGCAGCAGAGATTAGTGAGACCTATATTGTTATGAGGTGTTTGCTTTGGATGTTAATTAAATTGTGTCAAGGTATGTCAGTGCTGCTGAGAGTGAAGTTTCCCAGTTAACAGGCCAAATAACTGAATCTTTAGACTTCAGTGAAGTGACTCCATAGGCATGTATTTTCCTATGTCAGGGCAAGGTCCTCTGAAGGCTGGTGCATTAGTAAACATCCTCTCTAGCCCCAAAAGCACATGCACATCTTAATATCCAGAAGAGGAGAGAGGTAAGACATAGGAGAGTCTTTGAAAATAGCTTTCCACTGATGAACCCTGGCTGATGTAGACACCTTTCCCTAGGCTGAAGCATCACTGTCATTATCCTTAGAAGAAAAGGATTTTTAGGGATTCCTCTGTTGCAACTTTACTACAAAGATTAATCTTTTTATGCACAAAATCTAATTAAAACTGTTGTTTGGGTTATTTTTCTGGTTTTCTTGCCTTGGATAGTATCTGCCTGTGCTCCTGTCCTTTGTCCAGTTATTGGAAACAGTTTTCACAAGTTTTTAAGCTTTTGAAATAGAAAGGCTAACTTCTTCCTTCCTCTGCCTTCACAATATGCTTGACTAAAACAAGTTTTCTCCTTTTAACTGTAACTCTGGTATCTTATTCCTGATGCAACAGAAGGGCCAAGACGCTGGATTATTTCTGCAGTCATTTTGACATGGCTGCTGGGAATTTTATGAAAGGATGTGGCATGGGTTATAGTCTCTATGCTTCCTGTGGTTGGAGGCTGTATTTGAAGTCTGTTCGTAAAAGCAAAATGTGAAATCGTTTATTTGCAGCATTCCTTCACTGGGTGTAGTGGTTTTCTTGTATACTTAAGTTTCTTGGAAGGTGCACCTCTCAAGAGGTTTGTCTCGTGTGTCTCTTCCCTGAACCATGAAATCTGTATTACCTTCCTGTATTCACCATAGGAAATAAGAGAAACTAGAGTAAAGTGAAAGGAATTAATCACAGACTGTCTTACAGTATGCATTATTACCTTTCTGAAAACGTTCAGCAAGTATGAATAAAACCTTATAAATTATTATGAACCCTGAAAAGAGAGAAAGAACACAGGGCCCTACCTGACCAAGGGGAAGCTGGGATGCTAAAAGCTTCTGGTATGGTGTAAATGCTGTTAGAAGAAAGTAAAGTAGAACCCTCTCCCCTTTCACTGGAAGCTGCTCCCTTGACTACAGTTTGTTGCATCAAGTTGGAGAAAGAACCCTGTGTTAATGCTGGTGATAAGAGTTTGCGATGCAAACACTTGTTCATCAAAATCAGGACCTAGATCAACAACAAACTGTATCTTCAAACAGCATTGCTACAGCAGCAGACTTCCTTTTACAGGTGTGAAGAACCAGCTGAACTAAACAGCCCTTGAACAGGTACAAAGCCCCTTGGTCCTTTCCCAGTGATAAAGTAGCATCACCTTTCTACTGAAATCAAGCTGGAAAGTGTTGTGTGTGTGATGGCTATGTTGGGATCACTGTGGTCATGGCAGGAAACAGGTACTCAAAGCAATCTGTATTAGTTTCATAGATGAGATTTGGAAAACTCCTATTTTCTCTTACCAAGAAAGATGTTAGTAGGTTTTTTTGTTTTGATTTGGTTTAAAATAATAGTTTATTTCAAGCTCATCTTGAAAGTGACTGAATATCTCTGTGCTTATAATTTAAGCATTGAGAAACAGTGAAAACTTTAGATGGTCTGTTTGCCAGAATCAGTGGCAATAATTAAAATAATTAAAAGCTTATCAGGACTAGAAGTGTGTGGGTTAAAGAAGTAAAGGGGTGACAACTATTGTCAAAAATCTCTAAATTCAGTGTCTCAGATGACAAAGAAAAGGCCTCATCTCCAGTCTCCAGAGTGCCTTCTGTCATAGCAAATCCTCCCCCATGACATGTCACTGACATGTCTGTGGTACTCCCCATCCCATAGAAAGCTGCAGTGATCTTTTCTGTCTCTGAGGGGATCAGGCTGGAGCAATAGCTAAGAAAATAACATGCCAAGATGTCTCTGTGGGGCAGCAGCAAAGATCTCCCAACAGGTTTCTAGTTGGTACTGCAGTAATTTGGAGCACTCCCTATTCTGCATTTGCCATAGGAGCAGCCCTTCAGGCACCCACCAGAAATAAAGATACTTGTTTAACATTCATTGTCAGGTGGTGGTGGACATTCTTAAATTTTTGGTTTTAAATGGAGGCTGACTATTTGAGGATTGGGTGTTTGGTTTGGAACTTTGAAGCAAAATTTACATTTTGATTAAGATACCAGTAACATTTTCAGTTACTTTTTTTTTTTTTTTTTTTTTTAAATAAAAAAAAATTTTT
>VXBX01002721.1:111188-135485 GCA_013400415.1 Scytalopus superciliaris
ATTTTTTTTTTTTTTTTTTTTTTTTTTTTTTTTTAAATAGAAAAAGATTTTCTTGGGCTCATTCATGTGGAGAAAAGGACATTAAAAACTTGGTAAAAATGTTTGTAAGATTAGACTGAAATACTTTTTTCCTAAGTGTTCTAATGAAAAGAGCAGTGTTCATCTGTTCTAACCCAGTGATGCTGTAGGTTATGCAGTACCAGGTGCTACACAGATAACAAGCTCTTCCTAAAAAGCTGATTATCTAAATGAGCGAGGCAGGGGAAAAGAAGGGAAGGAACAAAAGCAGCCTCAGTGATTTGCCCTCTGGCTTGTCAGGAGCAAGGAGAGTAGGGACATCCCAGGTCTCTTAGACATGGGTCTTAGAAGTGGGTCCCACTTTCCTCTTTTATGTTGTAATTTCTCTTTCCTGTGTTACTGGCTGTATTGAAAGGAGTAGACACTCTTGCTGCCCAAAAGCAAAGTCCAAGGACTGAACAGGGAATAAAGTATGAACTCCTGATGAGGCTAATTAGTCATTAGCTCTCAGTGGCCCACACAGAGCTTTTCATCTGCAAGGGGTTTGTCAAAGGTGCAAAAAAGTAGAATGTCTTTTTCAGACCCAAAAATACAGTTTCAGATCTGCCTGTAAGCTGTTGAACTGTGCCTGACAAGAATAGCACCCTGGGCAACATTCATGCAGGTGCTTGGAGACACAGGCAGGGCAGAGGGTATCTTGGAGACCAGAGTTAATTCTAATGGTGTTGCAAACATTCTTTTTCTCTGTAATATGGGATGTGTTGGGAAGTGGTGTTTAAAAATTGATACAAATCCTGCTTAAAAAACACAGTCGGTTGGGTTGATGAAGTATTTATTCAGATGTACAACAGCTTACCTTTCCTTCCCCTCTACCTGTCATCCAGGTGGATGAGGGCTCCACTGAGTACATTGCCTTCAAAACCACAACTCTCATTCTCCTTCACTCACAGGGAGTCTTTGGTGACTCCCTTTCACTTTGATGAAATGAATTAATGGACTAGATCCCCTTTATGTCACCTCGTCTGTGAGAAAGAACCCTACTGTCAGCTGAAGAGAGTGAATATTAAGGGAATAGTTTCACAATGGCAAAATACTTCACTTTTTGAGGTAAATACTGACTTACGGTATTGCCACTTCTTCCTTCCCCTTACCCTTGCTCTATGCCACTGTGAATCCATCCCATCACACCTGCTGGTGCAGCTGTTTGTGTGGCTTCTCCCTGGGTGCAGTGGAAGCCAAGCCTGGGCTCAGAAAGCAGACGGAGGTGGTGGTTTGGTTTTTGCCAAGTTATTTTTAAGCTGGGTGAGTTCCTTCACCACAGTCTCAGAGCAGCCACATCTGCATTTGTGCTGACAGAGCTGAGGGAATGGTGTGCATTGGGTTTGCCACCAAGGATTTGTCTTGTGAGCCTGTACTAGGAGGGAAGGGACTGCCAACACAGAACTAGCACCTGGCATAATGAGGCATCCACAAGGAGCCTTCACATGAACAGAGACTAGACCCACAGATAACACAACAAAAATGTACCAATAAGGGACATGCTTCCAATGAGCAGTTTACTTTTTTTTTGTCTTTTTTTTTTGTCTTTTTTTTTTTTTTTATCTTTTTTTGAATTAATGCACAGAAAGGGCTAAAAAAGTGGGAACCTCACTGTACTGTCAAGTGGAGGAATGAGGAACTCTGACTGTTCAGATGCTCCTTGTCTCTCCAGTCCCTTGGGAATGGCTGGTGTATTCCAGGAAAATGAGGAACTTGTGAAAGAAAGGAGGACTCAGGAGGGTGGCAGTGGCTGTGGGCTGCTGCAATCCTGCTCCCATGAAGAGCATGTTGCCTGCTCTATTTTCACACCTCTTCCTGGCATTACAAAAGTGTGTTACAAATTGCACAGAGGAAGGGGAGGGGGGAAGGAAGAAAAAGTGGAAGGGCCCCAGTGTCCTGGCCTAGGGCTCTGCAGTCCTGTTTGTCCTCTGATACTCTTCCAGCTCTGATTTCCTGTCCATGGCAAGTTGCAGCTCCTGCTTGATGATTTCGATCTGCTTCTCCAGCTCTGTGAGCTCTTGCATCACTGAGGTCCTCGTGATGCTGAGGGACTCTGCTTTCCCGTTGGTGGTTAAGGAAGCCGGGGTGTCTCTCCTCACCTGTGGCAGGGGGATGTCCTGGTGCTGACGGATTGTCACCTCATTCTGCCCTTGGTCCGTGCAGATGTATTTTTTCCGGTGGCAGTTGCCCACGCTGGCCGTGTTCCACACGGCATGCTGGCTGTTCCCTACGTGGGACCTGAACAGAGAGATGAGGGTTAATGGCACATCAGAGGCTGCTCTGGTGTGTATGCAGCCCTCCCCTGTGAGCTGTCCTACTGAAAAAATATTAGGCTGCTGTTACATATTACATAGAAATACTATTCCTTTATCCCTGGAATTTTTTTTTCTTGCAAAGCACACATCATGAGAGTAAATGACCAAATTTTAGTGATTAAACCACAACAGACACTAGAACAGAACCCTAAATCTTCCCCTTATCTCTTTCTTATGAAATAATAGTCTTCTCAGCGTCAGCTCAGGAAAATGCGAGTCTTTCAAAGCTTTGTGAAAGTTTTTGTGGCTGTATGCCCAAGTTTGTCACGATGTTAGTCTTTTGCATGTTAGTGCTCTGTGCTGGCTTGGGCATTTGCTCATGTGGAGGAAGAAAGAGACTGCCTAGAGTTGGTGTGGAGAGGTGAATGAGAAGGTCTGCCCTTTGAATCTGAACTCTTGCTGCAGAGCTGCTTGCACTTTTGAGGATGGATACAATGATGTGCTGTATCCAAACCTTGCAGATACATTTGTGATCTTCCTGACAGAACAAAGAAACCTTGGAGTTGTCATGTTAGGGGAGAAATTCCCATCTGGGGACTTTTGCAAGTGCTTCTTTCTGCAGAAATATTTCCATGATATTTTGATTCCAGACAAATTTTTCCCTCTCTTTTTGGGGGGAACTTGACTTTATCACCCTTCCAAATCAGAACATTTCCCAGGGTTCATTTCCAAACAAAGTAGCACCCTGCGGCCTCTGCTGTTCAACTGGAACATAAGAAAGCAGAGTTCCCTGCTGTGGGAGAGAAGCCTTAGCTATCTGACCTGCTTTAACTTTGGGATAGCTCAGAAGTTTAAAAGTGCTCCATCACAGGGGTTTTCTGTGGGTATCCCTGGACAAAACCTATTAGTGTGAGTGGCCATTTGGCAGATTAAGGAAGCAGGTTAACACTTCAGGATTGGGACTGCTGAAAATGGTTTCAGGAGGAGTCTGGAGCTGGGAGTAGATACTTTTCTCAGTTGCCTGCAGACAAGGAAGTTGGGAAGTGGAAATTCCTTCAGAGGAGGTGGTGATTAGGAGTATTTTCAAAGAGATGGGATAGCAGAAAGGGAAGGGGTGAAGGTTTTCAGCAGGAGCGGCAGCCCCGGCCTGGGTCACCCTCCACAAGACTCGAGTCTTGTGCTAAACTGGATGTGCATTTTGTGGTGCAAATTAATACCCTGAAGAGATGAAAATAAACAAGTACCTCTTAAGCACATTTCAGACAGGGAACAAGATTAGCCTGGCAAGTAGAAATGGGCAAGGCATTTCCAAGGACAAGAGCAAAAGGCCACCACACTGTATTTCCACACAGGCAGCGGACTAGACAAAGAAGGCCACCACTGACAAGGGGCTGAGGTGCTCAAAACTGCCTCCTGCTGTGCAGCTCTGCTGAGCCCATGGTCCTGGGGGTGCTGGGCTCCAACTTGCCCTGAAGAAAAAGTACCTGTCTCAAGAGAAGCTGCAGCCTTTTGTTTTGTAAATATTTCTCAGAGTCTTAAAATTAATCCACAGTGTCTGATGTGTTTTTCCCTCTCCTGTAATCAAAAGATATTTTTGATAAAGTGCTAGTAACCAACACAACTTCTGCTGGTGGTGGTGCTTTTGGCTGGGAGTCTGGGCAGGAGACTTTAACAAAGGCCAGAGTCCACAGTTAACACTCAAGGTTCACCAAGTAAACAGAACCATTTACTATTCAGCTACTGATGCTGAGCAGCTCTCTCAGTTTTTGGAAACTTAGACTTAAGAGAAACCCAGTGGATTTTCTTCCATGAGGATAACAGCAGTAGCATAATGGAAATTCTTTCCACCTCTTTTCCGTAGCTTCTCAGTCCCCATCAGGAACAAAATAAAGTGTGATAATGTAATTGAGAACTCTGGGTTGTGCTTGCCACATCAGGGCTCATGACAAGCTAGACACCACGTTACTGGGTCTGTTGAGTTAAATTCACCATAATACTGTGCCAACAGCAGCTCAGACCATGAAAGGAGCAAGGATAGTGTATGTGTGTGTGTGCATACACACATGGGCTGAATGCTGTGTGGACAGAAGTTTTTGGACAGCAGCACATCTTCACTCTCCGTGTTGAAACAGTATTTGTGTGGATCATTTTCTAAGCCATTCTCTGTGGGGCTCATGGGCCGTGTCCTCTTTGTTACAAAATTTTTGCACTGCTCAACACCTGGCAGATAATTTGGTATCATGCTTTTTGTATCATCAGAGACAGAGAGAGCCCTGTTCCCTGAAGAGTCTTCCCTTGGTTGAACTAATGTCTTAGGCTGTGGGAATGCTTCCCATCAGCAAGGAGGTTGCCAGAGGAGGAAATGCACTGCACCAGACAGTGCCTGCTACTGTTCACAGACCAAAACCGAGGAGTGGCTGTGTGCAAGGAGGTGCCGCACTATGTGGTTTGGGGGAGCTGTAAGATGAAGGAATGAACAGAGCAAATAGACTTCATTTACTTTCATACACTTGTGTGTCTAAAGGCAGCCTAGGAGCTTCCTTCTTACATTTGCTGCCATTAGTGCAGGAATGACAAATAAGAGCAGCATATATTTACATCTGTGGGTTTCAGTCATGCCTAACATCCAGCAAGAGCATGAAGGACTTTTTTATAGTCTGTGGCTGAACTTATCTGCAGAAAAGCAACACTGTTGCCTGTGTCCTTAAAAAGTGCACTAATAGTTCTGAGTTATTGAGCAAATGCATAGTTTTAATACAATGCCTTGTGTTCCTGGTAGCTGTAGATAAGATTGTCTCCTCTTTGGAAGACACAGGCTATGGAAACAAGGCAAGGTTGTTATCTACTTTTTTCCTCCAACAAGAATTGTTCGACACAAAGATTTCTGAAAGGACTGCATTTTTCTCTTCTCAGCTTTCTTATTTCTCATTCTAAAAAGGAAGAAAGCTGAAAAAGTTTCTAACATATTAGTGACTGATCTCTCATTCACTGTGAAGCCCTCACAGAGCTCTAGTTACCCTCCAGGGTTTTAGTATATGAGTAATTAATTAACTAAACACAAGGACAGTGGACTTGGACTGCAAAACCTGTCTTTAGAATGGGAGTGCTTTTATTAGCTGTATGCCGAGTCAGGAAAAAACCCCAAAATTTCTGGATTTAATATTCTCTATTGGAAAAAAAAAAAAAGATTAATTTCTGCCTCCCTCCCTTGTCACTTCTATCTTGTTTCCTTATTTTTTTTTAAATTCTATTATATTGGGGTGCATTAGATCCATAACTAGATATCCAGGCACAACATATGTAAGCTCAAATTAATTTTTGTAGTTTGCGTTTTAAAGCATGGAAAACTTCCCACCTCTTTTCTACTCGTTTTTTCTTTGGCTGACGTTTTTCCTCAATAAATGAACTGTTCAGAGCACGGTGTAACCTCTAGAGGGAAAAGAGGAAAATACATTAGTAGAAGCAAGATTAAGAATAGCTTCACAAATAGGTAAACAATTTGGGCTTTGTGTGATGGACTTAAGCATAAATTATTTTGCAGATAGAAGGATACAAGCAATGTCTGTGCTTTGTCATTACAACAGATTTATTTTCATGTAGTTTCCCAAGGAAGGGCAGTCTGAAAGGTTGATGAATAGTTTGCAAACAATCCTTGGTGTTAAAATTCCTCATTAAAAAAAAAAAAAATTGTGTCTTGGTAAACTTCATTATGTTGTCATAGATTTCTTTCATTGTGCAGCTTTAAAGCAATAGAAGCTCTTCCTTTTTGTGCCCTTTGCTGCAAAGCAGCTTCTTCCTTTAGAGGAAATACCTACAGCAATTTTGCCCCATTAGTTTCCCTAGAATAATAAAGGAGGTTACCCAGCACTTCCTGCATGGATCAGAAGTTTGGGAACCTGTAACAGTGCGATAAAATGTTATGGGTAGCCAGTTCAGGGTGACACCACTGTTGCTTCTGTCATCCAAAAGGGCCGTGAGGTTGCAAGTGCAAATGGAAAAGATGCCTCTGTGAACTCTGCAACTGAATATTTGAACTGTTTCCTCTGTGCTTCCTGTTCCATCATTAGGCAAGCCTTTTCAAGTTTCAAAAGCTGCTGCCACACTCAAAATGCCAATCATCAGTGCTCTTATAACCTTTTATACCTTGTTCTTGTCCAGGCTCTCTTAATCAGCTACACGACTTTCACAGAGTCACTTCAAAATACACACCTGACTTGTGTGGAGCCAGTACTTCATCTTGGATTTCTTCTTGATTCGTGGCAGGACCAGTCTGTACACTATGTGTTCCCCAATGGTGGTGAGAATGGACAAACCAAACCCAATGCACAACATCACAAAGAGCCCTGAAAAATGCTTGATGCCCATTTGCAGTGTCTGTGAATTAAAATCAAAAGGAGAGGTTAATGCAGTAGGATGTTCGTGCACTGTAACAGATGCTTTATTTTCTCATGTGGAAACGTGGTCTGACTGAACACACAACGATTGAATAACACAGAATAGTCTGGATACAGTTCACAACAAATCGTCTCTGAGCTGCAGAGAGCTGGTTGTTCAGGCAGAGCAAAGGACCTGGGAAGAGCATCTGCCAACGACCAGGGAATTTATGCCACTTCCCTAATGAGATGAAGTGTCAAACATGTACAAAAATCCAGTGTTTGCATCTGTAAAAGCAAATACTGCTGGAGAGAATAGAGTCAATGAACTGTAGAACAAGTCCCTCAGCAGCAGGGAGCCAAGACCTGAGACCGACTATTCACTGTCCTTACTTTCTGGGAATTGATCATTAACTTCCCCTTTTAGTGCTTTACCCTTCATATGGAGGGTCATGGAGAAAACTTAGTGAAATAGGTAGCACAAACATGGCACCTCTTCACTCCCTACATTAACAGGTTTGAAATCGTTTTTGTTGGGCACCTTAACAGCGATTTTGAAAAAAAGGAATACACCCACGTTTTTCTGCCAACCCACCCTTTTCATGCAGGGTAGGAATCCTTTAATTAGTTTGAGTGTCTTACTGGCATCATTCATGTTTGAACACAAACAAACCCTGTACAGCAGCAACCTGTACCACAAACACCTGCACTGCAGTGAGTGGGTCAGGTTTGTGTGTTCTGTATAGTCTTAGTACCTTTATTCTCATGCCTTCACAACTAAGCTATGAGTTTTGCCAATAACTAAAACCTCCTGCTTATAATTACTGCCCACAGGCTGCTATGAAAATATTTTCAGTAATACAAATTCTGCCTGTGTCTTCCTATTACACAAGTTTATTCCCCAAGTAAGAAGAAAACAGGAGCAGGAAACTGCTTGGGTAGGGTTGTATGTCAGGTGATGGCATTTGTAATGCTGTTACTCTTGGCAATTGACATGTTGTGTTCCTTGTGTTCATTTAGTAGGTGGGTAGTGGTGGGCAATGTGCTTATTATGACCATCTGTTTAATCCTGAAAGAGAAACTGGGTTTATCACACAATATTTGTAATGTCTTGTTATGAGGTCATTTTAAGCCAAAGAGTTGATTTGTCATGAGTCCACTGAGGTTGAGGGGCTTGATCGTGAGCTGTATTTCCCTCTCCTGATTTGCACATTTGATTTCTGGTCTTTAAAATACAATGGTATGAGATAGCATATCACAGGTTTTTCACAAGAACAGAGCTTCAGCATTCTAGCAGAGTGAGAACTTTTGCAGGTAGCACTGGCAATGAACTCTTATTTTGGAGATTCTCTGCCAAAATCAACCTGTTTGCCCTGAAGCACACCAGGCAGAACTTTTGGAAGAGAATTTTCATACCAGTGAATAAACACTTCAAGGCTGTTGAAGGGTATAATGGGGGTGTAAGAAAAATTTCAAAAGAAACTTACTGCAGCCTAGAAAGGAAAGTGAAAAACCACAACAGAGTGGCTGTGGGGTAGAAGTGTGTCAGAGTCTTGGCACAAGGGTTTCCTGGTGCTGAGACTACATCAGTTCAACCTAAAGTCAAGGCTTCCTTGAGCCTGTTGTCCTTCCAGTTAGGGGAGTGGGAGGGTGACACAAAAATTATAGGTGGTAATGCTTTAAACCACTCGAAAAACAGTGTTTGACTGGAGGTCTGTGTTACCTGTTTCTTTTAACTGGCAGCAAAGCTCAGCTTTTAGCCCAGGTAGCATAAAATCAGAGTGAGGTTCCACACCTGACCTTTTTCTCAGAGGTCTCAGAGCTGAGACCTCAGTATGGCCCCAAAGGCACGGGATCTGCTAGTGCTTGGTTGCTTTATGGTGGGGAGCACTTATGTTGCTCTGAGAATAGGAACTTGGTTTAATGTATTATCATAAACCCCCAGCCATTCAAAATAATAATAAAAATCACTGTGCAGTGGGGATTCCTGCATTCTGAGATGTCTCCTCCAGCCTGAGGTCAGTGTTTGATGCTAATCCAGCACTGCTGCATAGAGAACACTTGGCCAGCTCCTTACATGAAAAATAATTCCCTTGTCTTCAGCAAAGCCCCTCTGATTTATGCTGATGAGGTACTGGCTCCCTGTCCTGTCAGCTCTGCAGAATTGTTTTCTACCTTCCCTGGAAACAGGTGAAAGAAATCCAGCACTGTCATCTCAGATGCATTTTTCACTTGTAATGGATAGCTTTTGAAATTGTCCCAAGCAAGACATCTTTTCCTAGGAAAGGAAATGCCAAAACAAAGCATCAATAATATTTCATCTAGCAATAAAGAAGATAATGCATTGAAAGAGCTGCCCAATAAAGGCTGCACAGTAGAGGGAAATTTTTGAGACTAAATTAAGTGGGGAAAACAAGGTAGAGAAATAATTAGCACAGTGTGTTTTATGGTGTATGGAGGGATTATTTACAGCAATATCAGCACATTTACATACCATTGTGAAACGGCTGTTTATCAGCTGTTTGTAATTACTGTAGACACACACATATTAAATAATGAAGGAAACCATCTAATAGAGGCACCTCTCATTTCCATTGCTTCCTGCTGACTGGAGCAGCAAGACCTACTAGTTATTCTGTAGTTTGTGTGTGTATTTTTAGGTGCATATATAGAATGTATCTGGAAAGAGAAGAAATAAACTGGATTCTCTGCATCACTGCTTTCCTCTCTGCTGAAGTTGAAGGGGTCAAGGGAGTGAACGTGTGCTGGGGGTGTGTGGTGGCAACAGGAAACAAATCGATGAATTTCTCTACTGCAGTATCTTTTTCTTTTATTGTCAAGAAATAAAAGCCCATAATGTGGTGTATTCTGTCCTAAGCCAGAATGAAAATACAGTTCTCACTCCAACTTTGTCATGATAAATTCATGAGGTAGCTGCCTCCATTTTAGGACAAGGAACTCAATTACACCCATGTGGTAGTTCTAAAGCAATAAGCAACCCTGTGATGATTACAGCTAATGGGTGCTAAGCACTACAGTGGCAACAGCCTCTAAGTCGATTCCAACTTGCAAATTGGGAAATTGGCACTTTCACGAAAACCAACAAATACAAGAGCAGAAGTGGAGGTATCTGCTTTTTTTTATATATCCCCGGAGAGACTTTTCTGATTCATCAACCCATATCTGCAACTGCTACCTCAACATTTCATGCTGTCTCCACTGTAGTATTATGCTGGGGTTTTTTTGTTTTTTTTTAGCCCTGAAGAGAAGCAAGGGGATAGAGAGAAGAGATTCTGGTATTTGTGCTCACTTTGGAACGGGGAGCAGAGACACAAAACAGCACTCAGGGATTTCAGCATTTATTTTCATGAGAAAAACTTCTGTTTTACTCCCTACTAGAGGAGACTGTAAATGCTTTACTCTCCGTGGTTGTACTGAATAAGCCAGCTTTGACTCATTAGAAGCTTATAAAGATTTTTGTGGATACTCTGCAACACAGCACAGATACTGATGCTACACACTGCGGAACCCAAACACTAAACAGGGGTATCATGTATGTGTTAGCTATAATAATAATTTATATATTTTATTGCATTTCCCCCATAAGGATTTTGAAAAGCTTTGCTCATAACAGGAAGGTAAATTTTGCAGCACCTGTGTGAAGAAGGAATTAGTAGGGATAAATGGGCATGAAGGGCAGAATTGTAAACTCATTTACACCTCTCAGTAGGCTTGCAAAATCCTACCGATGCTGATGCTTCTGTTTAGGTAACTAAGTGGTATTAAAATGTCCCTCTGTCCATATTGTGGCATTTCCTGTAGCTGTGGAGACTGGTTTGTTTTTACTTAATTTTCATTCTTATGGCTTTCTGTGGTCTCAAAGAAGAATATTGAAATAATATGTATTTAATCTCTTTAGTAAGATTATCTTTAGCAAAGACTGGTGACCATGGCTTTAGGGCTTCAAGTGGCAAATTTAAAGATAGTTTAAATCATTGTCTTGCAGTAGCAAGGAAAATTCTATTCCCCTCTTGTGAGGACTTTTGCATAGAACTGGAAAAATATTCCACTTTGTAATAGGTGTTTTTCTTTCACCCCCCCAATTTTGCAAGACCTGCCAGTATCTCCTGATAGTCAGCTTTGGTTTTGCTGGTTGTTTTTGGTTTTGTTTTCAGTTTCAGCAGATGGATCTAAATTTGTTAGTCATTTCCAGAAGACTCAAAACATGATTCTCCTGACTGTTGTCAGACTCAATATTCACCCACTTCTTTCTACAGGACCATTGTGCAAAGTGTTTCTTCCTGCAGTGCAAGTCCAGAACCCTCTGCCACATTGAGACGACCCCTTTGCAATGCAACATCTGTCACTTTGTGATACCCTTTTTCTTTAATATTCCCAGTGGGCAAGGGCCAGCTCTCCTCCCCAGACAGCCTACGTGCAGGCTGAGGATATGTTCTTGGCTGCAGGATCTTCTTTCCTGTTCATTGTGTTTGTCTTTCACGCTGTGGTAACAGGGTACCACGAGAAGTGACTGATGGGCAGCTGCTATTTATGAGCACAGGGCAGTTTGTTTGGTTTGCGGAAGTCTCTGCGCAGCCTTCCCTTGACACCAGCAGAGCACCAGGGGCAAACTTAAACCAGAGCTTCAAGGCAAGGGATAAAAAATTCACTGTTGAGTTGCCAGGCGATGGGTGTTAACAAAACAGGGAACTAATGGTTGACCTTCAAGGGGACTTAAAAGGTCTTTAATGGTTGACATTTAAAGCAAAATGCAGAGCAGAAAGACACAATTTGCTGGGTGACAACTGGATAAAGTCATGGCAAGATGAATAAGGCATTGTCTGACTGTGCCTCTCCTGTGATGCTGAGGCCAGAGATCAGCAATTCAGGCAGAAGCCATGGCAAGTTTTTGCAAATTCCTTCGAAGACTTCAGAGAGGAGCCATCAATGGGTCCCACCACTGATGACAGATGAGAAGAGGATTAATCACCATCCCTGGAGGGATTTAAAAGACAGAGATGTGGCACTTAGGGACATGGTCTAGTAGTGGGCTTGGCAGTGCTGGGTTAATGGTTAGACTGCATAATCTTAGAGATCTTTGCCAGTCTAAATGATTCCATAGTTCTATGATGAAAGGACTTTGTCTTTGCTGTGTGGCTGGTCTGGATCAGATGAAAACCCATGATCAATGACCAATTCCCATTAGCAGCATGGACCTCTCCCCCAGGCACTGTCAGGAGCTTCATGGCACGGTGCCTTCCCCAGCATCACTGCCTGAGGGAAACAGTGGTACTGCAGTGACAGGGTGAGTTTGGGCTGCCATTGTTTGAGTGTTTCCATATATTGTTATTTTAATTGTCAGGTTAGAGACTTTTTTTGTGAAGCATCAGTAAGTTGTTGATATTAATAGTTGGGATAACTTTATGTAACATTTTTTTATGTGTTGGCTGTTATCTGACTGAGCTGCCAGTCAAGGTGCAAATCAGTTTAAATTCTAGAGCTCTGGTTGTCCTGTGACAATTATAAATATAGTATGGAGAATATAGAAGCTTTTCAAGTGACACAGAAGATGCAGTTTCAGCAATAACATTTTTAAAATTGTAGCTTAAAAGCTATGAAACAGTGTGTACACAGAGTTAGCTTTTCCCAAAGGGACATCTTTAACTAGACCAGGTTGCTCAGAGCCCCATCCAACCTGTCCTCAAATGTTTCCAGGGATGGGGAATCCACCACCTCTCTGGTCAACCCTTGCCAGTGTTTTTCCACCCTCACTGTAAAAACCTTCCTGCAGCCTCTCCTGAGCTTCTTGGGTGGAGCTAACAGGATGAAAGGAAAAGTCCCAGGAGCCTGGCTCCTTCTGAAGAGGCGTGAGAGTAACAGTAGGTAAAGGAAAGGCTACATGAAAACAAATTACATTGATCATGTCAGATGTAAAATGTACAAATACAACTCTGCCAATTCCTCTTCCCTCCTGCACCATGCTCTGCCCTAAGCAGTGACCTAGCAATTTTACCACAAAGAAATTAATTTGAAATTAAAGCGTGGCAATCTAAAATCAAGAGTACTCAAGCAATACTGCTAGTGACTAGCATTCAACATGAACAGCCACTGCTACCCACAGTTACCTGTGGTGGAGAGGGGAAGATGGAATCATTGCAGCAATTCATTCCAAGTCTGAGTTAGCTGCATCCTCCACAAATGATCTAATGGGTGCCTTGGGTAAGTAGTTTTGTTGGAGAGGCTCATACAAAACCACAGAGTCAAGCACTTCTGACCTCTGCCCTTTCAAACTCATATTTTTTGGTTTCTCAGCTTGATGAGCCACTGTATTCTTTCTAGCTCCAGGCTGAATCATACCTTTCCACGACAACTTTGTTTTGAAATGCAGTTTATAATGAGCAAAGTGCTCATTCAGTGCCAGAAAGAGAGAGATGGAAAGAGCTAGCAGTGAATTCTTCCACAGAAAATATAATTTCTCACTGTAAGATTAGTAAAAAATGATGAGTAGGAAAATGAATCTCAAAATAAAGCTAAATTAACCTCTGTGGGCAGGAGTGGCAGGTGGATAAGAATCAGGTACAGCTTAAGGAAGTGATGACAAAAAGGAACGATGGATATTCCACCCATTTAAAGGCTATACTGATCAGTATTTCACCTACATATATTCCCATTTTTGGGTCATTACTCTTGCTCATCAGGTGCAGTATGCCACAGACCAAATTTATCAAAAAGACATAGAAAAATATGGAGCCTTACTCTAGCTTGCTGAGTCTTACTTTGCTATATAATCCATGTGAATGACTACCCACTGAGAAGCTGAGACTTTTTCAAAAATGAATTATCTACTTCTGTGTTGAACACCGTCCACCCTTCAGTGAATCTGTTAAATGCTAGAGTGACTGACAGCAGGGAGTTAAACGTCAGAGATTTCTGGGCTGTACAGGAGTAAATGACACAAACTGACACAAGTCCAAGACTAATCCCCATGCTTCTTGACATAACAATGGGGAAGATATGCTTTGGAGTGTTCCCTGCTTGGATTTTCGTTTAGAAAATCTGCTCCAACTATGAAATTGCATGTCCTAAGATCTACAAATTCTTGGCCAGGGGAGAGTGGACGAAGAGGAAAGGATGCACACAGGAGATCTGTTAGAAGTAGGGTAATTCAGGAAAATGAAGATTTGGACTTAGCAGACCTTACCCCACAAAGGCACAGACTTAAAAGTGGTGCTCTGTTTCTGCTCACTCCTGACTGCAAAAGGACCTTTGGGCATGTTCAAGGTCTTGAGCGACTTCTTAGATTCACAGAATACTAGAATAGTTTGGTTTTGAAGAGACCTTAAAGACCACATAGTTCCAAGCCCCTGTTATAGGCAAGTATGCCATCCACCAGAACAGGTTGCTCCAAGCACTACCCAACCTTGGATACTTCCAGGGATGGGGCATCCACAACTTCTCTGGGCAACCTGTGCTAGGGACTCACCATGGGAAGAAGTTCTTACTATACCTCATCTAAATCTACCTTATTTACCTTAAGGCTTTCCTCCTTGTCCTGTTATTCCATGCCCTTATCGAAAGTCCCTCTCCAGCACTATTGTACCTTTAGGCCCTGGAAGGGGCTCTAAGGTCTCCAAAGAGCTTTCTCTTCCCCAGGCCGAACAATCCCAACTCTCTCAGCCTGTCTCCATAGCAGAGCTGCTCCAGCCCTCTGATCAGCTTTGTGGCCTCCTCTGGACTCACTCCAACACGTCCATGTCCTTCTTATATTGGGGACCCCAGAGCTGAATGCAGCACTACAGGTCATGTCTTGTGAGAGAGGAATGGACCGGCTGAAACACCCCCTTGACCTGCTGCCCACACTTTTACTGACGCAGTCCAGGACACTTTTGGCTTTCTGGGCTGCCACAGCACATTGCCAGGTCATGCTGAGCTTCTTGTCCACTGACACCCCCAATCCTTCTCCTCAGAGCTTCTCTCCATCCATTCTCCTCTCAGCCTGTGTTTGTGCTTGGCGTTGCCCCAACCCAGGCATAGGACCTTGCACTTGGCCTTGCTGAACTTCATGAACTGAGTCCTTCAGTTCAGTCACTTCAACGAGCCTGCTGGTCCTCAGTTTCTGAACAAAATTTCAGCTTTGCATGTTGGGTTAGTGCAATTGTAGATCAAATAAGGACTATGGTTAGATAACAAGTCCTTAAGCAGCTAGACCTGTCCTTTCTGGATGTCACATGGAAGTCACGCTCAAAAGGCTGAATCACTTTAAAGCACAACGTGTTCCAGCTGTGACCCCGTGTCTAAAGCCTATTCAACACCGAGAAAAAAGAATTCCATGGGACTATTCACAGGACAAAATCTGACTTTTCTGACTGGAGCAACTTTTTTCCCACCTCCTGTCCTCCTTGGCCTTGAGGAACCTTTGAGAACTTAAAATAGGTCACTGTTTTTCCATGCCATGAACACAGGAGTGTTTCAGACTTACCTAGAAAACACTGACAAACAGTATTGCATCACTGAACATTAAAGGGTTAATGAAAATGCAAGAAAGTGAAAGAATTGGGTTTGCCTCATAGATAATGTACCAGCCACACCTGTGCAGGAAAATGGTATGGTTTTTCCTCCTATTTTTAAATTGCAGAGGGCTTTCAGAAGAGTAGCTGCAAAAATGATGTGCCACATATCAGAAACTTTTCTCTCCAGTTTTAATGCAAGGTTATTTCTCTCTTCATGTTTGCTTTTCTCCACAAAAGCACAAATCCAACTGTTTTTATAATGTGACTTCTGCAGGTGGCCCCGCCAGGGCTGATATTTTGTACTACTGCATTTGCTGTGACAGGAAAAAGTTTGTGTTTCTACACACAGTCTTGGGAACCCAAGCCTTAGAGCAGTAGTCTCCAAATTGTTTTTGATTGCACACCTCTACTGGTAACTTTTTGAGTGTACCTATTTACATATATATATGTATACATATACACACACACACACATATATATATATATATGTATATATAAGTTTTAGTTTCTTATACTTTCTTCCTGCAGCCCAGTGGGTCATCTCATGCCCTCCACCAAGGGCTGTATGAAACCAGCTCTACAGACCAATAGATGTAAGGAGGAAACATATATTCTGGGAAAAAAAGCTCACAAATTAAAACCATATTTTTAACTGGAATTCATTCTATGTCTTAAGCTATTTCCATAGGAATAGAGAGCGTACAGCCCTGGATGCATCTTCTGGGGTAAGACTCTCATGATCAGAGGAAGCTCCTTATGTCTCATCACTAGGGAATTACTAGGGAGGGAAGTTTTCTCTGCTGTAAGAGTTTTAAGACAGTTGAGGTAATTAATACTATTACCATCTGGTAATTTTCCTGAGATTTACTTCAAAAAATCATGTTAAAATGCAGAGTAACAAGACATCATTGAAGGAAGTGCTTGTTATGAACAGATATATCAACTATTTTAGAAAGACAATTCCCTTGTTAAATGATAATATAATCCTCAGATAAGCTAAATAATTAATGGCAGTGAATGCACACTTTTGTTTAAATGTGCTTTCTTGTCTTGAATGAAACACAAAAAAAGAAAGAAAATTGAATAAGTTGAATTTTCTATGAATGTCTGATGTTAAAATATAATCTGTTTCATACTGACATAATTGTAATGAAAAAGTGAAAAAATGTAGTAAGACATGCAGAAACACCCCAACAGTCTAGGTATTAAAAGCACTTAGTAATGATTTTGTCATATCTCTAAAAAATGCTGGCTTTCCAGTGATTTAGTCAGCAGCCAGAGGTTTTCAGACAAGATACTCAGATGACCACTGAAAAGTGGGCATCAGAGCCTCAGGAAACTGGGCTTCTCTTCCATGGGAGGATGGCTGTGCCATCACCTCCTCAGGTAACACACAGTGTTTGTCTGGCATTTGGCTGAAGGCTCTGAGAAGGAGACACCAGTGTTTTAACTATGTGTTTTGTACCAGTGAGAATATGTAACCTACCTCTTTTATAATACCTTGAGCTAAAGGTGTATGCTTTAAGCTTTAGACATTGCTGGAGCTTTTGATCCCTCAGTACTTCATCTTTTTTCAGTTGATGGTCTAGGAACTTAACAAAAAAATGCTATTTTGATAAGAGTCTTCTATTTCTCATAATGGCCTACAGCTTCAGCTGCCACAAGCTGGCATAACTCCTCTGATCTGATACCAGGATGTAAATCCATAGAGATTTACTTCCATTTCCTGCAGATCTACAGAGAATTGAGACCTGCTTCTCCTCTGTCCTTAGCATGGTATCTTAGCAGACCATGTCTAGGTTGAAATCCTCTCTTTGTACAAGTAGGTGCCATATTAGGAAGTGGTCAGGGTGTATTTGAAATTTGGGATGTACTGAATTCCCTGTCTCTCTCTGTGGATGGTGATACACACACAGCTGAGTGGAGTCTGTCAGGTTTGCTATGCAGTGTGCCAGACCATGATTTTTACACCTGTTTGTCTCCAGAAGAGCTCTTGACACACGCACTGCACATTCAATGTGACAGCACAGTCTCATTGATGCTCTTCTCATGCTCTGATCTGACTTCTGTTTGGATTAGCAACTCTTCCTTTTGAAGCTTCATGCTTCTTTTCAGCTGCCACCCATCTCTGCCATGTGGGAACGTCCACTGCACATTAGGAACATGGGGAAACAGTTGTCAGCTTGAACAAATCCTCACTTACATGACCCAGGTTCATTGCTTACCTCCGTGACAGCAAAGCTTCTTTTCCCACATGGAACGACCTTATACCATTTGTCATGCAGAACATCCATGAAACCATGGGATTTGTACTGGCTTATCAGTTCAGAGATGTTTGAGGTGAGCGGAGAGTTGGGGGGAAGGCCAATACCATATCCTAGGAGAAAAAAACAGTACAATAATCTCTCTTGTTTGCTTTTTGCTAAAGGATGTTCATTTCAGATATAATAGAAGATCAAGCTGGCATTCTGTTTCAGCCAGCCAGTTCAAACATGGGTATTGCCTTACTGTGGACCGCAAATGCTGAGACAAGGCCTTTTGCTGTGCAAAATAAAGTCACTCAATATAAACAGGGTATGCAAATTCGAAATCATTAAGGCCACAGAAGTTGTATGTAAAACTGGAGGTTCAAAAATTTAAAATGGAGGTACAACTGGAAAAATAAATCTGTCTTGTGTCTAGAAACACAGACTTTTGCATGCCCTTGCCACAGGTTCTTTTTTTTTTGGTCTTATTTTAGCAATGCGAAAGGGCCTCAGTGTCACATAAACCACTCTGCAATCCCTTTACATTGTTAGAGCAGTGGATGTGACTGTGGTGTCAGATGTGACATTTTCTTCCTACGCATTTTCTGATGAGGAGCCATATGCATGTAAAAGTATATGAGCGTAGTCTGCATTGTTATCACACAGCAATTTAGAGCCTGGAGGCTACATTTTCAGTTCCTGCACTTCTACTCTGGCAGTGACAGAAACCTTCAGATACTAATAAATACAGTTTTTAGGCACTGTGTTGTCTTACACTGAGTCCTTTACCAGCATTTTAACATGGTGAAAGTGAAAATGGATTCAGTAACTCTGAATATGGTATTTCTATTTGCAGAATCTTGGGCTCAACTTTAGAAATTCTAAACAAATACAATTCATGCCTGGAAGATATGCAGTTGCATGCAGAGATGTCCTGCCAGTTGCCTGCAGAGATTCCTTTTTAGTCCACTGTGGAATTTCATTTTTCAGTTCAGAATTCAGAATTTCAGACTGTCTCATTAAAAAAAACACACAACACCACAGGAAAAAAGTGAACACCCCCACAAGGACACAAGTGGTGAATTGGCCATAACAGTGGCTTGCTTTTCAGTGAGAGATGCAGTGATATGTGTACCTACAATTCAATCGTCTCCCTTGCTGCTGAGTTGTTTTGCATTGTGCCTGAATGTATTTGCTAATGTTGAAAGATTTGTTTCAGAGAAGGTACAGCTAGGATGAATGTCCCATTTTCAGCATATTTCTTTTGTAATTGGGTGACAGGAAGTCCCGTCATGCAAAATCATATAGTTTCATGTTTACTTATTGGGTTTGTTTCTATACTGAAATCTGATTTACTTGATTCAAAATTGTGGAAGCTTTTGGTTTTCTTCAGCAGACCTGGCCTGTCTGAAAGGGAAGATTTATCAGGTTGCAGGCACATGGTGAAACTTGCAACTGCTCACACACAAATCCTACTGCAGCCTGAACAGCTCTCTGTGTCTACACTCCCTGATAACAAAAAGAAAAGGAAATTGATTGCTTTCAGGTCCCTCACGTGAATTCATACAGGAGACACTGATGAAGTACAGCAAAAAGGAGTGTTCTACAAAATGCCTGGTTGTTGTGACTTGTGGTTGAAATGATGAGAACACTCAGCTTTCTCCAGTCATTACTTCAGGTCCTGGTGTCCTCAATCAGGTCTGAACATTTCCAAAGGAGGTTGTTTTAATGTGTGAAGGGAGCAGCCAGAGCAATTTCCCTTGGAGGGGAGGAAAGTGGGAGCATCAATCCTTTTCACTGGCCATCTATCACAAAAGGGGCTCCTAAAGTCTCATTGCTGCTCATGTGCTGGAAGCAGCTGTACACAAACCTGGCTTCCAGGCTGCTTTCTGACCTGTCCTTACTGACTCCTCAAGTCTGCAGGAGGCTGCAAACCCCAGCAGGCTCCTTTCTCAATTAACTACAGATCCAGCGGGAATCTTGAGCTGACCTTTAAAATGGGAACAGCATTTGTCTGCTTCAGACGAAAGCAAAACTGCAGAACTGCATTTTGAACATGTTTCGCTGAGTTTTGAGCACATGTCAACAAAGTGAGCTGGCAGGAAGGAAGGCTCATCTCAGGGGCCTCTTTAATTTATGGTGAGCAGTGAAATGGGCTGTGCCTCCCACTAGTCTGAAGATGGACTGTCTTTGAGTAATTCCTAAGTAGAGCATGTCAACAGGTCACAGAATCACTGCATAGTTTGGGCTGGAAGGGACCCTGAATGTCATCCCATTTCAACCCTGCTGCCATAAGTAGGGACACCTTCTATTAGACCATGTTCCTCAAAGGTCCATCCAACCTTGCCTTGAAATAGATGGTACAAGAGATGTGAAAGTTCAAAAACCACACACACACAAACAAAACAAAAAAAATGGCTGAAGCTTTCACCCTGCTTAATTACCGAGGGTTTTATGATAATCCTCAAGGGCTCCACAGTTTCACCCAAGTTTTTTTTTCTTTTTTTCACTGAGAGTACCACATCACAACACAGCAAATGTGACACATGAGGAACAGAGCAGCATGTTATAAAACTGATTATTACCTTCAATGGCAAAGGGTTTCCCCACAGTTAGAAGCTTGCAGTCAGCATCTATTGATACTTCATAATCTAAGAGTGCTTTATCCATGATGAAGGCATCGAGTTTCTCTGGATCATGCCTGTATTCAATATCAAAGTTAGAATCACCCCACAGTCTAAGACTCAGTTATGCTCACTGAACATTTATTTATGCAGTTCTCTACAAGGTTGCTGTATAAAAACAGAGGCCAGGGACTGGTATTTGCACATGTGCATTTAAAATGAAAACTGATTTATATTTTGAAGCAGGAAATTCTGCATGAAATACAAACTTTGTGTATTTAGAGCAGCAGGTTTAGGACTTATTTTGCTCCCACAAAATACTACTGTTCTGAAACATGGAAAACACTACAGTATGATGGACTTTGGCTCAGTTAAAGGTAGCACAAAGTTTTACTGCAAAGATCAAAAATTGCTAAAATACTACCAGTGTCTTGATTTGTGTTGTTAAAACTACAGGCATTAGACCAAAAATCCAGGAGGATAAGTCACTAAGAGATGTTCCTCCTTCTTTCTCCTTGACTATGAGGTAAATTATTTCCTTCACCTGATTCAGCTTTTCTCTATGTTCAGTCCTCATGAACACAGAAGATTGAATTTGACTAACATACTCATTTCTGAACAGCATG
Source organism: Scytalopus superciliaris (assembly GCA_013400415.1). Lineage (NCBI taxonomy): Eukaryota > Metazoa > Chordata > Aves > Passeriformes > Rhinocryptidae > Scytalopus > Scytalopus superciliaris. Next base: position 131,880 of record VXBX01002721.1, read on the forward strand.
CTTGCCTAAAATAATGATATAAAAGAACAGTTGCAGTGCATGTTCTCATCTGATCCAGGGACTGCACCTTCCATTCCTGACTGTTCTCCTGATGTGATTACTTCATCAAGTTCCATGAACTGATTCCAGAGTAACTCAAAGAACTCCTATGTATCTTAATTAATATTAGGATAGGTCTGCGGAAAATACATAAACAGGAAACAACTTCTGATGAAAAATTCTCAGGCCATCTGTTAGGCAACTTCTATGAATAAAATGAATCCATTATTTCGGGCTTATTATTAGCTTTCCTGTTTCCTGGACAAGTTGTGTGACCCCAGACTGCTAAGCACAAATGTCTCATGGTTTCCTAAAGCAAGAAGACTTGGTGTTTATTACTTTTCATCAGTCTAATGCTTCCTTTATTCATCTTAATGATGAATTAAGGTTCTTTCCTCCCACCATGCTGAGGAACCTTACTGGTAGCTTTTGCTTGGGCTGTGATTTTTTTTTTTTTCTGAATGTTTCTCACTGCCTGATGAAGAGCTCCCAAGAACAGAAACCTGTCTTAAACAATGCTGTGCTTCTGCTAGAAACTCCAGCCTGCTCTCCAAGTGTCACTCCCTCCAGGTGATTATGTGCTTCCTTATCTGCCACACTCCCTTCAATGACTGTTCTGTGGGATAAGTGACACTGAAGGTGGGAGATCTGTCACCATCTCACTGCCATGCCACCTCAGTGGCCAAGACACCAGATCTGCAGATGCTCACTTTAGATAGGCCACCCCATCCGTGGTTGCAGGGACGTTGTACCGCCGCATGTACTCGTGCATCTCCGGGAAGCTCTGCCTCACATAGTCCTCTGCGCTGCTCTCCCGCACGGTTCCAAACCGAAACCCTTGGGACGGGTGGTGGAGCTGTGGAGAGGAAATTGGAAGAGGTTAGCAGAGTCATTTGCCTTCATCACATCTGGTGTCTTGGTCTTGCATGTGCGAACACTTTGTCAGGAGTTTTCAGCATTCATGAACCTGACTCTGGTGTCTTCCCTACAGCTTTCCACACCCCCAAAAAACTTGGAAAAGACTAAGAAGATGACTAAGTAGCCTGTTTCTCTACTTAGAATGTGAAAAACATTTCCCATAAAATGCCCTGAATGCCTAAATCCAGGTGTTTGCTGGGATTATTTATCTTTAAAACTGACAGCATTTTAGGAAGTGTTATGAGAAGCCTCTGAGTTGGCTACAATCCCCTTTCTGGGGCTCTGGGTAGCCAGCAAAGGACACGCAGTCCAGATTTATTTTGGCAAAATGTCTTTTACTGAATCCCTGAAAAGGAAACTTAGTCTTTTTCGGAAGGGTAGCATCCCCAGTTCATTTCTAGAAGCCTGGACACCACATCACAGTCTTTGCTGCCATTCTTCAGAGACAAACTAAGGACTGAAGGGTTGTGTACACCCAAAAGTTGCCCCTGGCAGTGAGGAGGAATTCTCCTCTACACAGCACAGACCAAGCTACAAACATAGTCAGTTTTTGCAGTTGTGTGTCCTGTCCTTTTCACAACTGGCTCCACCCTGTGTATTTAGGCCCCAAATAGTCTAGTTCAGGTTTCACAGACCTCTTTTTTTGAACGGCCCTGTTTGTCTTTGGAATCTTTAGGGATTTCAATTCTCAAGCTGCAGTGGAGGCATCAGGCAGTTCCCTCCACTGTGCCAAGCACTTCCCTGAGCTGGCCAAGTGCTGCCAAGCCACACTAATCAGAAAGCCTTTAGCAATGTACCAGCCTCTAAAAGGTCAAACTTTCAGAGCACAGGAAGCCAAATAAAGCTAAGGCTGAAATAGTCATGCTCTATTTGCTTCCTGGGAAGCTCACGGTCTTCACGGCAGCTTGCAGAGATGATCTCACCATGGCCATGCTCTGCTTTCCAAAGACCAAGCAAAGAGGTCTTTTCTACTGGTCCATCTGGTTGCTGCATCTTTGCAGAACAGAGGGTAGTGGAACACAAATCCATAAAAAGACCATGCCCACTCTTCTCTCCAGTGGCCCCATGGACAAAAGAGCATTCCTAGATTTCTTAGGAATAACAGAGGTAGGATGTAAACTCAAAGTCACCTGGTTTAGTCTCAAAAGGAACAGAAAAAGGTCTTTAGGATGGTATTTTGATGTCTTGTAAGCTATGAAAATACTGTATTTGTGGTAATTTTTGCCTGGAAAGTGGGCAGGTGGTTTACACCTTGTGCTCTGCTGGTCTGGTCCTTGTGTTGGAACTCAGGAATGAGACCTGCAGCTAAATGCAAGACTGCGGGCATGGAGGGAGTCCTGGCATGTTTTTTTTTGAGGCATTTCAGACTAAATGACTATGGGACAAGCGAGGCAGAGTGTGCCACCATCCAGATCTGGCCACAGTGATGTTGTGGCAGAAGGACTGTGGGCGCAGAGGGAAATGTTCTTGCCTGGGAGTGTGGGGGCAGCATTCAAGTGCCAGAAGACATAAATAACAGAAGTTAGGCTGTGACAATACATCATGGAGACTTCCAGCACAATGCTGTCAACCCAAACCTTGAGACACTGAAGATGACCTGCTTAAAGAATGAACCTGGGGCACGCTTCATGAACTCTGCGTCCCAGGAAGCTCATCACCACAGCCAGTACTCACTCTTTTAGGTTTTGTTTCTTGGCGGTTTCAGTGAGGAGACCAAAAACCTCATCAAGACTCAACAGTGAACCATCTTCCAAGTCGAGTCAGGTGTTTGCTGTGATGTTCGTGGCCCACCTAGTCATGCCAGTTGCAGTGCAGCATCTGATTTGCAGACAAAGTTTGACTGGAAGGCATCTCTCACTCAGACTGTCACCAGGATCTACATTTAGTTAAATATTTAGGCCTCTATGAGAAAGGCTAGTACAAACCGCACCTCCATGCAGTTTTCTATCCTGAATCCTTTACTGAGGAGTGCCCACACTTCGCTTTATGTTGGGAACATTGTCAACTTTCACCACAAATGATGACAAAACTGAAATGTGGATTAGAGCAAAAGTCCATCTGGTTTAATATCTTGTCTCCAGCAACACCATATGTCTGGTGGGAAGTAATGGAAAGTCTATGTTAAGAGTGTTAGGCAGTGATCCCTTGCATCCAATGCTCAATGTCCTTCTGGTAATCTCTCCTTTTTCTTAAGGATCATTATGCATCTGCAACTTTGTATTTGATGAACCTCGATTCCTTTTACAAAGGATAGATGTTAATAGTGTTTTAATCCTCTATGTCTGTTGGGACTTTTTTCTACTTACAGCTGCTTACCTACGTGAGAAAAAGGCTTGCTTGCAGCTAAATGGTAACAGTGGATTGACAATGCAAAATACTGCCAAAACCACTTCACTGCTGATCTGCTAAGACTGCTAAGGGTTACTTGCTTCAAGAGAAGGTAAAAACTTCAGGATGGAAACAAGACTCATCAGTTGTCACTGATGTTTTCTTACTTTCTATAGTCCTCTCCAGGGAAGATTATGTGAAAAGCTGGAAACCACAAATATCTGTGTTTTGACAGGCTAGGTAAATGTCATAGTCTTCCTATGAGTCTTGCCTTACTGTCTCTTTTTTTTTTTTTTTTTTTAATTTTTTTTGTTTTCTCTT
>VXBX01002721.1:135685-150028 GCA_013400415.1 Scytalopus superciliaris
AGATTCCATATATATATATATTTATATATTTTCTTTCAAACTGGTTGTTCAGGGGAGACAGTTACTTGATTTTTTTTATTGGTAATAGCAAATAGAAAGGGTATCTTATTGAGAAAAAGATAGCTGTTGAAATTACAGACATTTCTGCCATACAGAGATTACACTTCTGTGTATATACTGTTTTTTCATTCACAGCTCAGTCAGTATCACAGATGAATAAGCATCACAAAGCAGGTAAAGGGTACTAGGACCTGTTGATGTTTTTTGTATCCATAGGGTACCTGGAGATTTGCTGGATACAAGTACAGTTAAAAATAAATGAATGCAATAGCTGCAGATCCATGTCCAGACATGAGTTTTCTTGGCAGTCAGATTAGATAGCCTTACAAAGTCCCTTCAAAATCAGACATCTATGGCTATAAGAAATGGAAAGAACAAGGTTTGTTTCAACTTGAAGAGAGGCTTTGAGGCAACAGTGAAGTCCTCGTTTGACAATTCATTGAACAAGATGTGAAGATGGTTATGGGTACAGATACTGCAAAACAGTACTATCTTAAATAAAGGTATTTAAGATTTTGTAACTGCCAGATCACTGAATCACAGAATCATTCAGGTTGAAAAAGACCCTTAAGGTCATGGAACTCAAGTGCTCAATCATCACTGCTGAGTCCATCACTGAACTGTGTCACAGTGTCACATTTTTGCGTCTTTTAAATCCCTCCAGGGATGGTGACTCCACCACTTCCCCGGGCAGCCTGTACCAATACCTGGAAATCTTTACAGTGAAGAATTTTTTTCTATACCTCCTTTCTGAAGACCCACTAGGGTTTAGCAAGTAACCCTTTGAATGCTATCTAGCAAGGCCACCACAGCACCACAGGCAACTGTGTTGTCTGAGCTACCAAGTGGGTTGCACAAGGGAATGCCAATAATCAGAGCACTGTAACAGCAAATACATAAATATATCAAGGGGGTAGGTAAAAAGCAATGTTAAAATCTATTAATATATTTTAATGTTCTATTTATTAGAAGCTAGAAGGGATTAAAAAAGCTATTTAGTGTTGCTGGTTAATGGCTCTCCTAAAGAAGATGAGAGCTCCAGCAGCTAACAGTATTGGTTTTGCATGTCATATACTGAAGATCACAGCTTTCATATGAGTGAGCTGAGTTTTATCTCCGAAGCACTGGTGTATAGCACAAATGGCCATACTACTTAGGTGCACCCAAATTTTTAAAACCATCTAAAACCACTCAGGTATCACATGAAGTTTTGATACACATGGCTACCTGCATTTGGATTTGGATTAGTACATGGGGAAAGCTCAAGAAATGGTCATGACAGCCCTCACAGCAGTGGGACACAGAGCCAGAGGCTGCTGAGGACTTGAATACTGAGTGCTCAGCTTCAATGGTTCAGGGTTGTGGAATGCCAGGACCAAAGGATCTTGCTGCACAGATCAGGAAAGATGGATCAGGAGGTTGTCCCATCTTCTGTGAAGGCAGAGATAGATATTGGGAGAGAGGACTAGGAAATGCTGCTGCGGAGTAGAAGATGAAGGTACAGAAGAAAGGCTAAAGAGATTTGGAAAGGAGTATGCTTTCTGGAATTGGGGTACCAGTGCTGTCCCTGTGACCTCTAAGGACAATATCTACTGTGGGACATAGGGACTGTTCTACTATTTCCACAAATGACTCTTACTCATTTAAGTTTAAGCAAACACACCATGGATAAGGAAACAAACAGGAGGTAGTGTGTAAGAAAACAAGGGGTAATGTGAATCCTGCCAAGCACTGAGGAAGTGAAATGGTTGTTTGGCCACTTGAGCACTAAGACAGGGAGGCCATGTAGTGTTTAAGGAAACTCAAAGCTTTACAGTACATCCAACTTCTCTGACAGTGCCAAGAAAAGCTCTGGGACTTCTCAGAATCTTCTGTAGCTTGTATAAAATGGTGCTACCAGACAAATTATGTTTGTGCTGCTTACTGCCAAAAGCAAACACTGCAGCCACAAGTCCCCCTGGCTTGGTCCCTTCTAGATTTTCTTGGTTTCTATGTACTGTTGTTAAAACATCTGCTGAGTGGGAAGCAGAGAACTTGTTTTATTTGAGAAGATGTTGAGAAAAACTGGGCATCTGCATACATCTATGGCTTGGGGTGCCAATTATGCATGAAAATACCAGAGTGATAAATACCAGTGTGATAAAACCACAGGAGCAGAAAGAGGAAAATACAATCCTGAATGACAGGGATTTTGCATTACTTGGCACATTGCATTTTATGTAATACAGTGCCATTGCATTCAGCACCACCAGCTAGGCTGAGAACACCTAGACTCCAGCTTGAAAGGAAACAGGCCTAGAAATCTCTTATGCAGGTTGGGATTTAAAACAGAAAATGCAAGAGATGCTTCCTGCATGACATGTTCAAGTTGTTGGGCTGGGGGCTTTTGAGGTCTTTCTAGCTGGTTCTGGCTTCTGTATGACTTTACACTGCTGCAAAGCTAGATTTGCCTCAAAGACTTTCCCCTCACCCCCCGATGCCCTCGTAGTTATGTTTACTAGCATTCTGAGGTTTGATCACACTTGGCTGTCATGGATTTTTACAGTGTGTAAGAATCCCAGGTGTTCAAAACATGAATACAGAAAAAGAATAGTCTCAGCTCCAGAAAAGCAGGCAACACAATACTGCCTTCTGATCTCATGAAGTTTGAGTTTGCTGTGAGGAGACAAGGAAGATCTAAACAGGGCAACTGCTGGGAAGGGAAATTATAGCTATTTTCTATAACTAGTGATGTATCTGAAATCTATGAAATGCTTTCCCAGTACTTGACTGATGGGGTGCACTGACTGCCTTACTGAATCTGGTCCAGAACTACTCTGTGCATCTTGATATGTGACTGGAGGAAAAATGCTTTGGGAACTCCATTTCTAATCATGATCTCAAATCATTACGAGTATTTTGTCATTCATTCAGTAAGCCTCTCCTAAATTCAGTTCCATGAACTGTTTTTTGAGGAAAACGAGAAAAAGAGAATCCAGTATGCAGTTGAGTGCAGTGCCAGTGACTGCACCCTGCAGTGACAGATGCAGAGTTAATGTGGATTCAGCTTTTACTACTGCCTGCAATACTGCTTTTTAACTTTAATTGACTACAGAAAGGAGGAACATGGCTGAAAACACTTTCCTAACTTTTGCAACAACTTCTGAGGAAAGACTATTGTGCAAATGGTTTCAGTAGCTCACTACCCTGACAGTGCTGGTTACCTAGTGTAATACCAGGTGCAGTGGTCAATGTTTCACCTGGTTTATCAGCATGATCTCTGCCAGGGAATGGCTGCATAATCCTGAAAATATGCTCAGTTTCAATTGCTAATTGCTGGAGAAGGGCAGCATTAAGTGAAGAACTGACACGCTTGTAGAAACACTGCTGATTTACAATGAGACTTCTTTCTTAGTCTTCGTTTTACTTTGCCTCATGTAACCCATGTGTTTATGTGGTCTTCCAGCTGCTAGTAGATTTCTCATAGTCCAGTGATAAAGTAAATGCAATTAGTAGTGCTAAGCAAACTTTCAGGGGAAAATGAACAAAACAAATGAAATTAAAAANGAATCACATGAATTTTAGATTTTAGCAGATGAAAATCACAGCTCAACTTCTGGAAGTGGAGGGTTTTTCATCAGAAACTGTCCCATGTGTTCAGGCTTTGGAAGCAGAGATGTTCCCAGGGCCTCCAGGAGAGGGTGTTTGTAGAATACATTTGAAAGAACACTTCTGCTTCTCTGCTGCAAAAAGTGTCAGTGGAGCTTATTCTTGGTTTGCCAGGATAATGTGAGATTTTCTTAAAATTCTATCACTTTGAATCCAGCTCAGCCAGGTCATTAATCGGCAAAAATCCTTCAGCTGCACTGAAGTCAATGAGCAGTTTTGCTCTGGAAACAAATGCACAGTCCAGTGCTGACAGTTTATTCTTCTCATTGCAACAAGAAAATACATGAGAAGAAACTGTAACATAGGTCTCTGTTTAAAAGTATAAAGCCTATTTATTGATGGTTCCTGTGTGAGTGCTAATAATTAATTGTAAGACCTGCTATGCTCCTCTGTGTGCTGCAGAAACTCAGGGATGAGACTACGGGCTTGGGTCTGTGGGTAATTTCTGAGGGCTGCCGTGATGATTGAGTTGCTAGGCAGTGCAAAAGCTCCATAAAACAGCACTCTGGGAAATGTGAACTTACAGGTGTGTTCATNTGTAGGAAAAATGGGTAGACTGAGGGGAAAAAAAGGGATGTAATTCCCAAAAGGCAAGAGATCACTGTTTCCAATTCTATTTCAGCAGCACAAAGTAGCTGTAAAAATGCTCCAGATAGAATAAGTTCTTTGAACATGTTCTTCTGCTTGCCACCTGTAAAAGAGGGCTCATGCTGCTCTCAGGTATTCAAACTAGAAGCAAGGGAAGGAAAACTGCTTGGCTGAAGACATGTTCAAGCTACCAGAGAGATATGGGGAATTTCTGGCTAAAGAATCCCTCCTGTTCTTTCATCCTGAATCTTGAGTCTGCAGATGAAAAGCTATCACAGGTCTCTACAAGCCACTGAGGGCTGAAGGGGAAAAACCTAACAGGGAGCAGCTTAAAGTGTAGACAGTCTTCTCACCTGCAAAATAATCACCCTTAAGAGCCTTTATCTTAGAAATTTTTTCTGCCCCAGCTGTTGCTGGTTGAAGATCTGTCCTCCCACCCTCATGCCACATGGCAATTGTCCCCTGGGTACCAGGGCTGAAAACAGTCCTCTGCCTAAATCTGTGAGGCAAGGCTAGTGCTCTCTCTTTACCAGGAAAGAAGCAAACAATGGATTTGTGTTGTAAATGGGTCGTTATTTACTTGGATGAAGAGGTTTTGCATTGTAGATGGCTGAATACCTGTGCAGCCTTGATTTCTTAAGTATGTTATTTTTTACTGGCTTTTGGTTCAGAAGCATCAAATGAAAGTAAATCAGAAGCAGTCCTTTGTAAGGGACAGATCCAACACTGGAACAAAAATGTTTTTTTCCTTCTTGGAATCAGTTTGGAACAGTGAGGAATGTGTTAAGCATGAAGTGTAATAGAAAAAAATATGGGCACATTTGGATGACTTCTTGCACTGTGAAATACAGACATTACTATTTTATTTTACCTAGTGTTCAGGCAAATCTTAATGCACTCAATGAAAACCACTATGGTTTCTAGAGGGCTTGGACCCTTGTAATCCCTGAAACCCTGGGGATCAGAATGGGAGCTGACTGAGGACTTCTGTCTCTAGGATGATGAGCCAGACTAGTATTCTGGTCTTTGTAGATAAGAATGGCTGTGACTTTTGTGAACAATAATAAACATGCTCAATGCTGCTGAATCAGCTATATGATGATCTTCCACCCACCAGGTGGTAAGATCAGACTTATATATCTTCACCATTCGCTGCTGCTCTTTGCCAATTACTTCAGTAACTTCTCATATTTCTCCACTTGCATTATTTCTAGCAAGGGTCTGAGCCCCACTTACGATGCAGTCACTATTTCTGGTGGTGAGATTACTTCTCTTTTTTAAAAAAAAATGGTATGACATATAGTTATATACAAGTTGAGAGTAAGAAACTGACATCAACACAGATGGGAAAATGTTAAACCACCTTAATTCCTTCTGTGCTAAAAGAACAACATTTATGACCTGCATCATATGGAGTGAAGACAGTAGGACTTCTCTTCCACATCTACTCCTAAATTCTTTGGACCAAACAGCATGGTGAGGCGAGGAGTGGCCAAGACAGCCGATGACAGTACAAGGCACTATGTGCTGGTGAAGACCTGGAGCAGCAGGGCTTAATATGCGAAGATACCAACATGATAATTGTTGGCAAGAAGGCATAAAAGCAGAAAGGAAACTTGACTTGTGGAACACTGCAGTGCATTGTCTGATAAATTGGGTATCTGAACAATACAAACCTGAGCTGGACAGATTCTGAGCCTCCAAAGCTGTAACTTCACAAGAAATCTTTAATGAGCTGATGGTGAAGCTAAACAAGTCAAGTGTTCCCAGTAAATTGCACGGGGAAGCTAATGAAGCCACGACTTCACCTCCACAAATTGTAGGTGCCTTTCATTCCTATATGAGATGGCCCTGGAATTCTTTATTCTGACTGGAGTTTGATACTCGATTTCACTTTTGTCTGGGAGATTTTCACTTTGGTCTCTGTGATACTTAAAGTTCTCTTGAGTTCAAATCCTTCACTGACTCACTAATACTCAGAAAAGTACCATGTATTAATTAGCAGACTGTGATGCTGTGAATCATGACCTTCCTGTGCCCAGGGACTTCCTGCACAGAAACACATGCTCTATAGACTCTTCTTTCAACTGTAAAAAGAAAAGAACCCTGCAGTCCTGCACAAATAATAAACCCCATGGCAGCAGTAAGATTTCTGTGAACACCACTGAGTTTACAGATTGTTATTTTTGCTATATAATTTAATGCATTTACTGCATATTTAAATAAATGCTATTTCATTATCTATTTAATACATAGTAGTGCAAGTGGCACCCTTATAATGATTCATCTCAGGTTGCTACAGTAAAAGACCACAGCAGTAATTTTCCTTTAATGTAATTCTTACAAAAATTCCTTTTTTCAGGAAGAAAATTTATCAATAAACACACAACAGTTATAGCCTGACTCTAAAGCTTGCTGATCTCAAGGGAATATCATTAGAAGCATGAATATTTGAATCGTGCCTCTAACGATGAAAAAGGTCTATATTGTGGCTAGACTTTTCTCTTTCTGTGGTTTGGTGTTGCCAAAGATCATCTGCAACTACTTGTCAGTTGTATTTACAGACACTTCTAATACAAGCAACACAAAGTATTCAACTGATATAATAACTGGCCACAAGGCCACTAAATGGGAGAAGAGCAGTGATTTTTGAGGTCAAATCCCAAAGCACACCAAGGCTGTTGAAAGGACTTGCTGGGTGGGACTTGCCAGAGTGACTGTAGGTGTCTGCATTGTATTCCTTGGGGCACATATATTTTTTGTGTGACATCAGTGCTGGCCATGCTGACACACCATCATGCATGGCAGAGAGAGGTAGGCACTTTCAGGGAATGTTTTAGGTCATCTTGCCCTAACGAAGTCCCTTAACAGCAGCTCCATGTGCCTATCTGTCCCAACCAATTGCAAAAGCACAGCAGACCAAGTAAATAATATATAATGTCGTCACTGCAGGAATGTAAAGTTAAGAGAGACAATGCAGTGACATTGCTGGTGATGAGATCCACAGGAGTAACCCTGTTCTTGTTCAATGAATCTCAATAGGTTTGATATTTTATCTCAAAATACAACACAGAAAGGAATTTTACCATTGTCAAGGGCTGTTTTGAAGGAAAAGTGAACCAGAGAAGTAAAAATATAACCAGATTAAATTAACAGGCACAGTTACTCAAGTGTATAACAAAGATGGAAAAAAAAAGCTGACAGCTGTCACAAAAGTCACAATGGTTGGACAGCATCCGAAAAGCTCATTATATTGTTGAAAGAGTAACAGTTTTAGCAGAAAGAAAGGACAGGAATTGGACCACCTTATGGAAAACCTGTCCAGCTCCTTGGCTTCTGCTGCTGTACGCTTTCACATTGGCATGTTTGAAATCTTTCTTCCATCCTCTGAGCTTCCACAATTATTTTGCCTCAGATAATCTGAGCTACTCAACATGCTCAAGACTTCATGGTGCATCTCCAATATGTGCTCTTGCAAGAAAACCTGAAAGCAAAGTCCCTGTTTCAAGTCCCTTTGACACTAAAAAAACCTATTCCCTGGGCAGATCCTGCAGTATCACTTTTCATGAGTGGTTTGGCAGAGAAAGTAGTTTTCTTTCTAGAAACTTACGATTGGACTTATCAAAGAATAAATTATACATAACTGAGCAATCTGGTCTAGTGGAAGGTGTTTCTGCCTATGGTGGGGGGGTGGAACAAGACGATCTTTAAGGTCCCCTTCCAACCCAAACCATTCTGTGATTCTATGATGAGACCAGTCCAAAGGCAGGCTGCTGGTCATGGCTGTAGTCTGAATATCTGACCTTGTAAAGAATCAACTCATAGACCAGTGTACTCTGACAAAGAAGAATGTTGTAATTTTTTTGTGCATTCAAAGATGTGACATTAGCCTCTGTGATTCAGATGTGAGAAGGGATAAAAGCAGATGAAATGATCCAAACACAATGTGCTTCTTCTCTTTTTCTACCCACTATCTCCAGACAAGCTTTTAAACTTCTTTGCCGTGTACTGTAGAGAGCTTCTTAGGGGAAATCAGGACCTGGATGCAACTTCCACCTGCATAGGGAGCATATTCATCCTGGAGCTATCCTCTTGTCCTCAAACAGCAGGCTGAACATGTTCCTGTGAACACAAAATGTTTGTTTGCCAGTTTCCACTGGCAAGAGACAAGATGGGGGTGTAGGGGAGGGGGCAAAAAACTGCCCCAAACTGCCCATTATCTTAGAAGAACTAGATTTTAAGGTGGCAGGACATTGTTTCAGTATCTCTGCAATTTATTGGCTTCTGTTCAGGCTCTTGCTGTAAAAAGCCACCTGAAATGTGACCAGTAAAGGGGACAGTCAGCTCTGATGGATTCTGCAGGCATTTGACTTTAGTGATCTACCCTTGTTAAGATCCTTGCACAGAAAGTACATACCAAGTTCCCCAAATTCAAGACATATTCCAGGAATTTAATTCTCCTTCCTTGCACTGCTTGCCTTCTGCTGTGGTTTGTCTTGCCTCACTGGCTACTCCTCCTTCCAGCAAGCAGCTTGACAATATTCCTATATTCTCTTCTGTATCATTAGTGCATTTAAAGGTCCAACTGAGCTCTAATTCTGTCCTTCCTGATTGTTCCCAGCCTCAAATGGGACTTGCCATTTTTGGCTGATAGCCCAAAGAAATTACATGCCTTATATCACCTCAAGAAGGTTGCCCCCCTATTTTGGCCTTTGTTTTTCCAATAAATTTCAGAAGCACAGTACAAAGGGCACATACATACTGAGAGTAGCAGAAGCATGTTTAGAAGTACATTTAAATAAAAAAAAGACTATTTCTGCCTCCTGCTGCCGCCTCTTTGAAATGAGTCTCCACCACTGAAAAGAAAGACATAAGCAGATCTGGGAAGAAAACCTCAATAAAATATTTTAATCACATATAAAATGCTTTAAGTAACTAACTAAAATGTGGTGCCTGTGCCTCTGTGACTGTTGTGCCCCAAATATTTCCTAAAACTAAGCTTTAACTTTTAGAACTCTAAATAGGCACAGCTTCGGCTTTGTGTGAATGAAGCTTAAACCACTGCATTTTCTATTATAACTGCTCTTTCAGACTAAGACTTTGAGGGCAAATGCATGAATGAAATACATGAAACTGTTTCACAGCTCATGTAATGGCAGGCAGTCATCTTCTTCCCTAAAATCTATGTTGTCTTATTCCCACAATGGGAACTGGTAACTACTCAGAAGTTTAGATCTGGTCCATGAAACAGAGAAGAGCTTGTCTAGGAAAGGCACTGACTTAATGGAACCACTGAGGTTACTGACCATGAGTTGTTGGTGTTTCTGTTCTGGACCAAGACCCGTATTTGCAACACGTGACATATTTCAACACTCTGCACTCAATTTTGTAACTCAACAGCCAAGCTTTGCAGTAGAGCTTTAGAATAATTTGATTTTCTTGCAGTCACAGAAGTTTCCCAACACCTGTTTTAGAAGCTCCATATGTGGTCACAATAATAATGCTGAAAAACAGAATGCAATCTGATGCAGTTTGATTTGATGGATGAGGAGATGCACATGCAACGAGTAGAGAACTAACCTCATTTTCAAGCCAACATTATGGCTCACACAACAATATAACAGATATGCCTGAAGCTGGGGAAATTCAGCTGAAAGCTCTCATTTGCTTGTTCAGAATGCTTTGAATAAAACATATACATTGATTCCTAGACTTCTGTGCCTTACATTGATAAAGATATTCATGTAATATTCATGGTATTTTTTTTCTGGAAGGGGAAGGGCAGATTAGTAGAAGCAATTTGCTTTAAGCCATAAATCAATTTTAAAATGCTTCAGGCCAACTACAAAAACTATTGTTCTTAGTTTAAAATATTTTTGATAGAAACAATCTGGTTAACGTTGAAGGAAATGAGTCAGACAAAGTCAAAACGGTATGGCTATTAGTCTGAATGCAAGGTTCTACTATGTAACAGATGGAGCTTGGCCTTTGCTGTCTGGAGAGACATATGTAACATTAATTTACATAGTTTACAAAATCAAAATATATGTCCAGTTCTTGAGTTACTAAAATTGCTTTTTACAGTGGCATAATATTGTATCAATTCAGTCACCATGGTGGATGTTTTCTGTACCAGCAGTGAAGTCATGAGTATAAAATTGTAGGTAATACAATCCCACCTTCACTGCAGAAAGTGCCACATGAACAAGGGAAATTCGCTGTTGCCACCCAGCCCATCAGAGTGACTGTCAAGTGAAGAGCATGCTCTTGTGTCACCTGCAGCCATCTATTCTCCCTGCAAACCATTCTGCCACATAAAGTAAGAATAGTCTTACAAAATGACTGGACTTAACTTCCAACTGAAGACCCCTGGAGAAAGGGTGAGAGCAGATGGAGGCAATACTAGGAAATCTGAGCTCTTTGCATATGGGTTGTCTACAACATTATTCATCTCCTTCCATGACAGCTCTCCAGCAGAAACAACACTACAAATCAAATTCCTGACTACTTGTAAAGTGAATTCCACTGTTTTGATGCACAAGGCAGAATTTTTCAAAATATTTCAGTTCTGCTACATTTTATTTTGCATTCATTTAATTTTGCCAGTAATGCCTTTGCCAGTATTACCAGTTAAATACTTGCAAAATCCTACCCAGAGAACATCAGTGGTTTTGTCTTTGAGCTGTGCAGTTCCTTTGTTGGAGCAGATCCCATGATGACCCAAAACATCCAACTGATCAAAACAACTACTGTCAAAGCATCTTGGATCTGAACTCAAACCCTTAATCTGCATGTAGAAGCCACTTTTCTTCTTTGCAGTGGGCAACACCAAAATATTTCACTTTCCTCCTCACCTTCAATTTTTTAAATCCTTCCCCCTAGACTTCTATGGGCGTTCAAAGGTCTTCTCTTGCTGAACTTCCCTACTGAAATGCCACCAGGTGGTAACTACTTGTAGTGCAACCACTGTTTTCCACAGAGACTGCTTTCTGTTTTATTAGAAGCCAAAAAATATGCAGCAGTGAATTTTAAGTGGAAAGAAGAAACGTCTGAGTTAGTAACAACAGATATGCTTTACCTTTGGGTCATGTATTCCAGAAAGCTCTTCATAGATCTTCTCTCCTACCATGACAGCAGCCAGGTTGGCTGTGTATGTGGACAAACAAAACAGGCAGAAAATAGCCCAAAGATTCATTAGAAATCTTCCAGTCCAGCATTTGGGGGGTTTTATGGCAGCTGTTCTTCCAAAGAGGATCGCATAGCACACATTCAGGGCAGAGGAGAAAGAGAAGACTTTGTCCCTATTCCTTCCCCTAGGGGTCATCCCAAAAGGGCTTTTCCACTCATATAAGGTGAGGAATATAGCTGTGATGTGAAGAGCGACAAATATCCCCAGCCACATAGTCCAGTGAAGTGGCCACATAAAGGCTCCAATAGGAGCTGCCGTGTCCCTGGTCCTCACCAGGATGCCCAAGCTGGTTGAAAAGAAAGGGCTGGTGAAATCAATCACTTGGCTGCGGGCAGTGTTAATGCTAAATGATGTCACTGCCATGTGAGCTGTCCCAGAAAGAAGGTCTCCCACCAGCCCTGTCCAGTGGCCGTTCTTCCAAGCTCCGTACTTTCCATCACCAACAATGTACAAGTCAAAATCAAAATTCATGTCCTCAGCCAGCTTCTCGAGCAGGTCAATGCAGTAGCCATAGCAGCACTTCTTCAGCTGAATGGGAACGGTGTCATTCTCCCCCTGGAGGGTTTCAAACAGGTTATCCAGCACACCTGAGTCATTGGTCAAGGGGTCCAGGCACAGCTGCCCTGCTGGGCAAAGACCTTCATCATCGACATCTCTTGTAAAGACAAACGGATGCTCAATCAGAGTCACCACTCTGAGGTGCAGCCGGGTAGGGTGTTGCATGTGACTTTTATGTCTCTGTGCTTGTTCTGGCCATATCCCATAGTCCATGACTATCTTTCCTTCTTGCCAGCTCCCCAGACGTGTCCACATTGGGTTCCCAAGAGGGTCATGCTGCAGATTCCAGATGAAGAAGTTGTTTTCTGAGCTGACAATGGAGGAGCCCTTCACCTTAATGCGGCCACTGAGACCATCAAAAGTTGTGTTGGCTAAAAACCTGTCGGAGGCAGAAAGCAGAGTAATCAGAAGCAGACAGCTGAGACATGAATTTATGTTCCAGAGAACAGACGGATATGGTGCTGAACACCTGGATCATTAATAGCCTTCCTATGGCACAATGAACCAATCACATAATTTATGACAGAAGTACAAGGCAATGCTCCCCTACTTACCTAATGTAAATGAAAACTCCTCAGGAAAGATATCCTTTTTGCTTACTAGAAAAAATGAGTAAGAAAACAGCAATATTTTTCAGTTACCATTGCCCTCATAAATTGATGAAACATAGGTTAATTCTAAGCTGAACTCACCAGATCTGTTGTCAGGTTCCTAGATAAAAATATATATGAAAATGGAAGAGTGGAAATTATGTATGAAATGTCCTTCCAAGAAAGATGCTATAATCTCAGTAAGATCTAGCTTACATAAGAGGGGCTACTGAAGTGCTGTCAACAGCTTTCAAGCACTCTCAAGTGAACCAATCTGGATTCAAAACTGCAAATTTGGCATTGGTAAATCACAGTTAGCCACTTCAGAATAAAGTAAGGAAAGAAAGTGAAAGATGGTTGCTCTAGGACAGTCAGTTTTAATTCTTATGAAAAAAACCCCACCAACCAAATATCAAAAGAAGTCCAGTTTTTTAAAAAACATACAAAAGTAATGAACACCATTATGAAAGAGGCTAAAATGACATGGATAAAGGAGCAGGGAACTCAGCAGGAATTAAATGTTAGAAGCAGAAAATCCTGTTTAGTGCAAGCACCATGACCAGCTGAACTGCATGCTGTTAACAGGAAAGCTGCTACACATTTTGCAGGGGCTGTATAAGTCTTAGTATTGTGATTCCATTAAAAATAACTGAGTTAAACTGCTGTTAATATGGTGTAAGGTAAGTCATGTGCATTTTTTCCCAGTAAGAGGCATTCAGAAGACAGACTATTTAACTGTTGTAGCAGAATATAACACCTCACATTAGTCCTGAGAATTGGATGAAAGTAAGTGTTGAAAGAAATATAAAGGCTATAGCTGTCATTCCAGCCTCAATAAGCAAGACGTAAACTTTTAAGTGCTGTTAATTGTTTATCAATAGTTACAAAGGATAAAAAATAACCTTAATTGATTTGAAAAGGATAAATCGATTCTAAATGTGTGTGCATGCATACTTCTGCCCAGTGTCTACCCTTTGTTTTGATAGGTTTCCACAGTTTTTGATGCAGTTTCAGCAGATAAACTCCAAAGTCATATAAATTTTTACCCTTATGAAATGAATTATTTTAAGTAAGTATTTTAGTTTTGAGTGTGGTTGTGTGTGTGGCAGCCTTTTCTGAGACAGCTTCACAATTCTTCTTATGCAGTCTTTTTAGAGGAGGTTGAGTTTGGAGAAAGATGATACAGACGATACTCTCAAACCCAATTGATCTCTACGTGTGTTAGTCTGGGCCTGGGAATTATGCCTAAAAATGCATATATATAACTATAAATGTTTATAAATTATAAATGTGGTTCTCATATTTTAAATCCTTCAACCTTTAGTCTAGTGTTAACTAAATTATACCGTAACTTCATTGATCAATGGTGTCTGTCCTTGTTTGCCCAGGCTCCTCCTCCTCTCTTTCCTTCCTGTCTGATTGCATACTTCCATGTTTGTGTATGCAAACACTATCAAGACAAAGTTTATAGGAGAAGGCAATCTTAAGCACTAAAGAAAGGTTTATATGCCCATAAACTTGTTTGGGTTTTAGCTCTCTTATTTTTATCTCTCCCAATCTCTGTGAAAAACTGTGCAACTCCTTTACAAGTCTTGCTGGGCGTAGATGCTGAAGCCATCACTGTGACAGTAACATTAAAACTATTCTGTGTTTGTAGATGGGTCTGTATGAAACTTCTTTTTTTTTTTTTTTTTTTAGGAATTTTATGTA
>VXBX01002721.1:150055-169403 GCA_013400415.1 Scytalopus superciliaris
GGAATTGTATGTAAAAGACTGTTAGCCCTTCACAAAAAGCCAAAACTGGAGGAAATGAGTCCTCAGGTGCAATAAGCTGGCAGAGTTCTGATGAAATTTGGCCCCATGTCGCTAATCAGGCACACTCTGGGTATCAGAATGCTGCAGAGCAGGTGCTTTGGGAGTAATTGAAGCTGTGGAATAATGCATTAGATTTATTTTCTGAAGGTGTAATGAGAACAGTGGAATTTATGCACTGTGCTCTCTTTCATTGTAAAAATAACTGTGCCCAGGAGGGTGAAACAGGCCTTCTGTACCTGTCCCGAGGCTGTGTCAGGAGCAGGTACCTGAGAGATTTAGTAGCATCTAAAAGTATGACTTCACTACCTTACCAAGTTAGTGGCTTACTTTTGCAGCTGATTTGCATGTTCTATATTTTTCATAGTGACAGGACATGGATCAAAATAAGTGATGGGAACCATGTGGGAGAAACATTTTAACAACACTTTGTTTTATACGCAAGCAGCTGTGGCTGCTGAGCGTTTGCATGCACTGTATGGAGCACCAGCGAAATCCATGCCAGGGACTTAAAAACTCCCTTACATGATAACTTTAGGAAACAGATAAGAGGATCTGACTACACTACTTAGGCTAGAAATCTCTAATGTGAATCTCTGGGAATTACAAGTGCTGGGTTTTGCACACACTGGGAATATCTGAGAAGTACTGTTTCAGTAGGGTACTGATAGATTTGTTTGGAAAGAAAGTCTGTACAAATTTCAGAAGGCGAAGGCCCAGATCCTCGAGTCTGACAGCTGAATCAATTTCCTTGATGCTGGGTCAGTATATGTGAACTGACAGTCTGTGATAACTGCATCAAAGCTCTACTAGAGTCACTGCGGTTTGAACACAAGACCATGAGCCATTTGCTCATTTTAGCTTTATTTGTTTCTCATGTGCTTTTTTGTAAGAGCTGCTCATTAGATCTTTGGCAGTACCACCATTCTCCAGCAGCAGTTACCTCCGTAGTTCTTTTCAGAATGATTTAATGAAATTCTTTTATTTTTTTTCAAGCTTGGTGACTTGGTTGGTCCACATGTTTTTTGGGAAGCTTACTGGAGGCAGGAATTAGAATTGGCTACTGAAAAGAGAAGGTTCTTGGGAGACCTTGTAGTAGCCTTCCAGTACCTAAAGGGGCTCAAGAGAGCTGGAGAGGAACTTTTTACAAGGCTAGGAAGTGACGGGACAAGAGGGAATGACTTCGAATTGACACAGCATAGGGTTAGATGGGATATTAGGAAGAAATTCTTCCCTGTGAGGGTGGTGAGGCACTGGTGCAGGTTGCCCAGAGAAGCTGTGGATGCCCCACCACTGGAAGTGCCCAATGCCAGGTTTGCCTTTTGTCTCAAAGTCCAGTGACTAGAGCCACTGCAGTGACTCTAGTAGAGCTTTGATGCAGTTATCACAGACTGTCAGTTCACATATACTGACCCAGCATCAAGGAAATTGATTCAGCTGTCAGACTCGAGGATCTGGGCCTTCGCCTTCTGAAATTTGTACAGACTTTCTTTCCAAACAAATCTATCAGTACCCTACTGAAACAGTACTTCTCAGATACTCCCCATGTGTCTTTGAGCAGGCTGGTCACTATAGCAGGTGTCCCTGCCCATGGCAGGGTGAGTAGAATGAGTTGGTGTTTAAGGTCCCTTCCAACTCAAGCCATTCAAAGATTTTATGGATCTGTGAAATAGCAGGTTGATGAAATTGCCCAAGCAGCAGAGTTAAAGCTGTAAGACTAATTAAAGCTATAATACACGATAAGGCTTTGAAATTTTAATGCCTTGTTCCATCAACAAGGATGGTCCCATGAGCAGGCAAGAACAGATCAGGGAATCAATCTCATTGTAAGAGAAATGACGGATGGTGCCTTTCAACAGTATAATCTTCAGGGGGTTGTACATCTATATCCATATCCACACAGATACAAGCATGCTTTGCCATGTACTGGATCATAATTCTGCTCCTGGGTGCATTTAAATGTCTGCAGAGCCAAGGTATGAGATCAGTGTTGGCAACGAAAGCTTTGTCTGTGCCAGAGTGTGGGGATGCTGTTCATCTACTCTGCAGGGAGGGGAGGTGAAGGTCTGTGCATGGTGCCTTCTCAGTGCCCTTCTCCATCCCCACCCACCACAGTTCCAAGGCTACATCTCAAGACAGAGGGGTTCATTCAGAGAGAACAACATCCACATTTGTAAATACTCAATTAAGCACCAGACAGAAGCTCCATCCCTGGAGGCACAAACCACTTGCCTAAAAAGCCCTGGTGTGATGGACAAGACTGGTCACAGCAAAGCCACTCATCAGTACATCACACCTGAGAATTCAATGGTACCACTCAGAGTTAATAGTTGTGCTGGTGACATAAATACATCAGTTCTGGCCATCAGGTGTCTGTCTCGCTCCTACACTATAAAAACAGCTGCAGTGATTTAGGACGAGGTTTTATCTAACCTGTTATTTTGTTTTTAATGGGGTTCATAAGCAAATGCCTAGGGAAAAAAAGGCTAAGCATATAATCCTTTCTTTCATTTCCACAGTACCTTTAGTAATATAAGGGACCAAAAATTTCACAGATGTGAAATTACATATTGTCTCCCAAAATATAACAAAAGGTACAGCAGTCACTGTTCATGAAAGGGCTAATAGTTTTCTGTAGACAGCAATGATGATGAATTATTTTTTATTAATACTTTTAAGTGTTTTAATTTCGCTTTCCTTTTTCTTTATCCCTTCCTTAACTCTCAAAATACTATTCAAAAAACTACTGTCCTCTTGTTACTTTAAGAAGACTCTTGCTGAGTTTTACTTTTCAGGCATGATCTAGATAAAATATCCAGAATAATGAGACTAAATTAGCATCACAAGTCACTGGATATATTGCCAGTCAGTCCAGTGCTTATTCCCAAGCCTTGTTTCACTCTTGGAAAGCAGGGAGTTTTTGACTCCTAAGTTATGGATGAGTGGTGACTAAGGAAGTGTTGGGGTCTGAAATGGTTGTGTTTTGAGCAGTACTGTTAATGCATTATTGTGCAGATATATCTGAGAAAAAGTTCAGTTTTTCAAAAAAAAAAAGCTGCATGCAAAAAACCTTGAGAACTTTCACCCTAACTCCATCCAACAAAACCTACTGGTTGAAAACCACATATACTGGGGGTAAAACATGCAATGCTCACTGGATGAAAATTACGTGATGAATGCACATAGTCACAACCTTTTTGCTTGTTTTCAGAAGAAATCATGCATGTTTTCCTCTCATATGTTAAAAACCATATTATTTCTAGTCATGAACCCCCAGGTAATTTTGGGAATAACTTCAGTATAGTGACATGCAGCAGAGAAAGCACTTTGTGGTTTTGAGTGTTTTCACCAGAAGTAGCAGCCTCTGGGGTGATGACGGTGCACTTTTTTATCTATTTTCCATTGAAGCAAAGCAGCAAAGGCTACACATCTTTATAACTATCTGGTTCCTTTGATAGTGCAAATATTCTGAGTTTTGTGTACTATTGGGTATCTCAAAATGTCAAAGGATTTGCCACTAGCCCTGAATTTTCCCTTTTATGTGCATAAACATAAATAGAAGTTTCAGAGCACAGCCTGTAACCTAGCCTATGTTTACTACATGATCTCGACTTCTTTAGAACAGCATCTTCTTCTACAACTGGCTTACTCTCCCACTGCGGCTAAGTTTAGGTTTCACTATAAGTGAAGAACCAGGAGGAAATACTAAAACAAAACAACAAACAAATAAAAACAATAAAAAGAAAAAAAAGTGGGACAACTTACTTTGACAAATACTGTCCTGAAGTGATATTCCTCTCATCTGTGTCCATACAATTCATTGTACTTGGAATAAGAGCTAGTTCAGGCTGGATCATGGTGGCTGCTGCTACAGCTCTTGCTACCAGCTCCATCGCGTCCTGCACGTAATGCTCAAAGACTGACTCTGTTGTCTTGCCGTGGGCAATGAGACCAAGGGGCAAACCTTCTGTCCTCAGCTCTTCCACATTCTGTGAATCCCCAATAACCCAGTGAAGCTCTGGAGGCATCACGCCAAACTGTGTGGTTATTTCAAAAATCCTCCGTGTTTTCTCCATATCACACCCAAACATCACCATGGTGGACGTCGTGTCTTTAATGCTCTCCAGGTAAAGCTGTAGGTAGTTCAGAAGGTCACTGGTTGAAGTGAGGTTTGCTGTGATGTTTATAATGGATCCCAGGTGAAATTTGGAGCTCTGTTGTGTGAGGAAGAGAAAATCTGTGATGTTCCACTCCTCTTGGCATAGCATCAGGCTGAAATTATACCAGTCGTTCAACGCAAGGATCGAGAAAGTGACGTCAGCATCAGAACTCAGTGAGTTTTCTAAACTCATCTGCAGGTGAAGGGGATTCTGTGGTTAAAAATATGAAGGACAGCTGATTAGAAACGTACTGGACACAAGTTAATGAGTTTGCTTAACTTTCAGTCACTTCTTTAGTTCAAAGTAACCACCTGTCAACCAAGAGAACTGTGCAAGAAACAGGAAAATTTATACCCACAAAACTTAAACAGACTGTGATTCATGGGCTTCCTCAGCCAGAGTCTGACTCAACTTCAGTAGTCACTCCTGAGCCTGTTCCCAAGAATTTGTGTTTCTTTTGATCTGTTTGTCCTTTTGGATTTCTTAGCATTCTCAAGCAAAGATTTCTCTGCTCTCTTAACAGGGGTATGAGAAGGTATTTCCTTACCACTTGGGCTCAGCCCTGGTTTGTGCCAGACTCATTTACAAATGGATGCTGAAAAGTTGTTTGGTAAACAATAAGAAAAAGTAAGAAACTCCCTCAGTTCTTTTTATTATGAGGGTTTTTTAGGTAGTTGGGGGCTTTATTTACACAGACGTATGAGTAAACTAACAAAAATGGATCACAGTCTATGATCAAGGCACATCATGTACTGCCAACAAAACAGGACACAATTGATTCTCTGGTAAAGGACAAGTTACTGAATATACCAGAGGCTAAGATATGCAGACAGTGATTTATGAGCTGGAAAATGTTTCATAAATAAGCATTCCATACCCATTTTTTCCATGTCATTGATGATATAACAGAACTTAACCCATTGTGTTTTCTAACACCAGAGCCCTTGGCTTTATCTTTTACAGAAAAGGAAGATGTGAGGTTAATTCTTCTGATCTCCGAGAGTGAATATTTCTTCCTTTCTTATTATTTAATTCACTCTTTTCCCTTAATCTCATTCCTCTCCTTTCCCTGGTCTTAACAATAAAGTTAAATTTTATCTGCCATTTTAGTAATGAGGAAAAATGTTAAAGAATCCAAGCAATTTTGGGCATTTTGCTATGAAATAATTCTCTGCCCTTCTGAAATGTTTCTATGAGGCTTTCACTTAGCACATTATACACTGTTTCAACTTTTGCTTTTAGTTGAGAACTTGACAGTCTTCACTGTAGCTTTCCTAAAAAAATTATATTACTTTACACTAGCATTTCATACCAGCCATGAGGCTGTTCAAAAAATGTGATGCCTGTTACAGTATATCTTTTGGTTTGTGAGATCTTTGCTGTGACTTTATGTCAACAATTTTCTGTGTTCATGTCCCTTCAAATTATATCTTATCCCACACAGGTACCTGCATTTCATCTTTTTATCCATTATGTTACTAAACACATTAGGTCTGTTCATCCTTCTGTTACATCTCCAGTACTTCCATGTGCTATAAAAGGGATCAAACCCTTTTAAAGCTGATATAAAATGCTGTCATTTTGGTTTTAATAGCATTTTACTGTTCATTATAGGCTCCAGTTGGTATGGATTTTAGAAATGTCATTCTGAATTCGTAATAATACGGTCAATTACACTGGTTTTACTAAACAAAACCCTGTGCTTTCCAGTACAGAAAAGGGGTGAAATGACAAAAAAAAAACCCAAACCCAAAACCTGTTTATAAGCAGCAAGCTTTCATTGAGTTAATCTGCAGTTACGTGAATTCATCATCTGTTTTCCAGGACAGACAGTTTAAATTCAGAGCCTGATAAAGAGATTACTTTAATTGAAGATGTTGTCAGCTCTTTTTTTCAAGTCTTGGGTTTGGTACCTGTGGTCCTTTTTTTTGACACAGACACATGAAATAGCTAATAAAATGGATCACTGTCCACGACTGATGCACATCATGTACTACCAATAAGACACAAGAGGAATGACTCTTTGATTAAGGACAAGTTACTGAACACACAGCCGGCTGCTGTGGCCGTGTGGGTAAAGCAGCCGCCCCTGGTTCCGTGCTCCTTCTCGGAAGGACGCCGGTTCGAGCCCTGCGGGTCTCGCTCTGCCAACTTCGTCCGGGCTTGCCCCGGCCAAGGCTTAGAGTGTCCCAGGGCTAAAGGGGGTGGGGCCAGTTCCGCGCACGCTGAGCTCCACGTAATAAATCCATTCGCGCAGGCATAAAAAGCATCATCGTTCGCGACGGCTAGCCACACACACACTGAACACACAAGAAGCTAACCTGTGCAGAATCTCAGAGTTCTATGCTGGAAAACATTGCCCACTAATTAAAAACACATGATTAGTTCAGAGGGAAAAAAGTCACTGTGCATAATATACGGGTTTGGGAAGCTGATCTGAATGAACTAGTCTCTGCAAACTGAAACACATCGATCTTTTTTTCCTGAGGTTATGAGATAGTCAGGTAAATTAACTCTAGTTTGTCTCTCACTGCAAATAGATGGTAGTAGAAAGGATTTTCCTATGTCCTCTCTGTTCAAGTATGAACACTTTTTTACATAATGATCTGCATCCAATCAGCAAAACTTTGCAAACGTTAGTTAATTTGAGTGTTAGAGAAGAAATTACTTATTCAGTGTACACAGAACATACACTGTGCATACATAAATGACAGCACACAACCCGACCATATGCCCACAAGGAGGAGCAAACATCTTCAATATATTCATGAGCATAACACTCAGCTACCAAGCACACTAATACAGGTATTATGGTAAAAGCTTGGGCATTAACAAACAAAAAAATAAAATCTACTGGATGCAGAAAAACAACCACGTCCTGATGAGTGATGCAAGTTTGCGCTAACACTGTGTCCATAATGGTTGAATAAAACCATTCAGGAAACAAAAAACAAACTTGAGCATTTGCACTGCTTCGTTTGTCCTGGGTCTGGTTTTGGCACATGCCAACAAGCTTTCTCATACCCTGCACTGGCAGTTTGGTTCCCAGCACATTCTGGCAAGTAGGAGTATCCAGGAGCATCCCAATATGGGTAAGATTGAACAAGCACTGGCTCTCCATCTCACCCAGTGGGTTTAGATCTTTGAAGACCTCTACATCTCCGTGCTAACTCCAGTGCATAGGTGCAGTTTCACAGCAAGGCTGTTTCTGCTCCTCTGCAGCACAGTTATCTCTGTATTAAAACACTCTGAACTTACAAAAATCCACACCTGAGGATCACTGGGCATTAGCCTGGGTCCAGAGCAAATATAACACCAAGTGCATGTTGTTCAGAGAAAGTGAAACTCTGCCTCAGGGCCAGAAAAATGGGCACAATTTTACTCAGCAGTGCAGGGGAAGGCAGTTTCCATCTGACTTGCAGTTCTCAGGTGCAGAGCTGGACTCTCCTACAGAACCACAACTACAGAATTATTCCTTAAGAGCTCCAGTGTTGGTCCCTGTCTTATGTGCAACCCACTTGGATGTATCAGTGTGGTCCAATAGACTGTTCTTGTACTGAGTTCTTCACTGAATAGAGGTGTGTTTGGGATAGCCTGGCTTGGACTGAGCCTGCAATTAAAAGTACTTCTTGGTGTGAGACCATCTGTGCTTCAGCCGTCACTTTCAGAAGCCCACAGATGCACTGACACAAGCACTTATCAACACTGTGATTTATTGGTTGCTGAATTCCCTGCTAAGGTGCTAGAAAGGTAAACAGTCAGCCCTGAAAAAAGTAGCAAACACAGTCTCTTTTCTCTGCTAAGTGTATTGGGACCACAAACCTATTTTCTGATATAATAATATGCGTAAAATTTAGTCATGAGATGTTACTTCTGCTTAGCTTTCAGCTAATCCTCAGCACACCATCAGAACACTCCTGTAAACATTGGGGAGGAACAGTAATCAGTGTTTCCTTTGTACTGGGACCCAGGAAAGGGAATGCTTGTTTGGAGATGTTTGGATTTAATACCTTCTTAATTATATTTTGAAAGGTTTATTTGACATTTGTAGGTTGCACTTGAAAAAAAAAAAAAAAACTACTCAAAAGTCACATTTGAGTATACATCCTTTGCCATTACAGTGTTGTTAGTGCTTTTAAATATTTTTTGTCGATTTGTCTTTCCTTAAAACAAAAAATTACAACTTTTTAATGAGGAACTTCCACAAATTATTTATTCAATCATTCAGTAGTTATTAGTAATAGTAGTAATAAACAGAGACTTCTGACAACTTAAATGATAGTTTAGATGGGTATAACTTTGCACTTATCATGGTACAGAGATTTATGAGAGAGTCTCGATATATTGAACTGTGCTTATCCATCCTTATTAAAGTTCTTGAGAAACTCCTTCTTTACCTCATTCTGGAAATTAGTAAAGTTTGACTATTTCACTTAAACTGGCAAGTCAAGCTCATATGGAAATTCAGTTGCTTTGTTTAAATTTGACTTTAAGCTGTCAATAAAGATGATATGACCTGCAACAGTTTTTGTTCAAATTACAGAAACAGACAATTAAACCTCATTTGAATAACGCTAATTGTGATCTGTTTTTAATAATGTGTTTGCATTCACATTGTGTCACTAGGAAAAACATTTTCTATGTCCATGAAAGCTTAATTTTTTTACTGGGCATCATTAGCTCCTGTTTTATAAACCAGCCATGATCACCTGACTTCAGTGTTTACTCGATAAAGAACAGGCCTTGAATCCTTAATTTCTGACTAATTGGCTCTGGATCAGACACTGACAGTCTTTCCACTGACTTTCAGTGGGCTTTGGACCAGGCAACTCACAGAATATTAAGCTTTACATGGTCTGATGTTTTTCTACTCCCGTCCATCAGCGGAGACTGTAACAACCCTATTTGCTTTTGTATCCCAGCCAGGGCAGTTTTATAGTTTTCTCCATTGCCTGAGACACCTGAGAGAGCAGGTTCATTTAACAACTGAAACACGGTTTGCATTTCACTAATGCAATATTTTCCAAGCCTCCATTTTCTGCAGTCTGCAAACACATCCTTTTTGTCCTTGTAAATCTTGTGAGCACGAGTGCCTGGAGCTGGGCTGACTTGCACCCTGAAGGATCTGGCCATTTATCTCTTCAACCAAATTTGTAATGCTAATTAGGCATGGTCACAGTGACATTTTATTTGACATTATAATAGCTTCATTAGCAGAGTTAAAAGCATATATGTGAATATTGTTTTGCTAACTGTGTGAAAGTAAATAATGCACAGAAAATATTATTGCCCTCTGACTCTTGGGGCAGAGGAAGTGCTCATATATGTATTTGTGATACGAAACATAAAAGAGGAAACAGGCTATATAATTACATCAGAGAAAGCTCCACTGGAAAAAAAAAACCCTTCTGGCTTGCAGTGCCACTGTGGGGGCTCCCAGCTTTACAAACAGTGCTCAATGGCAGCTGTGAGCAAGTTGATGCCACAGACTCAGAAACAGAGAAACCCTATTTTATTGTGGCTGAAATTACAAAATTTAGGCTTAAACCCCAGTTCCTTAAAGTCTACATGCACACCTATTGCTTCTTCCCCTTGTGCCATGAAAAAAAGTACTACAAAATGTTATTTTATTTTCTTTAATATCTGCCTCACTGCAGAAATTGCAGTAGCTCAAAAAGGATTTTGTGTTGGCAGCTGACAGGCTGTGGGAAGTTCCTGCCCCACCATGCCCAACAGGCTGCTGAGATGCCCAACACACCACATCCCAATCCCTGCACTGGCTGCACAAGAGGGAAGTGCTCCATCTGCAGAGAGAAATCTGCTCTGCCCTCAGTAGTCTGCTATGTAGTTTTGCTTCTCTGGGGAAGAAAATCCCAGACCTGCTTTGGCAAAAAAAACCAGTAGGAAGATGATGTTCCAAATTCCTCTTTTCCTTGTCTTGTGCATCTGTCTCCTTAGACACCCTTGCGTGACCAAGACCATAATTCAACACAGGGTGGAAACCCACACCAAAGACAGTATTTTGCAGATGGTTTAAAAGCTTCTCAGAGAGAAAAGTGATGTTAGTCTAGCCAGAGCTACCCTGACTCCCACAGCAAAAGAAGCCTGGCATCCATCCAGGCAGTTCTTACATGCAAATCCTAAAACCACACTGACTATTCATTTTAAAAATCACAAAGCCACAAGAGTTAGATTAATTTAAGTCTTGACTTAGTTTGTCTTGAAAATTGTTTCTCTCATTAGACCACTCAGACATGACTTGAGGCTGCTTAGCATCTCTAATGCTACATACAAATACTTCAAACTAATCTGAGTATGTACAGCTCTCTACAAGGTCAAAGAGGCAATGTAACATATGAACATTCAGCTGTTCTTGGAAGTAAGACCCATTATTTATCTTCAGAGCCACTTATAAATTATCCTAAGTAATACTACCTCAGAAACTTCAAGGTATTCTTTGCTCTAGCAGTAGGAAAAAAAATCCAACACTTAAAGTTTGATAGAGAAGATTTCATATGGATCCAAGAGTGAGAACAGTTTTTCCTTCCCTAAAATTTGCCTTTATAATTAAAAAAAGGCAGATGGCTGCTAATGCAAATAGATCGGGGGAGCTGCACTAATTCTCCATGACATGTTTTCCTCCACCATTAAAACAGCAATGGAGAACTCCAAGAACCACCTCTGCTTCAAGGAACAATTCAAATGGGGGACAGCAGGGGCCAGGTCCATGTCTGTGACACCCACTGCCAAGTGTTACAGGGTTGTAACCAGAGTCTGAAAACATCTGAGCAAAAGATGCCAGAAGATGCTGAGTGTGTCAGCAGAACTGACAGTTTGTTACTGCACAGTATTGTTTTCTAGAAGCTCAACACTGCCATGAAATCAGGCTGTCAGAAGTGGGTGAGCACTTGCCAGCAGGAACAAGGGCACCTTGGATCTACCCCATGCCTTCTTTCTGCTGCCACCTCCCAGCAACACATTTCCTTAGGGTGGGTCTCAACTAGACTGTTGTGTGTGACCAGCACTTCTCATTTGGTTTCTTCCTGCAGCTGCCCCATGACAAGTCTTCCCACACATGCAAAGAATGCAAAATACAATGGCTGTTCCACCAAGCAGGTCTTTTGGGGCTTCTGAATGCCGCTATAAGCCTGGATGGTTGGAAAGTAGTGTTTAGCAGAATTTAATTCTTCCTCTAAGGAGAAACAGTGGTCAACTAAATGAAAGGTCTTCAGTGGGCTGTCCAGAATGCTTTTCTGTCAGGAAGCACCTCACAAACACTGGTATTTTGCACATCCTGGCCATCAGTCTGTAGGGATCTGTTGTAAATCAGCTCCCAAGCATGCAGTTTGAGTTTTCCCACACATATTAGTCAGGTAATACATAGGGGAATGACTTTTTTACCCCCAAGTATTGGTTCAAACAATTCAGCTTTTGACAGCAACAGACCCAGAGTTTTGACTGGTGCAGATAGTATAGGCACTTTGGGCTTGCTGAGATTTGTATCCTTGCTCCTTACATCTGAGGTATGATGTAGGAAGACACTGTTGCAAAGAAATTCTGACAACACTCCAGTGGTGCTGATTTAACTTCAAGAGAATTATTTAAGCAGCTACCAGAGCACTGTGTGTATGTGCTAACGAACGAACACTCATTAGTCTGTTAGAGTAATTATTAGCAACGCCAGATCAAGCATATAGGTGTGACCAGGCTGCAGTAATAAAATGTGAATTGGATTATCAAGAAACAGCAGTTTGAAGGCTGATGAAAAGAAAAACCAAACAGGGTTGTATCGAAGATCCTCAGAAGTGCTATCACAAGGTAACAGCAGAAACCTTAACATTGCCAACATAGAATATCAGAGGTACCAGGGCTAAAAATCACAGCTCACCAATGGTCAGGTACTGGTCACTAGGAGACTACAATCTTGGGAGCTGAGTAAAACTGGATTTACATAGGGCAAGGAACTAGTATCCAGTATGTAAAATATACCACATACCACAAATGTGGCCATAATGTAGAACTGCAAACAAAGGAGGAATGGGCAGCTAAATATAGTAGGCCTGCAGACAGTATTAACAAACATATAGAAGTGATCAAAAGTGGGAGAAACTCCCACCAACAACATACTGATCCTGCCTTTAGAAAACTTGGAACACAGGTAACTTGCCACTAACAACTTCAGCCCTTGAAAACACACACACACACAGACACACATGCTCTGTCTCTCTAAAAGTCTCTGATGCTGATCTGGAAACCCAGAGGTGCATGGAAGGATGCGCCCAGAATCTGGCAAAAAAATATATGGGAACTCAGAGTATGACATTTTGCACCATGTTGTTACTGAGAATGAGCTGCAGTATTTGCATAATTTGCCTGTAAATGTTAGCATCACTGGGACCAATAATGCTACTTTGGTAAGACTGCTGGGCCTTCAATTAGGCTAACAATACATTCTTGGCTTTGCATACAGAAAAGGTTTCTAAAGCTCACATTAACTGCATGCAATATTTGTTCCAATGCCTTGCTCTTGAGGACTACTGTTAACACAGCACAAGAGTTGTCAGAGAATTTGGCAGCCAAGGCTGTAATTATGATGCACGTTGCCAAGCATTGCTCCACACCAGGCTCCTTGGCCCATCACCCCTGCCAGGCTCCTCAGAATAAAGGGCCCTTAAAACAGCATTCCCATCCTTGCCCTTTTTACAGCAGCTTCCACCTTCCCATCAGCAAGATGGACATGTTGCAGCATTTTGCTGGAAAAATGGTACTTTTCCAGAGGCATGACGGGCTATGACTACACTTTCTGTATGACTTAACCTCTTAAGCATGAGCAAAACAGTGGCAAACCTCTTAGGCATGAGTAAAACAGTGGCAGAGCAAGAAAAAATTAATTCTAGAAGGAAATGTAGAATAAAGGCAGAGGGGATATGGAGAAGACTGATTCATGTTATGTTGGTAAAAAGAATTTGATCCCATTTTATAAAAGCAGCCACTGCCCTCTCTGAGATGTACCTGGTGTATGCATACAGGATTTAATCCAATTAGATTTCACTCATCATTAAAACCTGCAGCAAGGAATAAAATCTGATGGAGCACTGTTTTCACTCACCTGTCCAACTCCAGCATGGCCAGAAAGTGCTTTTAACCCTTCCTGAGAATTTGCACTCCCCATACTCTCAGCAGCTGTGCCCCTTGGAAGAAGTTACCTTTTTTGCCTCTACAGGCCCCTGCCTGCCAGAGAAATACCCATAGGCAGTGCTGGACATAGTGTTGTATGGAGCATCACTGAAATGATAGGCTGTATATGGCAATATACAGCAGGGAAAATTAATGCTGACCCATGTCCCATTCCTCAGAAAGCAGGCACTAGCTCATCATTGCATCCTCTTTTGCTGGGCCTTGCTCCAGGCATGTTTCACGGGATTAATTTTAGCTACAAGTGCATTTTGTTCTGTATTGATTTTTTGTATGAAAGAAAGCTGAGAATTAAGCTTGCAAAGCCTGAACTCTTAACTCTATTAAATGAGGCCAGGGTAGATTAAGTTAGTAGTTCATCTTTCTGAGGATAGGCATTAAAAACATGGCTCTAAGGTGAATTCTTCTGTGTACGTGGCTTGGCTTAAAATCGGGAACAGAATTTAAACAGCTCCACTTGAGGTTTCTTATTTAATACACCAAGGATTTAATTAGGAAGATGAGAAATTAGAAAGAAGAGTTAAAATTGCCTCCAGAGCATGGGACAAACAGGGAAAACAAAATCAAACATCTCTTTTAGAAACAAATACACTCTGCATGTGATAGGGCAGGGAGCTGACAGAGGGGATAGATACTGAGATATGGTGTCCTGAGTGGATGTGAAATGCCTCTTGCTGCCCACTTGAAGCCCACAGTGCTGTCTTGGAGATTAGTTCCATCCTGCATGGACATCCACCCCTCGCTAAGTACCTTTCACGAATCAGGCAGTGATGCTACTGTCCTCAGAAGGAGGTAAAACAAACAAACAAACAAAAAAATAGAAGGTGTGATGTTTGTTAGGTACTCAGCTGCAGATTTTCCACCTTCCAACAGAAGACAAGAATCTGACTTTCAAAAATGCAGTAAAGCCTTGTGGCTTCTATTCACTGCAAATGTTTTAATCACTGCTCTCCATCTTTCCCTCCCAATACTGAGTTAATACATTGTCATTACCAAACAAACAAAAACCTGAAAGACAAGCATACCATGTAGACGTTTTGTGGTTGTGTTTGGAAATTGCTTTTCTGAGAGTGCAAAAACACAAAATCAGGCACGATCCTGTAATCAGGAGGCGCCCACCCCCCGCCCCCAAAGGCAGAAGCATTTGAGTTCCCAATAAAGTGTTTAGCAACGACCCACAAAAGTGTGTGACTGCGCAGAGCCCGTTACCAAGGCACACGGGGAGAGGAGGAGGACGAGGAGGAGGAAGGGGCACTGTCTGTCTGTTGAATATAGAAACTGAGCAATCTGGTTTGAAATCCCTGCCTCATCCTGTGCTCCCTTTTCAGACAAGCCCTGCTTTGTAAAATGAGGATAATCCACTCCACGGTGCTCCAGGAGGTAAAGATCACCGCCACGGCAGGGACAGGCTTCCTGTCCATGGTAAGGTTTACAGCAAGATAAATACTTCACAGCCTTTTACACAGGCAGGCGAAAATGGGAAAAGAAAAACGGGGCTAAGTCATACATCTTAGAGAATATACCAAGGCTTTGCCCGAAGCATAATCTAAGGCTCAAATCTCCTGCTTCTTGCTGTGCTAGACATAGCTGCCTTGATAGATAAAAGAATATGGAAAGGAGCAGATATTTATTTTATGCATTATTGTTAAATAATTTGGGTATTTGCACCGTTACACTACTCACACTGCACTGGTATGTCCTTCCCATATCCAAATGACTCCTCTTCAGGACCCCATGTCTCCAAGCATGTGGACACTTTGACTTCCTCATTAGTTTTGAGTGGATAAACAACTTTCTGAAGATCCACTGCACTCCAAGAGAATCCTGGGTACATGTATGCAAGAAGACTTTGCCACAGTAGGCACCTCAGAGAGCAGAAAGTGGTTTACAGCTGCTATTGTAGGGAGGTTTGGAGGAAATGTGTCAAAAATCACCATACATCCCTGTCCCATTGTTTGATTTATAATATGCAAGACATGAAATGAGCACTTACAGCTCCTACTTGTGACTCCATCTTCTGTGCTTATCTAAACACCTGACAGAAAATACACAATACCTTCACCTTTCTACCACACACGAACACCTGCACCAACTACTACTACCAGGTTTGTTTAACTCTGCACTTAGCATGGTCACTGTGACCACCAGTGAAGTGACTGCATAGAATTTGAAAATCACTATAAAATATGAATAATACGTATTAATCCCTCCTTTTACCAAGTTTGGACTCAGTGGAGCAGAGGTAACTGAGGCTTTAAGCAATGTGTCTGTTCATAAATAGCTCAGCACACTGCTCTTACCAGTCAAAAGCTTTGGTGGCAGGGAAGTTCAATACATGTTTTAACCTCGTAGGAAAAAAACAAGAGAAGTGGACAAACTGTTGACATGGAATTAAATACTAAATTCACTTCTTCATAAATACAGTCCTTTGTCTACTCATTTATGTGTACTGATACCTTATGCTGTTTGAGGGGGAAAGGGAACAAAACTGTTGTGGCAGGTTAACAAGGGTTGGCTTCATTTATGAGAGTGTAATGAAAGTAACAGTAACAATTTAATCGGCTAGATGTTACTGATCGGAAGAATGCTTTTCAGCACGACAATGATGGGAAAGGCCTTTACAAATCTAATATTCAATACTGGCTCTACCTTCTCTTTTGCAACTCCTTTAAATTTTTACTGCCTCTGTATCCTCCCATTATAAAATAATACCTTATAATCCCCCCATATAAAATAATACATCTCCTCCTTAGAATTATGCAGGGTTTGTGAAACTCCGTAACAGCTGAAACACCACTACACTCATTGCAAAGCACCAATTAGCCAAGTACATTGGGTATTTAATTTTTTAAGAGCTTTGAGCTTTGGGATCTGCTAGGGCTGCACATTTCTGTGAGTCAAAAGGCTCCCAAATGCTCTGAACCAAATGAATCAATAAACTCTTTTCTGTGTTTGAGCTTCCTACAGACATACAAGATGCTTTCCTTCTCACGGCTCAGCTCTCCCTGCCCTGAGCCACAGGATGAAGCCTATGGATGCAACACTGTTTGTAAGTCAACTCTGATCCTGAAGATGGCTAATGAGCTATTGTAGCTGACAAAGAGGTCCCCAGCTCCCTAGTAATGAACTCTGTGAGCGTTTTGATGCACTTGGGCAGCCACACCAAGCTCTGGTCAGGTCTGTGGGTCATCTGGGTGCAGCTGGGGCAAGCAGCATCTTTGTCTGTGTAGCTGCAAATCTAAAAGCATCAGATGTATTAATGGACCTGCCTGTGTAGTCTGCCCTCCTCTGCACTTATAAAGTTAACCTATAAGTGACTTACAAACCTTAAAAGCACAGAAGCTGTAATTCCTCTTTAACAGCAGTTCAGTCATCAGAGCCACCAATCCCCTGACAGCCTTCATCCGTCCAGCGTTACAAGACGAATATCACAGTCAAGTCTAACACTACCAGTTCTACGGACTAGGAAGAAATAATTACATTCATGAATTTAACAAACAAGACAGAAGTTATGAATTTAATGATCTGGGAGCCTGTCTTGAGTTATGCAAAATACATGGAGTTAGGTATTCACAAAATTGCTTCAGCATAATTGTCAGCACGTGGATTGTTTGCAAACAGCTTGCACAAACTACTTAGTGTTAATCATTTGTTCCGTGACATAGTTAGTCATGCACTATTTCTGCTCCTTGAGTGGGTGATTGTATCCTCCTAAAGGAGAGGGTAAGAACCAGCGAAAATGAATTGCATCCTGGGAGTTTAACATGGATAAGCGCTTTCGACAAAATACGGACGCGTCATGTCTCACTAATCTCAGCAAGATGTTTGCGTCTATCCATCTCCATGCAAATAATCTGCAATGACTCTGCAGAGTCTGGTGAACCAAGGCTGGGGACGAGGAATTCACATTGACTATTTTCGGCACTATGATTCTTTTTAACGCCCTGAACAAGGGGAAGTGTTGCAGAGGAGTATCTAATTCCCCCAGACAACCTGGAAGGAAGGGAAGACAGATCACCACTCCTATGAGTTTGGCAAGAACATACGATCAAAACTGCTGTCTCTCTTTGCAGGATATGGTACTGCTTCAGGGAGAGAGAACCTCTAATAAAAATAATCACAAAATATGTATATTCCCTGAACACCCAGGAACACTGGGGTTTTATTCTTTCCATGTTCCAGTTTTCATTGTTTACATGATATTAGCACTTCAATGCAGGTCTTGGTCAATGTTCCAAAAGCGAGAATTCTAAAATGCTAAAATGATTTGGATTGGAAGGGACTCTAAGGACCATCTAGTTCCAACTCCTTTCCATGGGCAGGGACACCTTCTACTAGACAAGGCTGCTCGAAGACCCATCCAGCCCGGCCTTGGACATTTCCAGGGATGGGGAATATAATACAGTTATTATAGTAATGTGTAGAATTATACTTCTGCACACTTCAGTGACCTAGGATTGAACTAAAGAAGCTTAAAAACGGTAAGCTCTGAATTTTGTTGCAAAATTGCTTTGATACACCAGGAGCGTTCTGTGTGGTACCTGGTACTCTGGAGTGAAACAGTCAGCCAGTACTGAGAACAAGAGCAACAGAGGGAGGGAGACTCACAGAAACCAGGATCTTCTGTTAAAGGTTTGCTTGTCTTTTTTGGAAGGTAAGCAACATTTGGAGAGCATTCTTCAAATGACTGAAGATTTTATACACGCTTGAGTATTCTGATTGACATACATATGGACTGTAAAACCAGGGGTGGGTGGCCAGGCAAAGAAGCGCAAAGACTAATACTCTTAAAAAGAGGATGGACAGATGGATGGATGCTGCAGCACCACACAACAGTTTCAATGGCATCCACATTGTCATGTTGGGCAATCATCATTTGCAGACAGGCAAGGGGTCATGGATAATTTTGACATCCCTTAGCAACTTTTAACCTTCCAGAGGAAACTTCTGACAAAGCAGAGAAATACATCTGGACTTCTCCATGCCTGGGCTGGTAGACCAGTAACTACTCAAGTGCTCACCCTGGTGTATTTTCCCATATGGTTTTAACTGTATTGAAGATGACTAAATTTCCCATTTGAGTCTCTTGTTCAATGGTCAGACTGCAGAGTCATTTCTCCCCTTCTTACTGATGATAATAATAAACTATTTTGCTGCTTATTGTTCTCCAATAAGATTGTAAGAATTTTGTATGACTCTTGGAAGGTGTACATTTGCTCTCATATTTCTGGCATAATATAGATCCACAAAAAGATGAATTGTCTGAATTATTCTTGATCACAGCTAGTGAATAGCTTTCTATAGATTTTTAAGTGAAGGGGGAGGTCTGGTGAAAATAAGGCAAAGTCAGGTAAAATTAAAGTTGATAGAACGCTTAAGTTTGCTTAAGAACATGGTTTTAATACTGTAGCAACAAGCCACAGATCCTGATGGACTAGTTCCTCATTCAAAGCAAAGCTATACTACATGTAAATGAAGTCTGAATATGTTGGTTTGGTTTTTTTTAATGATGGCAATTGCATCAGAAACAGCATGCAGACATACACAACTGAAATGATTTGCTTCAGCTGTTCTTGTTCTCTTCAGCATCTCATGCACATTCCAGTAATCAAATTACACTAGGAAAAATGCTTCATAGAAAATGCACAGCAAAATCAAACACTTGCAGTATTTGCAAGTTCCAGATTCCACATCCATCTCTAATTCCTACATTTATTGAACTGAAAAAAAAGAAAAAAAATCACGTGGCTTAGCCAAACAACCAAAACTGTATCTCGGGCTGGTCCCAATTCAAAGACAGTGAACTAAAAGGAAGCACTCTCAGAGATGTTTTTGAAGACTCTGAGATGCTGTCTTTCTTAATGCTTACATTGTTCATAGTTGTTAAAGAAATTTCAGGTGGTTTCCAGATTAAAAAAAAAAAAAAAAAAAAGGAA
>VXBX01002721.1:169459-180598 GCA_013400415.1 Scytalopus superciliaris
AAGTCTGTGGTTATCAGATGTATTATTCACTGTGAATTCTCACTTCATTTCCCTCTTAAAGTACACTCCTGAGGAGAAATACAAGGGCAGTATGATCTGGGCAACAGGCTCCCATTCTCTGTCAAACAAAGCATGTTTCTTCTACTAATCATGTGGTTTGCAGCATCCCACTGCAGATCTAAATTTGCCATTTATTCTTCCCCTGTAAACTTGTAAGGGTTGTGAACACCCAAGGAGGACATTGTGGCACAGCCAACTTCCACATAACTACATGTTACGTATTTATATGCACTGTCAAAATGGTGGGAAGATAAGAAACTGAGTTTCACTGGAATCTAGCAGGCTGAGCTATTTATAAATAAGTGTCTTATTTTTGGTGCTCTTCAGAGAATGTGATGAACAGTGAGTGATGAGCAATTTATGTTGCTGATCATTTGTATCACAATAGAGCCTTGCAGTCTTTTTCTGCAGTTTAGACTCTGTAAGTTCAGGATCTGTATTATCCTACAGTGGAAGACAGCACCTCAGACCAATGGGCAAGACCAAGAAAGGGTGAAATGGGAATGCCACACTGAAAATGAAAGAGTGGGTAGGTAACAGTGTATGTGAAAAAAATCTGAAGATTTGTGGGGATTCTGGGCAACAACATTCAAAACAGACCCATCACCCATCCCTCTCTCTCTTTCTTAAGAGAAACTCAGTGTGAAGGAATCCTTTCCCACAAGTATTCTACACTGAGGGATTTTCCACTTATACAATGAAAGGTAACATTTAACACAATATGGCATAATGAACATGAAATAGAAGTCGTTAGACTACATGCTCTGCAGAAATCTTAGGGTATAACTGAAGTTAAAAAACATGATTTAATTAACAAGCTTGTAAGCGTCCTGTACTATGTAAATAATTCATGTGTATAAAAAGATGATCATAAGGGTGACCAAATAATCATCATCTTGGCCTCCCTGTGTTGACTTGCTGATGCAAGATTCCCAGTCAGAGGCCACAGGAGTATTGTTAAGTGTACGAGCCTACCCAGCCTATTTCTATAGCAATACATTGTGATAGTAACTTTTAAAATGTGATTAGTAGACAAGTCTTTTCTCCCTTGTTTTCTGAGGAACAAGCACTGATGCCATATTTTATTATTTCCCTGCCATTAATGCTATGGCAGACAATTTTACAGATCACAGAATCATAGAACGGTTTGGGTTGGAAGGGACCTCAAAGACCACCTCATTCCAACTTCCCTGCCATGGTCAGAGACACATCTTTCACCAAACCATGTTTCTCAGAGCTCCATCCAACCTGACCTTCAACACTTTCAGGGATGGAAGATACAATGGCACCTGAAGTTTTCATGTCTCAAAATTCAAACAAAAAAGACCAATGCTTTTTGCTTAAACTATTTACCTTTGTTTGCCTCAAGGCTGTTACTGGGTATGAGTTTGTCCCCTCAGAGCTCTATAGTTTATTACCTATCATATACAGTTTAAACAGAGGAAACCCAAGCACATAACCCCTTCACGTTGTTGCTCTTCCAATGTCGGGGTAAAATCAGCTTCAGGGTATTAGCACAGTAAGAAACATAAAACACAGCTAAAACATTTTCAGTCCACTCTCTGAAGAGGGTAGCTATCAGCTCCAAGGAAAGGTTGTGTCTGTTTTTCCCACTTTTCATGCTTGAGTACAGAAAATTCTTAAAAACAACTGCTGTCTACAGAAAGCTGTTATATATATGAGTGAGCCTTACATGCTGAGACAGTGATAAACAATTAAGCTTTCACCTAAAATAGCACCAGAAAATTATCAAACTGTGAACTCAATAATANAGCGAGTACACTATTACGATGAGTATAATGCAACTGCTTTATCAGTAGCATCATTGAGAGAGCCTGATGCATAATACAGCTGCTCTTTCTGGTTATTATTTGCTATGTTTAATACTTCTTCCCTTACAACAAATGTAAAACTTCATTTTTAAAATCTCAGTTGATGCTTGAAGATCTGTCTTGTCTTTTAACTTTGTCTTAAGTTAGAAAGCCTTGCAAAATGTCTTATGAACAGCATGGGCAATCATTTCCTTCACAGTCTTAAAAAAAGCTGGAAGAGGAATATCATGCTTTTAGGGAAATACTAAGAGTTTAAAATATGCCTGTGCACCATATTCATAGATTTTTATAATGCCTTTCAAATACTTTCCACATTGTAAAACAGGGTTTGGAAACAGATGAAAGCTGGCAAAGAAAAAGTAATAAAAACACCGTAAAAAGGAAAGGAAAAAATGGTGCCTGCTTTTGAATTCCCTAACATTTGATTTTTCCTATACATAATAAGAATCAAATGATCACAGTAATTTCCCCATTTACTGTGCCTCAGTGTCAGCTGAGGGTGCACCTGTGCTCACTTCCACTCCTCCACCCCCCCATCTGTACCTTGCAGCTACACAGACTCCAGAGAGTGGAACATTTCAGATAGAAGTTAATTAGCCAGCACACTGCACACCAGACCTTGGCAAACCAGTGCCAACTGGAAACCTTCCTGTCAATTTCTAAGGGCTCTCCCAGCTCACCATTCCTGCAGCAGAGCACATCCAAGACGCTCAGCATCATATCCCAGCTCACTGACAGCTTGCAAGGACAGGGATGGCTGCCTAGCATGGGGGTGGCACATACTCTCTGCTTGTACCAGCAGGGTGTTTTGTGCTCCAGGGATGCAAGATGCTCGTCAACTGCTGTACGAACCCAGAGAGTTCAGGACTGAGTGGTGAACACCAAGCCTGAGTGGTGTCATGCTTTGAAACCCTCTCTACAGGCAAGTCTGAACCCCAAGGCCAGCTGCACACAAACGTTGGGTTGCAATGCCCCACAATGGTGGCGTGTAACAATCACTCTGGTGGTATGCCTTTCTCAGTTCTTCATGGAGCTGTCCATAATTTCCAAGAGCGATGTTATTAGCTTGCTGTGACAGCTATGAAGCACTGGGGGCCAGATTGTGAGCTTCTGAGTCACACTGATGAGGAGTCCCTTGCACGAACAGCTTTGCTCAAGTGTGACTCCCTTAATAAATGAATCATCTATCAGTGCTGCCTACTCAAGCTTAAATCTTTTTCCCAGTTTTGCTGCTACTTCCACCATCTGCACATCCTCTCCCCATGGTGGTGAGAACCAATTTGGCTGTTTGACAGGGTTTTGGGGGAAATGAGGAGATCTTCAGAGCCAGACCAGAAATGAAGAGCAGTCACGGATGCCCAAAGCTCCAATTCTAGCGCCACTGTGACTGAAGCTGCCCCCATTTATTAGGAAATCCCTTCTAGGTACCTATTGGAATTATGCTAGGTGTATTCCAGTGAGCTTGCTTTGTCTCCTGACACTTTGAAATCCTAACCAGACAGTGTCTGACCTGACTCTGGGTCCCAAAGCATCAGGAAGAGCTATGTCCAGTGATGTCCTGGTGCATCACTCTTCCCGTAATTCTCAGCATCACACCCTCTCACACCAAGGCCTCACTTCCTAAGAAGTCCCTCCAGCAGCAGTAAACCACTATCTACTTTTGACCTAATCCCTGTTCCCTTCACTGCTTCCTAGATGCTGGCTTAAGCAGTTTCCTGAAAGGTCAGTCAAGAAGACAGTGCACTTATGAGGGGCAAAATGCTTTTATGGGCAAGTAGTACTCACTGGAAGTAATCATCCTTTTGCCAGGGATCAAGACAGCCCTGTTGACTCAGCCCTGATTTGGGCAAGTTGTTAGCTTTGTGCTTGGTGATCCCAGCTCTATGTACAATGCTTTCATAAAAAATACAGGTCCCTTGCTTTTATGCTTCTGGGACCAAAAACAGTAAAGATACAGGGAAGGGCACCTCTTCTTTCTCTTCTGAATTCAGCTTATTTTCTTCTTCTCTCTCCCTGTGTCACTGACATTTATGTTTCTAGTTTTCTTACTTCCTCTTCTTATTTTCTTCCTCTTTTCCCCCCCTCTGAATTCTTTCAGCCATTCAGAATAAACCCTGCAATGCACAGCTATTTGTACTGCAGTGAGATCTGATGCACTCTTTTGTTCAACCAAACTGAGAAGACAACCCTTCCCCTCTTTAAAATCTCTTCATTAGGATCTACAGAAACACGGATGTATAGTTTGATTCTTTGTTGGAAGGTAAATCTAGATATTTAGAAAAAAATGGTTTTTTCCAGTTTTCTACTGATTACAGTAACACATAAATTCTAGCAATGCTATGCCTGGTTTTCTTTCACATTTAAAGATTATATGGAAATCTGCAGAGTAAAGTAACAGAACACAAGATAAACCGTAACTAGATACAAGACAGCCTAAAGTTCTAAAACTTTCCATTTTCAATATTTCATGGGCCTAAATAGTGAATAACTCATTAAATATACCCTGAACGAGGCATTTGTAAGTAGTCTCTGAATTTAATCATGAGCACTGAATTGAATAACATAAAGCATTACAAGATCCTTGGCTGTTTTCTAGTTTCCATAGATCTGCTTCCAATTTTGTGGAAAGACGGGGTACTTTCTTTGGCTTTTGTGGACAAATTCTTGTGGGAAATTATACTGAATGCCTCAACTTACTTTTCTTTGTTAATAATATGTTCTGTACAGTAACATGTATTTGTATAGTATCTGATAGCAAGTTGTCTTTAAATTTGCCTGTTTTAAGCCAAATATTAGTTTTTATTTAGTGGATTCAGCTAAGTAGTCTCAGGTATTTCTTTCGATAATGCCTGTAGTTCAGTAAAGTAATAATCAATGGTGTCATATTTTAATCTCTAATTATTGACAGGAATTTGTGCAGTATGTCATGAAAGACCTCCTTCAGCATAGCATTGAGGAAGACATTGCATTGTCAACACCCAGAACAGGAAAAAAGCCCAAAACAAAACATGGTATCAAATTCAATGTTAACTCAGTTTTTTTCTGCATCAGAGAATTCGGACAGGATAAGGAATCAGAAAATCTTGTTACTGGCCAGTACTGAAAGAGTGCTACCCTAGTGGAGTTCTGGCTCTTTCTGTCTCAACAGGACTCTAAAATTAAAGGTCCAGAAGAGAGAACTGAAGTAAAATATTCTCACCACTTGCTGCATTCTGAAAAGGGATTTTTTGCAGCTCTCGTTAACTGAATTCTCCTTAAATGCAGTAACTCCAATAAAGAGACTAGTTCTCTTTTTATCTTTCCTTGTCCTGTACTCCTGAGTATGCAAAGCTTGTTGACAGTGGAACTGTCCTTAAAGAAGTCCCCATTGGTATGTAGGCTGCAACGCTCTGGTCTCAAGGACTGGATGCCTTTAGTGGTGTTTCAAGTCACATTTATGATGTCTCTCACTGTTTATGGGACAGGGGTGACTTGTGGCATCACCAAGATGCAATACACAGAGGAAACAGACCCTGAGCATTAAACAAGGTGAAAAAATACAAAATACATAAGGTGCCAATACAACTCCCAATTGCTATGCCAAATCCCTTGCACAAAACTTGAGGGATTTCTTACCACAGGTAAGAATATAAACAAGGATCCCTTTCCCTTCAACACACAATACTTATGAACTTAATGGCAACAGAGAGTTTGGCTTCAGCTAAAAACACAAATACACTATGAAACCAAGATATACTCACAGCTGACAATGGTCAACTCAACACAAGAGCACAAGTAAAACCATTTTCAAAGTAACAGCCCAAGGACAATGTACAGTGTTGGGGAAAAGCCTGTGAGAGGGAAGAGACTGCATCAGTTAGTAAATGCTGTGCAACTGCTTTTTAACAGAGGACTGTTAAAATCAGGAGACCTAGACCTTTGGCATGATGCTAGGACCACAACGCTGCCAGCAAAATGCAGTTATGCCTTTGAAATCTGTGTTTAAAAGAATTAATGGCTCTACAGGATACCTGGCTATGGAGCAAAACCATTAACTGCACAAAGCTTTTTTACATGACCTGGAAATGTAAAAGGACTCTCACTTTAGAGCAGATCAGTGGCCTAAATTGTGCAAGTTTCAAAAGCTCACCATGAGCAAAACTGCACTGAGAACTCTGGCTGAAAGACAAGCAACTGGGCATTTGTTTCCATATTCTCTCAATTTTTGTCCTTGTTTCCTGTCAAGGCACCTCTCATAACCCCTCTTGAAATGCAAAAAAGGTATGTGCCACACTATTTACTCAGTGTGAGGTTGGCAGGATTGGTGATCACAGGGGAAAACTGAATACATATTCCTAATCTACACAGCAGAGAGTACAGGCTTCCAACACCTGGATTAAGACAGATTAGCACACGATTGTTTGAATTACTGGAGCCTGCAGCCAAGCATGTCTGCTGCATACTCTGCTGGAAAATGACATTACTGAAACTTTTTTTTTCAGCTAATCAAAACCACTTTATTGCAAAAATGCAATTCTGGCTTGAAGGAGGAAAGAAAGGTCTTCAGGCATTTAGCTGGACAGAAGCTTTCCCACATCTCCATCTGCTTGCTGTAATTCCTGTCTGCCCTCATTGGTGCACTGCATAGCCCATATCTTGCAGGTCACTGTGACTTCTGAGGACACTACTCACAGTGGTATTCCTGTCTATTTCCAAAAGAGAAAACTCTATAATTCCCCATCCTAGGTTGTTTTATATATATATATATAAACTAGAAAGCTGTTAAAAAAAAAAAAAAAAGCTTAATTCCCTCAAAAACAAACAAACATATTTTTTATGGTCAGTTTCCTTTTACAGCATCTGTTCTGAGGCTGAGTTTGCTACTTCACTGGGAAATTCAGTTTAACCTAAAACTATTCTTTTGACCCCCTCTGAAGTCATAGCAGTAATCAGCAGTGCTGCAGTTCCAGTTCCTCAGGAAACCAGATAAAGCACGGACTGTCTAGGCAGGGACTGATGATTTGCAATTACTTTATTCTGTTTCGTTGCTCTGAAAAGATTCCTTTTCATGTTAAAAGACATCAGAGGTGCTGATTTATGTGAAACAC
The DNA here is from genome assembly GCA_013400415.1 of Scytalopus superciliaris. NCBI lineage: Eukaryota > Metazoa > Chordata > Aves > Passeriformes > Rhinocryptidae > Scytalopus > Scytalopus superciliaris. Next base: position 176,439 of record VXBX01002721.1, read on the forward strand.
ACTGAAAATACTCCCGCAAGTTCAGAGAACACTGCTCCAAACATGATCTCCCCTGTGTTTCTGATACTATCATCTACAAAACGGATATTATGGGCTATTCTTCCCAGACTCTTGGCTCTGAACTGTAGTACTAGAAGCAGTATCACTGTATTTATTTATGATTCATGTTCCCTGGATCTTTACCCTGTTCCATCCCTGGGAAAGTTATTAATGATGTTGGCAATCTTGCAATGAAAGAATATAGTGCTTCTCTTCATACAAACATACATTAGGTGACAAGCCTTGCCTCAATGGCATCACTGCTTATGAGCTGCTGTCTCCAAAATAACGAGCTGTCAAAGCTTCACTGTAATTTGCATTCATGTTAGTAGTAAAGAAATCCAGTGATTTTTTCCCTTGCTGAGTGACAGTGTTAAACTGTTACTTTTGCTTATTGAGCGTGAAAATTTACCGGAGTGACAGTAAACTGGGAAAAGTAAACAGCATTCTTTCAGGTCACAACAACATCTGGATTTCCTGCTAGTGTATGTTAGCAATTAAATTACTGCTAAAAATGAAAAAGTGTGTCACATTTTACTTTGCGTAGCCTTCCTTGAAGCCACGTGTGTATTCTGCCACACACAATCCTGAACCTCCAGACCAAGCTGTTGCTCATGAGAGAAAAAGTGCAGTATCACACCTTGTGATGGTAGTTGTCTTGTGATTTATTTTTTAAACTCCAGAGCAGTAGTATTGAATGAGAAACAAATTTTTAAAGATGCTCAAACAACAATAAAACTTCTAAAAACACAATCTAGGTATCTTATGTGATTGCAGTTGCCTGTCTGTGACACTGGATTTCCTCTTGATGTTACGCGTTTGAAGTATTACTGTCATCAAATATTACAGAGACGACAGGCAGTATTATTGAAATGTGTTTCAGTTCCAGATCCTTATCTTCCTTTTCATTTTAAGTATTGCTTTTTGCCATGTTAGGGAAGATTTGCTCAAAGATCAACGTGCTTTTCAATTACAAGGAGTATCTGCCTATTATAGCCTTCTGCATGAAGGAATAATGTTAACATTCAGCAGAAGTACAAAGCATTGCATGTGTATGTTCCTGTCCTGGTGCAACGTGGAAAATGAGACCTTGTTAGACATTACTACCTTAAAAGCATCCCTCCTAAAAATTTGAATGCTGAGGAGAAGCAGTATGAGACAGCACTGGGTTTGCTAGCATGTTTACCATGCAGACAGTGGGAAATGCTCTTCAAGGACAAACAAGTTTTGGGTCTGCTTCTATCCCTTCCTAGAAGAAAACTAACTGCAGGCATCCCCCTGGCGTGTGCCGCAGGGGTGTTGTGGGAGGGAGAATGCTCTGCCCAAGCATCAGTGGGAAGGGTGACCCCAGAGGTGCTGATTCAGAAGCAGGGTTAGGTATAAGTCTTCTCTTTCTGTCTGGGCATACTGGCAAAATCTGCCTCATCTAAAATGATGTCATTTACAATTACCTTCTCTAAACTCTCCATGCAGTAGACATGGCCAGTCTGCAGCTACAGGGCTATTGAGCCAGGAAGGTGGAAGGTCCATGGCATGTTCATTTCATGCCAGTGCCAACATGGGATTGTGAGTGACAGAGAATCCCTGCCTACAGCAGAGCTGCTGAGGCCAACATCTCCAGGCTCTCCCATGTCCAACATGTTGTTGGAAATTCTGCAACTCTAGGAAGTACACAAGCTAAGGCTGCTGAAGCACTGCCTTCAGAGTTAGCCTTAAAATGATATTTATTAAGTGAAAATATGAAAAAGAGTGTTAAAAAATATGTCAGCTCCTCCAAGCCAATCTTGAGAGACTAATACACTTGTATTACCTGCTGGCCTTTGAGTAAGGCTGAGATTTTTTTTAAATCCACAGAGCCTTGAAAAGTAATTTTTTTAGCTCAGTTGGGAAAAAAAAAAAGGACCCTGCTCAGCAGAGATTCAATGTCAAGCATTGGTTTCACTGTCACTGAAGAAAATGCCATGTAAAGTCTGCTTAAGAACAAAGCCCAGACTTGAACAGAGCAATCCATTTGGCTCCCTGCTGAGAACAATTTAAAGGTTAAGCAGGAGTTTTAAAGGCTGAGGAAAGCAGCAATGAACCTAACCCTATGCTGTATCTGTTTAGCACATCTTTGATGAAGATGCGCTGGATGAACTTAGATCCACCTCTAAGATGGAAGAGAAAATAATTCTAACAGAGATACTGGATCTGATCTTCAGGACACTTTGGATATTAACTATTTTGGATATTGAATCTTTGCAGCTGCAAATCTGGCAGATGTAACTGACAAACTTGGATGCAACTCTAACCAAATGTGCAACAATAGTAGCATTCAGTGGCACTGATTGCCACTGAGCTTCTGAGAGACCTGAGTTACTGTGGGTTCTGCTGAGGTAGAGAAAAGGAGCTACAAGAGAGCCGGAGAGGGGATTTTTACAAGGGCACAGAGTGACAAGACAAGGGGCAATGGCTTCAAAGTGAGAGACGGTAAGTTCAGATGACATACTGGGAAGAAATCCTCAACTGTGAGGTTGGTGACACACTGGCATAGGTTGCCCAGAGAAGCTGCGGCTGCCCCATCCCTGGAAGTGCCTAATACCAGGCTGGATAGAGCTCTGAGCAACCTGGTCTGGTTGAAGGTGTCCCTGCCCATTGCAGAGGGTTGGAACAAGCAGGTCTTTGAGGTTCCTTCCAACCCAAACCATGCTGTGACTCAGGTCAGCACACAGCAGTCACATCTGCTGTCACAGACAGGGTGCTACCTAGTACAGTCTTTATACCTCTTCTGTCACAATCTAATGCACAAAACAAAATCCCACAGAAACCTAACAGTTATCCAGGCTGAGGTCTGTATTTGCTTTTGCAAAGAAAATTAACCTGGTAATCTTTTTTTCTGATTATGTTTTGAAAGCAATGTTGAGCTACCTTTTCTTATACAAAACAACTATTTCTCTTGGCTCTTTAAAAGGCAGCTTCTACTATTTTTCTCAGAACTTCGTTTGCACAGGCCACACAGAATAGAGCATTTTCTTTCAGTTCTTTTACCTGAAGATGACTCCTGGCATCAAACATAGAGTTGCAAAATACTGAACTATCACCTTTTTCCAGAGTGCGCAATAGTAAGGCGCAATTTCTGTATGATAGAAAGTTCAACTCCCCTTGGATACTACTACTACTCGTACCTAAGACTGTCAAACACAATGAATAGAGTTTCTACTATTTTAGCTACACAGTCAGACAAACAGGCTAGGCTGTGGTTTCTACTACTTTAGCTGGGCAACGAGCAAAAATCTGATCTAGCAACGATGTATGAACTTATGAGCACCAAAACCCCCCACACTTTAGACAGCTCAGTGCAAAGTCAATTACAGTACACAACTTCCCTGAGAAACATCATCTGATGAACAACCTACAGTGCCCACAAGCAGACAGACCACTACATTTAGACCAGTAAAAGACACCCTGACACCTGGTTTAAGCCTTTTTTCCCCCTAGAAACCTTCTGTTCATCTGCAAAGCGTGCCCTGGAGCCCCCTCTCCGCTCTCTACTTTACAACTTAACGCGGCGTCTGACTTCGGGCTCACAACTTCGATTGTGTGACCGAGCTCTGCCTGCCTCTCCACAGAGAGGACTGCTTTGCCCCGCCAATCCCGGGCTGACAGCCAGGACTAACGTGGGAGAGGGTGCCAGAGGAGGGACGGACCACAGCGCGGTGCCAGCGGCCACGGGGTCCGCACGCTTCTCCTCGGCCAGAGCTCGGTCCGAGTCCTCCCATCGTGACCCCCCACCGTGACCCCTGCCCGGCTCCCACACCCGTCCCCCGATCGTCCACCCCAGGGTACCCGGGGGGCACTGCCCCGACCATTCCCCCCCACCCCGTTCTTACCAGGCTCCGCCGGGGGAACTCGCCCAGCACGATGCTGACCACCGGGATGCGCAGCGCCGCCGAGATGAAGTCCAGCTCCAGCATCTCCCCACGGCTCTGCGGGAAGGCGAGGATGGCGGAGACCCCCTGCACTACCACAGTGTGGCAGAGGCTCTGCAGGAAGGAGACGGGGTCGTTGCTCCAGGAGGCGCTGGGCGAAGAGAAGGGGAAGAGGGGCAGGTCGCCCAGCCCCGCCTCGATCGCCATCACCAC
>VXBX01002721.1:190265-204453 GCA_013400415.1 Scytalopus superciliaris
AACTAGGTGATGCTGGATTGTCTTCTGGTAGAGTAGTACAGAATAAGCAATAGCCCAATCAGACATGTACATATGACAAATGATTTTTGTTATGCTCCAGATGCAACCTAAGAGCTGAAGAATTTACACAATCTGCCCAATGAGAACAGAGCCTGATCTTTATAAAGTCTGTTTTTAAAAACCTAAGTCCCCTTTAACAATGCACCCACACAAATCCCAAGCACAAATGCCAGTGTCAAATTATTCCTATTGTACAAATGGGATCTCTTGGAGCAAGCTCACAAGTTTTCAACATGGTGCTNACTGAAAAACAGCCCTAAGATGGCTTTCAAATTTCCATTCCTTAATTCTATTAAAAAAAAAAAAAAAAAAAAGATTAAAGATAGGTCAGGGTCTATGATGTAATCCCGGGCTTTGAGATTGTTATGTGCTTCCTAGTTCTGTTATACACTCCAAGAGTCCTTACTGAGTTTCTATTTCTTGGTATCAAACACAGGAAGACAAATGGGTATTACTGGGAAGGAAACACCTTTGAGAAAACACAGCACCACTTTAGCACCACCAAAGAATCTGTAAGCATCCTTCTGACAAGTTGCTTTAAGCACCTAAGAGTTCCATGATGAAGAGCAAGAAAGTCAAAGTTTTTCTCTCTTGTTTGCAAACCTGGAGAAGAACTAAATGTCAGCTGTAACTCTTACAGATAGAGTGGCTAACCACTCTTTTGTGAGTCTCCAGGAAAAACCCCAGTGCACTAAAAATGAAGGCATAATTGTTACATGACTTAGGGTTTTTTTACATCTGAAGCCTTGTGCATTCCTATCCCTTGACAAAGAGCTATGGAAAAAAATTGCATATTTGCCTTTCATTAGTAGTACTGAAAAGGAAGACAAAGCAGTCCCTGCTCACTGCAAGGGGGTTGGACCACATGACCTTTAAAGGCCCTTTCCAACACAAACTATTCTGTGATTCTGTAATTACTAAGTAAGGCTCTTCAGCTACCTCTCATTTCTGTCTTCTGTATTTTAAAAGGATTTTTATGGGAGAAATTGGTTGAGTTGATAAGACCATGGACAGTTCATGAAAAAGCAGCTGTCCTGCTTATTTCTGCAGTGGAGCTGCTCCTGTAAGTGAGCTGGTGGAGGGAGAGGAGGAACCTGCTACATACAACACATCTCTAGGAATAAAGAAATTGAAGAGTGTAGTGGCACCCTGAGATTAGCTGCTTCTCTCACTTGCTTCTAGAGAAGCAAAATTACGCTCTGTCCTTGCTATGGTTTAACCCCAGCTAGCAACTAAGTGCCACACAACTGAAGGCTCACTCCCTGCTCCATGGGATGGGGTGTCAGGGAAGGGAAAAAAACCTGCAAAGCTCCTGGTTGAGATAAGAACAGTGTAATCATTGGAAAACACTACAATATAATAATAATAGTAATTATAATAATGATAATAAAATATACTACCATAGATAATGACAACAATAATAACTGTAATGAAAAAAACCCAAAACCTAATGAAAACCCCAATAAATGACGCACAACACATTCACCTGCTCACTGGTGCCCATCCCATCCCCAGCAGTGGTTGGCCTCTCCTGGTCAACTCCTCCCAGTTTCTGAACTGTGGAGACTGTCCTATGGTGTGGGATATCCCCATGGCCAGTTCAGGTCAGCCCTCCTGGCCGTGCTCCCTCCCAAGCTTCTTGTGCACCTTCTCACTGGCAGGGCCTGGGAAACTGAACTTAAGGTAAACACAAGTTAGCAACAACCTACAAAACAGGGTGGTGTCAACATTATTCCCATACTGAATCCAAAACACAGCACTGCAGCTGATACTGGGAAGAAAATGAACTCTGTCCCAGCTGAAGCCAGGGTGGTATCCAGCCCTTAACCACCATTCATGTCATACTTCCCAATGTACCATTAGCTTTCTGATCTTTTGATGGGTTTTCATACAGTTGTCATTCCCTTAGTCTATGGACTATCTCTGTAAAAGTCTGTTGAGTTCATGTAGTCCATGACCTTGGGTTTTATCTGTTGGAAGAGCCTTTCAGGGCAGGCAAGGTGGTGTGTGGTGCTGGATTGTTGCACTTTGAAGTCAGTCCTTGACTCCATCACTGCAACACTTGTCCACAAAAGTTCATTCCATGTTAGTGTGGTGATTAGGGGGAGCTGGGTCCAGATTCCCAAACATGGAGTAGCAGAGATGGGCAGTGCGAGGTGTCCAGTGTGATGATGAACATATAGCCACTGTGAAAGCTAATTCTCACTCAGTCAAATCCCACTGAACCACACACTGGACTTCCCCATCCTCCCTGATTACCCACCAAGTGCAGCCGGGTTCTTGTTGCAAAAGCAATCCTATGGATCAGTTTGCCTTTGCCTGAGGCAGGAATAACCCAGACTGCTTTTCCCAGCATATTTTTAATGTGTGCTGCAGGAACTTTATCCCTTTCTACACTACATAAAAGTTTTGATTGGACAGGAAACCAGAACAGTCTTTTACTCATTTTTCATAAAAAGATTCAGACTCACACTGAAGGCCAAGTGATGCTGAGTTTGTACCCTGCTTGCTCCTGGCAAATTGACCTCGGTGGGAGCGCTGGTGGAGTGAGGCACCATGCAAAGGGAGCAAGCAGACTGTCAGTGACATTAACAGCTGGCCACCTGGGCACTGCCTCTCCTAAATTTAATAGCAGAGACATTTTTATGGCTGACAAAGGCTGAAGAGAAATGAAAATTTTGGAGGCTGTTTGGAATGCAGATCAAATTTAAAGTGCTTAGGGTCTTCTACCTTAGACTTTTTTGTGCAGGCAACAGGAAACTCCTTGGAGACATCACTTGGGAACATATTATTTTAGCTGATGAATTTCAATATAAATGGGAAAGATGTTCTAGATTCTGAGCCATTTTTGCCATGGAGAAGACATCTTCAATTGTAGACTGAATTGTTTTCCACATGTGCACAAATTGTTCAAGAGCTAAACCCGAAATTACCCACTGAACAAACAATAATTAAAAAGAAGTATCTGATGTGACTTAGAGAAAATTTCTTCCAAATAAGGGATCATAAGTATTTTGGAGTGGAGAAAAGTGAGCATGGGAAATCCAATATTCAACAGCCTTATGACAAATTGATGTGGTCTGAGTCAAAAATAGCAGGTGGTTTCTGCAGCTAGTAAGAGAAAAATCTTTCTTCTTTTTTTTTTTTTTTTTTTTCTGGTTGTTGTTTGTTTGGTTTGGTTTTAGTTTGTTTTTTGTTTGTTTGGGTTTTTTTCATTTGATTAAGCTACTGTTTTGTTTATAGGAGAGGATTCAGTTGTGCATAACAGAGTTTTGCTATTCCTACTGTGTGAATTATGTGTGTTTTGTCCCCTAAAATTACTTACATGTAATAATTTATTTGTCTTAGTTTTGCTTTGTTCTAAAGATATCCTAACAAGTTGAGAAGAGGAAATTCTGTAAGGACATTGGACTTCTTTGAATACAATTTTTTAAAAATAAGCATTCCAGCAGTTCAGGTTTGATAAGAGTCCTACACCATATTGATTAGCTGAAAGCTGCACAATTGTACCATGTGTTCTTAGAGGGGGAAGAATGAGCTTAAATTCCCTTAGTCTCCCAAATAAATCCTCACCTGGTTAAACAAATGAGTTCTAACTCAAATCAGTGTCTTACAGTCAGAGTTTTGCAATTAATAGAATAAGAAAGTTGTCCTGAGACCTGATGAAACATAACTGGCATTTGAATTTCGTCTACTTATGAGAAATTGCTTTTGATAAATGTAAAAGCTGAGACTGCATCTGACAAATAATTTGGGGAATAACAAATATTCCAGAAAGAAGCATAGACTGATTGCAGAACAGAAAAATGAAATTCACTAAGACTGCTGTGAGTTATTCACTGATGACTATTAATAATAAAAATACCCTCAAAAACATTTGTCTAGATGCACTATCCCTGCCTTGCTGACAACCCACAGCTGATATGGATCACTGCAAGTTTGTCAAGGAGCTAAACCTGTCTACAGAAAGAAGTTGAATCTTTTTAGTGTAATACAACAATTGTTAGTTAGCTACAGTGTTGCCAAACACCCAGGGAAACAATTATAATAAAAAAAAAGCACTACTCAGACTAAAATATGAATGCTTTTATGCAATACTCCAGACTTATTTAAATAAATCCTAAAAAATAAAATTAAATAATTTTTTTTTAAAACAGTGTTATTTATTCCTTGCACAATCCTTTCATTGTTCTGTGACACTTGTAGCAAATTTGGCATAGGAGCTAATCCACATAATTTGAGATTGTGATGTCTGTGCTATTATTCTTGCATTAAATGGTAGAGCTATAATAATCATCTGTGTATAGATAGAACAATGTCCATGTTGACAGTTTGTAAACAAAGACAGAGCTACCTTTGTAAAACAAGTTGCATGTTGCAATTTCTGTGTTGAAGAAAGTAAAATTCTAGACTAGTCACAAGCCAGAGATTCCTGTCCATGGCATTACTTGGGAAAAAACAAGAGGAGAGTTTCTTTGTGACCTGCAAATTGAAGATACTGAAGTCTCGAGAAAAATGAACAGTGTGATTAAGCTGTTCTTCCCGTATTAACTGGCAAAGCTTATTAATGCCATGGTGGTTTATCAACCTTTCTGACAGCATTTTCTGGAAGATTTTCAGAGCAGATGCTTTGGTTAAGCTTATTCACATGTGTTTGACGTTAGCTTGGATACAGATGAATCATATGTTAATATAATACTAGACCTAAATGAGTTTATGAGCATAAAGCCAATAGGCATTAAGTAGAAACCTGGTCCCCTTTGACTATTCCAGCAAGCAGTCATCAGCTGTGGGAGGAATAAGTATATGAGTGTAGTAATGCTTTAATCACACTGAACACATCTTATTATCTCAGCTGAAGGCCTTGTCATCAAACCACCTAATTTATAATAGAAACAGGGTCCTGGTAGAATGGTGGGGTAAAGTGGGGGAAAAGTCCATGATAGCTTATTTCACAGAATCACAGAATATATTGGGAGGAAGAGACCCACAATGATCATTGAGTCCAACCTGTAGGCCTGCACAGGACCATCGCCAAGGGCCACACCGTGTGCCTGAGAGTCTTGGGCACACACTTCTTGAGTTCTGTCAGCCTTGGTGCTGTGACCACTGCCTTGGCGAGCCTGTTCAGTGCCCAGCCACCCTCTGGGGGAAGAACCTTTCTCCTAATGTCCAATCTAAATCTCTCCTGACACAATATCAGGCCTTGGGTCCTGCCACTGGTCACCACAGAGAAGAGATCAGTGCCTGCCCCTTCTCTGCCCCTCTCGAGGCAGTTGTAACTTCAATGAGGTCTCCCCTCAGTCTCCGCTTCTCCAGGCTGAACAAACCAAGTGACTTCAACTGCTCCTCTTACGGTTTCCCCTCAAGGCCCTTCACCATCTGCATTGCCCTCCTTTGGACACTCTCTAATGGCTTAATACCTTTCTTATATTCTGGTGCCCAAAACTGCACAGAATATTCCAGGTGAGGCAGCCCCAGTGCAGAGAAGAGCAGGACAATCCCCTCCCTCTCCTGGCCAGCCATGCTGTGCATGATGCCCCCCAGGACAGGGATGTCCTTCCTGGCTGCCAGGGCACTGCTCACTCATATTCACCTTGCCATCCACCAGGACTCTCAGGTCCCTTTTCTGGCACTGCTCTCCAGCATCTCATTCCCCAGTCTGTCTGTACATCCTGGGTTGCCCATCCCAGGTACAGAATGCTGCACTTTCTCTTGTTGAACTTTCTATGGTTGGTGATCGCCCAGTCCTCTGAATTGCTGTGGGGCCTCCCTGCTTTTGGGGGAATGAACAGCTCCTCCCAGTTTTGTGTCATCTGGAAACTTGCTCAGTATCCTTTCCAGTCCTGCATCCAAGTCATTTATGAAGATGTTGAAGAGCACTGGTGCTGGAACGGAGCCCTGTGGAATCCCACTAGTGACAGGTCACCAGTCTGATATCACCCCAGTCACAATTTCCTTTCACTGTGGTCCATGTAGTTGTACAGATTCACAGCAGCTGTGAGGACGGGGTGATTTTAAAGATTAGAGCCCTCCAAAAGGTATTAATACACTGAATTAAACTGATGAAAGAACAAGCATTGAGCTCTGTTGGTGCCATGCCAGGGGAGCATATCCTGTAGAAAATTCTGCAGAGGGCTGTGTGAGACACTGCATTATTATATTAATTAGTGTTTCAGGCCAGCTCAAGTGTGTGTGTGTAGGGAAGGAACAGATACACACACACACACACACACACACACACACACACACACACACACATATATATATATATATACACCAATATATATACATACACACACCCCCTATACCACACCCTGAAACCCCTAATCATAACCCAGCCCTGGATTGTCTGAAAGTCCCACCTGGGGTGGGATGTGGACACAGTGGCCAAAGCCAATAGAAGCAGTGACATGTGCTCTCCATCTTACTTTGAACACTGCCACCTGGACATGTGAAAGGTGGACTTTCACAGGAGCCTGACGGTAGCTATAATTTTCTCTTTTTCTCACTCTTTCTTTACTTCTTCTTCTCCTAATCCCCTTTTTAATATTTTGGGTACCTTGAGACCAGATGGGTTGGAACAAGGGGAAGTGCTGGATTCTGCACCTGGGATGGGGCAGTCCCAGATGTGCGGACAGACTGGGGAATGAGGTGCTGGAAAGCAATGCCGGAAAAGGGACCTAGAGGTCCTAGTCAGTGGCAAGGTGAATATGAGTCAGCAGTGCCCTGGCAGCCAGGAGGGCCAACCATGTCCTGGGGGGCATCAGGCACAGCATTGCTGGCCAGGCGAGGGAGCGGATTTTCCTACTCTGCTCTGCACTGGGGTGGCCTCATCTGAAATATTGGGGCAGTTTTGGGCACCAGAATATAAGAAAGATATTAAGCCATTAGAGAATGTCCAAAGGAGGGCAATGAAGATGGTGAAGGGCCTCAAGGGGAAGCTGCATGAAGAGCAGCTGAAGTCACTTGGTTTGTTCAGCCTGGAGAAGAGGAAACCTCATTGCAGTCTATAACATCCTTGAGAGGGGTAGAGGAGGGGCAGATACTGATCACTTCTCTGTGGTGACCAGTGCAGGACCCAAGGGAATGGCCAGCTGTTGTGTCAGAGGAGGTTTAGGTTGGACATTACAAAGATTTTCTTCCCCCAGAGGGTGGCTGGGCACTGAAAAGGCTCGCCAGGGCAGTGGTCATAGCACCAAGGCTGACAGAACTCAAGAAGTGTGTGCACAAGACTCTCAGGCACACGGTGGGACCCTTGGCGGTGGTCCTGTGCAGGTCTACAGGTTGAACTCAATGATCCTTGTGAGTCCCTTCCAACTCAGCATGTTCTGTGATATTCTGTGAAGTTGTATGGGTTAGCATGTGCTAAGTCAATGCTCTGTGGAATGCTTTATTTTGCTTGAATGTTACCCTTTAAACTTTTGCCAAGTACTCTTACTTTCCAAAGTTCACCAGTAAAAGTATCCCCTGAGAAAATGTGGGCAGCTTTTCTCCTCTGCACTCTTTCTTAAGGTGTTAAAAAAACTGAAGGCTCTTCTGAAATATCTGGAGGGGAGATATTGTTGGAGCTAAGGGCCTGCCAGAGCCAGTCTTATAGACTGCCAGAAAATCAGTGAGCATTTGCTGCTAAAAAGTTGTCAAAATACTCTTGCAAAAATAGATTTACTGTGACTAATCATAAAAAGCAGGTGAAAATGTGTACAGCTAATGAGTGAACAGAAAGCCAAACAAGTTGGAAGTGCTGTAAATGCCATTTTTGTTGTTTTTAGTTAAAGGGCATTTTTCTAATTAAGTCAACAGTTATATATAAAGTGGAGATATATTTTATGTCCAAGTGAAGCTCAGCAATTTAGAAAAGATAATAATCTTTTGTTAGGGATTCAGAAGGTTCTCAGAAACTTTAGAAGCAAACTGTATTCTACTTCATGTTTTTCTAGAGCAGACAGTAACATCAGGGATAACATATGGTAGTTTGGGGGGAGGCAGTGCTGTTGCAGCTGGGAGCTGGCTGCTTGCTGTGCTTCACACTGTGTATTCTCCACCTGAAGAAATCCTGGCATGAGAGAAGGAGAGGACCCAAGGTGGGCATGGGGAGGTTGTCTGGCTTAAGTGATGGAGGAAAGAGGGACCACAGAGAACTTCCATGCCTTTCTGTTTGCACAGAGGGTCAAATGTTCATTGACTCTACTGAGGACTGCCCTCATTTGAAGACTCAGAGTGATGAGGATAAAGATTTTAAAAGATGAGAATTTGGGAATGGTGCAAACCATGACAACCTTGAACCAAACTTATAATGGCAATTAAAGGAAAAGTTGCTCCTAGGTCAGTCTTTTCCTAATTTGAATGGCTTTCTTAAGGAAAGGCTATGGAGTACCTGGTAAATGCACAGCTGCCAGATTGAATATGTGCTCATGTGGCTGAAAGAGAGGTCATGTGAAAAATCACACCAATGTGATAGAGTAAAAACACTTACTTATCACCTGATATGTATATTTTTGTGCACTTCACACGGAAATAAAATAGGTGTTTTTTTCTATTTGCTGGTGGTTATGCTTTCATTTCCTGCCTGTTAAGGTCTCCTGGAGAAGAGAAGGCTCTTGGGAGGCCTTACTGTGACCTTTTCAATACGTTAAGGGGGCATATCACAAGGGTAGGGACAGACCTTTAAGTAGGGCCTGTAGTGACAGGACAAGGGCTAATGCTTTTGAACTAAGTGAGGGTAGATTCAGATTAGATCTAAGGAAGAAATTGTTTAGACAGAGAGTGGGGAAACACTGGCACAGATTGCCCAGAGAGGTGGTAGGTGCCCCACATCTTGAAGCATTCAAGGTCAGATTGGAGGGGACTCTGAGCAACCTGGACTAGTTGAAGATGTCCCTTCCCATGGGAGGGAGGCTGAAGCAGGTGGCCGATAAAGGATAAAGGTCCCTTCCATCCCCAACTATTCTATGAGTCTTCTGTGTTCAGTTCTTTGCACCTAGATGTCTGAACATGACATGTAGGTTTTGTAGTTCAGTGGTGAAAATAAGATCAGTCATACAACCCAAGTCAGTCAGACAGTCAATCAATCAATCAATGAAGCAATCATAGTATGCTGGTTTTACAAACATTTCAGAATATCACCTCATTTCTACACCAAGTCTGATGAACTATGCAGCCCCCTGTGGGGTGGTGATAGTCAAATATTTTCTCACTTAAGAGAAAGTGTGTTAAAACACAGTAGGGACTTGCTGTAGCGGAGTTTGTCAGCCTGTTGTTTCCTTTCCTTGTTTCTTTCTCTTTCTTACCTTGTTCTGTCACTGTCTGTAACTTCACTGCCTGAGATCTTTTAGCAGTTTGCCTTAAAAACTTCTGCCTCCTCCAAGAACCATCAGTAGTCACCCTTCAGAGAGTAATGTTTCTTCTTCTGTCTTGTCTGGAATCCATACATCCATTTTCTGCCACTCTGCAAACCTTGAGAAAATTAGTAATTGTACTCCAGGTGACATGAGGGTGAAGTTGCACAGGGGAGCTTGTCCACAGTGAATTTTTTTGCAAAGTATGCCTGAAAAGTTCTGGAGCATTTTTGTATATGAAATACACCAAACAATTTATATTTGTAATCTACTAACACAGTGTTAGCCATTAAAGACACACAAACAGAATCAATACCAAGCCTATTGACTTATGGCAAAAGATTAGATTCTTGATGTAAATATTATTTATTTCTAGCCTATTCTGGGACATGGTATGCTTGTCTAAGCAATTTTCCCCACACTGTCTCAGAGTCTTCTTTCTCTAAGATTCCAGTTTTCCTTTTCTCGTTGCCTCTCTGCTTCTCCTTTTATTTAATGATCTTCGCATCATAGGAGCCAATGAAAAAATTTCATGGCTTGAAAGCATTTCTCTCACTCCTTGTTATTTTCAAGTAGGAACGGCTAGAGGAGGTATTCCTTGTGCTGGGTCACTCAAGGGACCAAGGATCAAATTGCAAAAGGTACCTGGAGATGCTTGTGCAGCTCTTATGTCCCAAGTGACCATTACCTATGCCTAATTGTTGGGGCTGAACTGAGATTCTCCATAACAGTTTTTCAGTGTCCCAGCAGACACTTTTCCCCTTTGGCTTTATGTCACTGACCAAGGACAGACATGTGCTAGTATTGATATGACTGAGACATTCTCTCTCCTTGTAGAGAGGCAACAGTGGATATTGGGTTATTCAATAGGAGTCAGCCAATTTAATAGACAAATTAATGAGAGGAATGAGGACTCTGCAGTAGTATGATTTATAAGGTCCGTGCTTTAGCAGCAACAGAAGAGCTGCAAATGCTAACACTACACATTACACTTACTTTATGAGTTTAGGGTTTGTCATAAGACCTGAAAACCTAGAGATTAAAATCAGAATTTACACACCTGGGATTGTGATGAATTTACTGGTAAGTACATAAACCCTGAGAGAACTTTGTGTCTTTCCACACCAGCTTCTAAAATTGAGAAAATACCATCCAACTTAAAAGATTGGTTAAAAGATTTTTTACTTAAAAGTCAATTTTCAGACATCCAGATGAAGAATGTCAATATTAACTTCTGGAATTTCATATAGACAAGTATTTTAAAACATCAGAGCTTCTGGGCTAGAGTACAGAGAAGAGTAGTGATTTTAGTTTGGGTTTTAGCTTTTCTTTCTATTTTGTTTTATGAAAATGTTTCCTATTTAGTTTCTGCCACTTTATGAAAGGATTTGCCAGTTATGAAAGGTTTGTAATAGTCTTATATAACCTTTTTCTTTTTAAAACATTTTGTATCCCAAACCTGAAAATTTCACTTTTCTCTCTTTGAATTGCTGTCAATGTAGCTGAGGGATGACATTCAGTACCTAATCTAAAAAGGGAATCCCTGCCATGAGTTCAAGAATCAAGGTGAAATACTGAGAAAACAGCAGCTTATGATCAAAAAGGAAATTAAATTCAAAGAAATGAGAGAAAAAAAACCACGAGGATATTATCACCTGAGAAAACTGGAATACTGATGGCTTTTATCCCAAGCTTGAAGACAGCAAATGCTTGTGGGCAGCAGCAAGTTATAAAACACAAAGCAATTTGTGCCAGACCACCCTGATGGCCTTCTTTTGCTGAGATGTTTGGCTCTAGTGACAAGGAAAGAGCAGCAGATGATGTATCCTCTGACTCTAGCAAGAAAAGGAAGTACTTTGGAGGGCACATGAGAAGACATGGGGTTTTAGGTCCTGGGGAAGGAGAGCGAAACCAAGAGATGAATGACTACACTGGCCCATGGGAGCAGAAGGAGGCACCCAAAGGCACCATGGGAGTTGGCCAATATCCTTGTGCAGTTGCTCTCTGTTGGTTTGGGAGGGACCTGGTGGATGGAAGAAGGTTTGGTTTAGTTTATTTTTGCACATGAAATCTTTAGATTTGTCTCCTGTTCCACTTCTGTTGAATCTGTTTTAGTCCTTTTCTAAGCACATGCACAGGTAGTGCTGGTAGACTTGCACTGTACTGGAATTAGAAGTCTTCTAAACATACATGTTGTGTAAGTTCAGCTTTTTTTGGAAGTTAGGTTCACCTTTGTTATTTGACTAAATATAGCTTTTGCGGGACTTGAAATAGGCAGGATAATGTTTATTTCATAGGCAAGAATTACAAGAAATACTGATCAGAGCTGATTTCATAGTGACTAGAAAATGAAGTCTCAGTTCACTCAGGTGCTTATCCATGTCTTAACTGGGAAAATAAATAATCCTGTTAACCCCAGTCCAACCATCCTTTTATCCCACGCTATGGGAAGAGGTGTTCAGAGGAAGGGGTTTCAAAACCTTGAGTTATGGTGTATTTCTGTTCCTCTATATGGGTATAGGTTTTAGTCATCCTTTAAAATTTTTTTAGGTACTTTAAGTGTCATGATAGTGAGTTATGAAGTGAGATTTCTTTTCCTGTCTGAGGTGAACTTTTGAGGAGCCAGTCATGTAGTTAGTGTTGATTTTTGTTTCTTTCTGACATTATGCAAGAATTCCTGATTTTTTTCTGTTCTGAACAACCAAACAAGGGAGTTTGGAAACCAATTATGTTGTAATTTGCATAGAGCCTTGACTGAGTACTTGGCCTTAATCTGAGCTCAGTTCTTTCCGGAATTGTGAATGAACAGAATATGGGTTCTTATTTCCTTCTATCAACAAGGATAATGGATCCTTCTGAGTATAAATTTCTTCCATCTGTAGGTATGGAAACCATCACAATACTCGGTTTGGCTTCTGCTATTGCAATACCATAAGGCACAAGTGACAGACACTAATAAACTGGTTTTATTTATACGTAACAGGTATAGCAGATTCTGAACTGAAATTCCATCTGAATTAAAGAAACTAGTTTATTCTTCTGTGCATGAAGTCTTTTAAATGTGTTAACTGAAATATTATCTTGGGAAGAACTGGGCTTTTTTTGAAGGTGAAGTTTGCTGCTTAGGATGTTCATAGGAAAAAAGGGGGTTTAGCATTGTCTGTGATGTTCCTTTGGTGTTACATCACTCCCTCTGGGCCACACTGTGGTGCCAGAAATGCTCATTAGGCCTCAGCCTTGATTAATGGCACCTGGGAAGTGATGTGCCCTTGAGCTTTTCAGAAACACTGTCTGCTCCCAGAGTTTTTGTTGTCTAATTAGCTCCTATTTTCTAACAAAAAGCCATGAGACTCTATTTCTCTGTCTGAACAACTGATCAAGTAGAATAATGTTTTTATTATTGGAATATTCAAGGAGAATTCCAGTTACTACTGACATGATTGTGGCCAGAATGGAAATCTACTGATGACTAAAGTAAAAAATCTCATGACCCTACAAGCAGAGGTCCTAAGTGGGTCCCTTTGAGCTCTCTTGGGCTGTAGCAGGCTGTGACCAGAAATCCTTCTCTGAGTGGAATGCCTCTCAGAACTCACAGGCTCTCCAGCTGATGGTATGTGGCAACATGAGTATTGCACTGACCTTGAGGGGAATTTATCACAGTTATACCTTTGTACATACTTCTTCATGTCTTAGTGCACATGCTAATATGAATGTTGCCATTTATCATTAAGTTAGATTTATGGTTGAGTTAGTGTTGTGCTTATAAAAAAGCCTATTGAATCTTTTTGTAAGTGTTAAATTAATCAATTGATTGTTGTGTTGATTAGGTATTGTTATGATTGAGTGCTGTTATCTCCTTTAGCCCATACCCGTTGCTCCAGTCTGAGGTTACATTTCTCAAGGGAGTCAACTCTGAAACCTACTTTTGCTGATCCCTTGCTGGGGATTCTTTAAGCAACCTGAACGGCTCACAAATATGAAGCTCCTTCAGAATATTTACCGTCAGTATTAAATTTTGAATAATGAAAGTGGCTGAGAGAGACTAGGGTCTTCGAAAAGAATCATGAAGTGTTTTAAGAGTATGTTAGTCACCATGACGTTTGGTCCATAAGCTGATATAACACCCTCACAAATAATCACTATGGTTTTCTTTCTTCTTGAGAGTTCTGAACAAAGTTCATTCCTTCGTTGTTCTTTCAACAACTCCAGCTTGCAGGACAAACCCCAAATCTCTTCCACTTCTCTCTGTTCTCCACTGCATTCCTGGGCCCTTTGTTCTCCATACCCTGCCCCTGTTCTAAGAAGGTCTCAAATTCTTCTGCCCACTGTTCTTTCCTCCATGCTGGATGTGGATTTGACACTGCAGATAGGAATCTGTCTGTTAATACATGGAGCATCTACTTCAAACACACTGTCAGCTCCCTACTGGTTCTCCTGGAGGTTATCTGCCAGGTGGTGATTTCCCATGTCTCTTTTTGGGGCTGAGATCCTATTTGCTACTGCACAGAGTTTTTCTAATATCTATGTGTCTTGTGTAATCTCTTTCTCTCTGATATTTTGCCTCATTGAATATTTGCAAATGGAGGGCAATTATGGTGACCTCTGACCATCAGCTCTTCCTTGAAGGTCTGACTCAGGCATATACTTTTCCTTTGTCTGATGGATGGTACTCCAGGCTCTCCAGTATACAGACCCAGATATAAAACAAGTTCTGAAAGGTTTTGACTTTTCTCTTTTTTCTCTTTTTTTTTTTCCTTTCTTTTCTTTTCTTTTTTTTTTTTTTTTTTTTT
>VXBX01002721.1:205388-217105 GCA_013400415.1 Scytalopus superciliaris
TGTCCTGTCCTGTCCTGTCCTGTCCTGTCCTGTCCTCTCCTCTCCTCTCCTCTCCTCTCCTTTCCATTAATTTATCTAAATAATGCAAAATAGATGGCAATTTTTAAAGATATTAGGTGAAAAACATGACTTAGTGTCCTATCATCTTGTCGAGGACAGTTCAGTTCCTCTCATTAATCCACAGCAAGAGAAAGTAAGTTCATCCTGAAAATATACAACCAAAGTTGATTTATTAAAACCTCATGACTCACCAACTTCCTTCTCCTCCTCAAAACTGAATTTTGGATTGAAATCCTTTTAGAAAAATTCCTGTAGGCAATAATGAGGATGTTCTTCATCAATCTGTGATGGATTAGATTAAGTAGAACCCTAATTCCAGACAGTCATTCCTCGCAGACTTAAATCTGACTCATGGCTCATTGCTGCCACTTGTTTTTTCTCTTGTGTCTTGATTCACCTCTTTTTTTTCTTTGATTAGTAAATGAATATGTCATTGAAGACACAAATGCAGTCTCTTTCTCTCTCTCTCTTAAAAGAAAAAGATTCATGGCTGAGGGGCTAAGAAAAAAAAATAAGAATTGAGGATTAGTGACTGGTTATCCTGGAGGTCCAATTTTCCTAGCCTTAATACTGAGCTATTTCAGAAAATGAGGTAGTATTGATGCATGTGATGTGAGAAGGACTAAAATGGAGAGTGCAATATTACTAATTGATTTTGAAGAATTGGACCTTTGCTGAAAAGGCCAACATCTTAGGAGGGATAAAATTGAAAAGAGTAGAAATTATTAAGACTTTCCAGTTATATAGCACACTGGCAGATCTAGATTTCCACCAAGAGACAAGCACCAAAATGACTGCAACTGAGAATTCAGAACAAGCATATTAAAGTTTTTGTAGCCAGAGATGAGATTGATGGATTCTCTGTGATAGCAGTACAACAGTGATGCATACCAGAAGAATGGAATGCTCTGCAATTGAAGAGGGAGGGAGAACACTTGTGCATTTTGTCTAAAAGCCTGTGCACTAAGAATTGCACTGTCTGCTGTGATTAACTGAGCGAAATAAGTGATTCTGTTCGAAGAGTCCTCTGGGCAGTGCTGTGGCTCGCCCTGTGTCACAGGTGATGTGGAATGTGAGACAGCAGGTGAAAAACGTCTCTAAGATAATTTAGATGATAATGTGCTCTATTCACCATGCTAAAACCTGCATGTAAATCAAACTGAACCCACAGTGGATTCAGTGGTGGCCAAGTGCCAACAGAGTGGAACAAGCAGCAGGGATGGAGCAGTCCTGCATCTGTTCCTGGGTCTCTGCTCCTGGCTTGTTCCACGTCTTCATGCCCAGTGAGGGGAATATGAGCTCTGATCAGGCTCTGAGCTTTGTTATTCCAGATTTCATCAAGGCTGAAGGATGTTTGGGTAGAGGTTCACCTGTTGGTGACCCCATCTGACTGCTGCAAGCAAGGGCTCTACAGACACTTTGCTGGGTATCTCTGCATACAAAAGGTTTTGTGAAAGTCAGCTGGGTTTGGCACCCTTGTCTTCATTCTCAGTCTTGTCCTTTACTGTGTCACCAAAATTCAAGCAATTACCTGAGAAAGGCATTGCGAACATCAGGTGTAACCCAAGCTGTTCCTTCTTTCATAAGATGTACGTTGCCTTGCCTACTGAAGTCTCTGGAAATGGTGCTGAGCGTGCTGAGCAAAAGCCTGGTGGTAATACGATGGAAAAGCAGTGTAAATCTGTAATTTTCCGTCATGAATTATTCAAGTCACAAACATGAAACTCATGTATAAAGTCAGCTAAACACAATCGTTCATTTATGAAGAGAACTCAGTCATGTGAATGCTTACCATATGGTCCCCCACCAGAAGAAGCAGAGATCCACAGCCATACTTTCTCCTGGTATACACAAGCCTAGATACATTGACTTTAATGAAGCTGCAGTTTACATGAGCTCAAGGTTTGTGCTCTTTCCTTAGAGGTTTTGGTTTTGTTTCACTACTGACACATTTATTCTTCTGTGTGTTGGTTAGAATGTGGTTATAAGTACAGGCTCATGGCCTCTTCTCTACAATTTTTTTTTGGTCTATTCTAAACCATAACATGAATATTTTGTGGGGACACTGGATATTTTGTGATTTGCTTGATATTGAAGAGAATTCAGATATTTCAGCAACGATAAGAAAAGGGGCTTGAAAATATTACTAATGTGATGGTAATAATGTTTATTATAACATATTTAGTTAGGCAGGACTCACAGCAGCTTGTTTCAGAGAACTAAACATCTTTTAAGATTAGCAGCTCATAAAAATGAACACTAAATTATTACAATGTATTCTGGTTGTCTCCCTCCTAATATTTGAGCACTACCTGGTGCCACATAATTATTTTTCAGAACACGGTCCACCTCTGTAATTGCACTCTGACACTTATATTTCTTGCTCTGTGTAACTTCAGAGCACTGTGAGACAGAATGGCTTTTTGGACTAACTGAAGGGTTTCTCTCAGGGACTCATGAAGGTGGGCAGCAGGCATGGGCTGCATGTTGGAAGCTCTGGATGCAGGAGTCTTCCATGTTCAGTTCATCCTGGACCCAGGTTATACCTTCTAAAGGTACATAGATGAGTGAATTATACTAGGTTATGAAAGTTCTAATAGTAGATTGGGGATGGAGGTGCAATTAATAATAATTGAAAGTTTCTCATAATGTGGTGGTATTTTTAAGGCAAAAGAATGAACTTCCTTAGATAGCCCTCAGTTAAACATGCAAGAACATTAAAGAAAAAGATTACATCTGAATGCATTGACTTAAGTGATGATTCACTACAATTTTTCCTGAGCTGCTGGTTGGGCAAGGCAGGCAAATGTATTTTAAGCCATGCCAGGTACTCCAGGCTCAGTAGCATTGCTACTAAATATTTCTGTCCTTGCCTAGGAACAATTGCCCAGGATGTTAATTTGCAGAGAAGACAAACATGAGCACACATAAGAAAAATCTATGCTGTCTTCAAGTGCAGTGCTTTAATGTCAAACATTCGTGTCTGTGCAGCTATTAACAAGCAGCGGGCTTGCTAACAAGGTTTAAGAGTATATAGAAAGAATCGTACGATACTTTCTATGCAGCACATCAGAGAATAATTTTTGTGATGAGAAAGGCAGAACCACATGCAAACATGAGTCTTTGTTAGTGCTGCAGCTTTGTATGCTGCCAAGTGTAGGAACAGCCTGTAGGTGAGAAGACTGAAGAGCTGAGCTGTGTAGAAGCCATCTCTGATGCTGGCACCTGGAGAAGGTGACACCAAACTGAATAGAGCCCTGGGGAGGACTTTAAATACCTGGAGGGTTTTAAAAACATGTAGATGTGGCACACAGGGACATGGTTTAGTGGTGGGCTTGGCAGTGATGTGTTAATGATTTGAGGTCTTTTCCAACTTCAGTTACTCTGGGATTCTGTGAGTCTGTGGTTCAAATCACACCTGCCATGCCAAGTACCTGCCATGGGGCAAAAACATCTTTATCTCCACGTCTTCTTAAAAGTCAGCAGGGGTGCTGTGACTATTGTTCTTCACTGCAGCATGGAAGAGCAAGAGGGCTGCATGCTGGAGAGAAAGCTCACAATGGTGGCAGAGTTTCTCCAAGTCCTGGGGCGTCAGTGGAACTGGGCAGGCTGAGTAAAGGATAAAAAAGGGACAAAACTACCATTAGTGAGGAACTGTCAGAGACTACTCCTAGCAGCTCCATGCAGATCCCCAAATGGGAAAGCAAGGTCATAGTTCAGATTTTGTAACCCTGTCAACACCAGCAGTGTGTTAAAGAAAATACGGAATAACAAACCTCTAAGTAACTGCAACACCACCCTGGTTTAACTGGTATATCATACAGCTGGTGCACCATCCATGCCAGGAAAAACCTGATTTCTAGAGCTAATGAGACCCTGCAGTATTAAAACAATAGTAACTTTACTCTTCCAGTTTTGTTTTCTTGTTTCTTTTCTCTGTTTGAATAATGAAGCTAACCTAATAATTTCATTTTCTCTCCAAGAAAAAGTGTGTGTTTAGACAGCACTGTTTTCATCTTGCTCAGGTCCAAAGACAAACTAGCTTTGTCATTAAAATACAAAAATGTATTTCTTTTCCTCCTTGCTTGAATAGGATACCATTTTGCTGATCACATTTTGTAAAATCTAAACAAGGGGGGCCTGAGATAACCTGTTACATATTTGTTTCTGATGTTTCTTGGTTAGTAAATAAGTGAATTCCTCACAATTATGCAGTAAATTTAAACGTGAAATCCGGTTGCTATACAGTATTTTAACCTGGTGAATATGTCTTTTCTCCTGACTACAAAAAAGACTGCTCTTTGGTAGACGAAACACAGCCACAGTCTGGTTTCAGAAAGGACAAGTGAAAGTGTGGCTTTACAAATTGTCTTTGATAATAGCTATGGTTTTGCTTCTGCAGAGGGGAAAGGAAAGTGGGGCAGAACAAGGACGCAGCAGATCCTGGTTGTTTGCCACAGTGCTGAGATCTCATGCCTTTCCTCAGACTCTTGACTCTTACATGGGCAGCTGTAAGAGTTTGGAGACAAAACCTGTGTACTTTTGTGGCATGATAGGGAACCTCATTTGTTTGCATGTCTGAGGTTTCTTTTCATGATCCTGCTCCATCGTCTGACCCAGGCTGGTGGGAAAAGGCATTCTGCCACTCTGCTTGCCTTGGAATGAAGCCACTGCTAACCAAACATCTCCCATTGTGGATGCAGGTGAATCTAGCATGTACATGGAAAATATATCCTAATGTGAATTAAATACAATTTGTTTGAAGTTCCACAGCATCCTCTAAACTGGAGAAAATTTGTGTGTGGGTAATTGTAAGTCCAGCTTTGTATGAGCAACAGCAACAGCAATTTTGTCAGTTTTACTTAGAAATCAAACATCACAGCAAAAATTGCCTAGGAACTCTATTCACAACCAAATTTGCACCTAAATGTTGTTAAATATCTCTGTTGTTTCCCTCCCATGTTCTTTATGGTGAGCCCAGTAAAACAAAAAAATAAATCCTGGCTCTCTGGGATGTCTATTATTAGAATCAAAAGCCTTTCTTACATTTTAAAATATTTTCCTCTACCTACTCTCATGTGGACTGAGACTGAAGAAGACTTTTCTGAGTTCATTACAAATCTAATGAGAAAACAGCAACTCTGTATACTCAGTCACAATCAGGTCAAACAAAGTATGGCAATACATAAAAGAACAAACAGAAAACATTAAGTGCTGACATTCAGAGAGAAAACAGTAAAAATTACATTACCTTTTCCATGTTGTGAAAGGTCAAATTCCAGACTGGTCACAAGTCAAAGATTGGTCCTACTTGAAGAAAACCAAGAGAAGAATGTGACCCCATATCTTGGTGACCCACAAATTGAAGACTCTGAAGAATCAAGAACAAAGAGTGTGATTGAGTTGTTCTTCCCAGGTCTACTGGCAAAGCATTCTAAGGCCATGATGGTTTAGGAAACTTTCTCACAGAATTTGCTGGACACTTTTGAGGGCAGATACTTTGGTTAAGTTCACTAACTTCTGACCACTGGCACCAGTTCATTCATATTTCATGCTGAGGCAAAGAGACAGTAGAAGCAGATAATTTTTTAGAGTTTAAATAAATGTCCCACACGTCTGACTGAAGTGGAAAAGCTGGACTGTGAATTTACAATACATCTTTTCATATATGTTAGAACTTCATGTATTCTTTCAACTAGGTTCTTAAACTGGGAATTTCAGCCAAAATGAGACTTAAAAATGTGGTATGGCTTGTTTCCCTTGTTTTGAAGCCCCCTGTATCTTTAATGAGATTATAAATTAATACACAGGTTAATGACCTCTGTTGTCTTAGCCTTCTGGCTATAGACACAAAGTAATATTATTATTTCAGATATGTTTTTGTAAATCTTGTCTAATTTAGTCTTTCTTTGAGCTTTGTTTCTGGGCTAAAGTTTAAATACACCTTCCACAAGAAAAACTTTCCTTCTGCAATTCCCATCATTTTCACAAAGCTACTGAATGAGATGTGAGATTGTTAACCAGAAGAGTCAGGCAGATATGTGTTTCTAGAAATGCACTAGGAATGGGAACATATATTTTCATGTGGCTAATGTGTCAAGAGCTGGGACAGCCAGAGGCCACTGGCCTGAGCAAATGAGCAGTGACTCATGGATGTTCACTGACATTTGTCATAATGTGAACAGACTTTTTAGGAATCCTTATGGCAAAAAATCATCCAGTTTAAAGAAAATGAAGATGAAACTAACACCTGATATAATCCATGCCATTGGATAAAAGCTGTCCTATAAAGACATGCTGAAGTGCTATTACTGGAATTTAAAAAAAAAAAGCAGAGTTCTTACAAGGAAAACAAAGTAAGTCTCTCTGTCTTACTGCTCATGTCAACCAGGAAACAGAGACAACTTCTGAAATCATAGCAGAAAAGAAATTTCTATCACTCCTACTTCACTCGTAATTTCGCAGTCTCATAATACTTGCTTGTCACAGTATTAGGGTGTTGTAATGATTGTTCGGTTAAGGTTAATATATACTGAGGTCTCCGGATGGAAGGCACCCACAGTTCTGAAACCTCGTAAACTCACACCAGGACCAGAGTCCAGTTGTTCTGCTTTTCTGTCCCTCTGATTCCTAGCAGGTATTTGTCTCATAAATGTAATTTTGATAACCCAGATTGGCACTTACTTTTGTTGCAGATGCCAGGTTGTGAAAGCCACATGTTTTGGCTCAGCAGATGGCCAAAGCTTTGCTAGAAAGCCTTTCTAATGAGCTCTGCTATCAATACAGATGCAGTGGCTGGCCTTTAAAGCACTCTGAAGAAAAGCTACAAGAGTTACCTATTCTCTGAGAATTTTTTAATATCTTGATTCCTTCTTTTGGCGGAAGAGATTGGGAGCTCTGAAAATCAAGAATTTTCTGAAACTTGTTTACATTTTTTGATTGAACAGAAAAGGATATGAAAAATAGGATATGAAAAATAGCCTAACTCGTGAGTTTTCAAGTATTGGGTCATTCTGCTTTTTGAGAAAAACTTTTAGTTGTGGATTTCAAGAGCTTTGTGGTTTTGCTTTCTCAGAGTTTCTGAAGCTTGAAAAGTCAGACCATAAGAAAGATTCTCTTTTTCGATTCGTACATTTCATCAAGCCTAAAAGTACTTTCTGTTTGGTTTGTATTTCAGGTATGGGTACCATGGGAAAAGTGTTCTTCTTGTTTCTGATATTCAGAAATCCAGTTTTCATAAATAACTCTGTCCAGAGCTGGCAGGCCCAGAAACCCACAGACAACCTGAAGTAGGACAACTGAAGTCAACATGAAGCCATGAGCCTTTCTTCTTTCATTTACATCCCTTCATTGTGCATCCAAGGACGTCACCTGCATGTTTTCCATACGGGGATGGACCGATTAAAACAGAGACCATATAATCATAGAATATGCTGAGTTGAAAGGATCATCAAAGAGATGAAGCCTTTCTCTTTGTAAAGATGAAATCTTACATGAACTGAAGATGGCTGGCAGGAGACAAGGCATTTTCATACTCACCTTGCACTCCTCTCTCTTTTCTCATGGTTCTTATGGGTGCAGTATTAAAGAATTTAATAGCTTGCAGATAGGCAGCCAGCTGGGAGGCTGAGGGGATTTGCTGAGCAGCACTGGGTATAGATCCTCCTGGCCTCCTGAAGCTGACCCTCTGTATTTCAACTCTGTGAACTTATTTGAAGGTTCTGTTTTGTTGCTCTGTACAGTGCCCTGGAATAGGGGATTGCTGCCCCATTCCCCAGGTCAATGTAAAGGAAGTTCTGGTACTTGATACCATCGCACTATCTAAATGGGCAGATAACTAGAAACAGTAACTGCAAGAGGGGACAATCAGCATGTTCCCTTCAGGCAAGTTTTGTTCCGAATGCCAGAAATTAGAGTGATTTATCCAGCAACAGCCTGTGATGGCTCCTGTTGCTCTAAAGACCTCTGGCATCTTTTGTAGATTTCTGGAGATTGAAAACATCCCATCATAACACGCCTTCTCTTCTCTGCCTTAGGATATGACCTTTTTGGTTGGTGTGATCCCTGATAAAGGCATCAGTCCTGCCATCTTCAAAACAGCTGTTTTGATGAGCATAAAAAAAATCTGGTCTCTTGATTTTTTCTGTGTGCATGTTTTGCTAAAAGGAGGAAAAAAAAAAAATCTGAACATGTAGTATCTGAATGTCTTGTACAGTGATTATATGATTAAAATTCTCTCAGAATATCTGTCTGCATTTTTGACTTACACAATGCAGCCTTAATGGCTGGTAAGTGCTGAATTTTGTCACAGATGAAAAGAACACAAGAAGTGCAAAGCTTGTTAACATGAGCCAAGCCTGCCATTTATCTGATATTTTCAGCACACTGAATGTGAACGGCAGTTTTGCTGCCATTATAGAACTTATTTTAGACATATCAAGTGCCAATTTTCTTTCAGATCATAAAGAAAAATGAGAGAACAGGAATTTTGTTGTTTTGTTGACAAAGCTTGTCCTAGATCATCATAAAAAGGAACTGCAACAAAGCAAGGCTGCTTGGTGCACACAATGCAGTAAATAGCAGTTCTGTCACAAGTGACAGAATTAGAACCCAATTCCTGCTGATACTTCTCATCTATGCACCGAAGTGTAATTGGATCAAAATTATGGAAGCCACAGGGAAGCACAGATACACAGTTTTGTGTCTTACTGCTGAGTCTGGGGGCTGTGCTGAAGTGGCTGAAATAAGGAAGGCTGTGAGGAGACAGGGATGAACAGAAAACTTCTCAGGCAGGGGTGCGATAGAAACCAAGTATCTTTATGTTCCTATAATGTATGAGCACTCACTGTGTGAAACATCACTGATTCCTACATTTTGCTGGATTGGACATTTAGCTACCTTTTTGTCCTTCAATTTGTGCAACATATAGAGGCTGCAGGATGAGTATTGGTTTCCTGTCACTGAAAGTGTCAATATCAGCCCATACAACTCCAGACATTTCTATCCTTTTGCTGACTTTGTTGGTGGAAGATCAGGATATTATTACTCAGCTGCTGTGGATTTTTTAATCTTGATCCTGGGGGAATTTTCAGGAGAATTTACAAGCCAGAGAGTGTTTTACACACAAAAATCATAGACGTAACACAGGTGTACATTACCAACTCAGTGGGAAGGACATGTGAACACAAAGGTGGAAAGGTATCAGCTGAACTCAGTATAGGAGCAACATGAACTACAGGTTGGTACTGACAGCAGCAGTAAGATTTTGCAGACGTAAGAGGAAGTGAGATGTCCTGTGAAATTCCTGCTCCTGGACAGGTCTGAAGTTTTGCCTTGCGGTTTCCTTTTGAGTCCTGGGTGAGAAGAATATTTCAGTTTTCTGAATTCAACAGCAGAAAACAAAAATAAAAATGGAGCTGAGCATACAGAAACCACAAACAACCAAATAAACCAAAATCACTCCAGAGAGCAAAAGAATAACTGCAGTACCTGATACTTTGCTCACTCCAAAACTCTGCAGACATCCATGAGCTGTGGCTGAAGCCTGCAAATTGTCTTGTAAGTGATAACACTGGGTCTAATCTGAAGTTTTTTTTCTGTGGGGTACCTGGTTTGCTAGGCATTAGAGAAACAGAAGATGTGATGCATTGATTCCTGGCACAGGGCTCTGAGACATTCACATAAACTGCAATAGTAGAACATGATACAGACTTACAGCCTGTGAACCTTTTTCCCTGCCCTGTACTGGGAAGATGTTGCAAATGATGTCCTGAGGGTCAATTGTAACATAGAGATAATGTCGCCTTTAATGACTTAAATGATAAAATGGAAATGTTGTGCTAATCCAGATGGTGTGGAGCAGGGAAGGGCTGAGAGCATGATGGGTAATGGGTTTAAAATTAAATATGATTTTGATAAATTGGAGAAAGTGCATGGTATCAGCAAGATGAAATCCAGTAAGTGCAAATGCAATGTACTATTTTTAAGTAAATTAAAAAAAAAAAAAAACAAAAAACAAAGAAGTTGGGTAACAGAGATGCAGTAGATCACAGACTGAGTTTGCATCAGCTGTGCTGTTGGGGAGGAGGGACAAGGAGAATGTACTTTTAATTAAAATAGATATTAAAAGGAAAATTAAGTGTCAGATATGGATGGAAATGATGCCGCGCTGCTGGGCACCATGGAGGCCAGGGCTGGGGAACTGTGTCCCAGTGTAAGCAGAGGACTGCAGAAATGTTGGTTGCAAACTGGAGGGAGTGCAGGAGGGAACACCCGGAGTGAGGACAGATTTATGGAACAGGGCCTGTGAGGAAAGGTTGAATGAATTAGCCGTGTTCACCTTAGCAATATAAGGCTGAGGCGAGATGAACAGTAGCTGTTTTCTAGAAGTAAAATACTTGCAATAAGGGATGGCAATAAACCATTCTGCGTGACCTCTACTTGTGGAAAGTTGAAAGTAACTTCCAGCTAAAGAGAATAAAAAAGATCTGGTGAGACATTGGTTAAAACTTTTTACAGTAAGGATAGATGACCAATAAAAGAAGCTACCTAGGGAAGTTAATGCATATCTTTTTGTAAACGCTTTAGGAAGAAATAAGAGTAGTCTCTTGTAGATATTTAAACAGAGGCAGTTTAGGATGCACCAAATTATTCCTCAGGAGAGAAGGACGATGGACTATCCTGAAACAGTAATCCTGTCCTGCAGGCTTCTAGTGATGAGGGAAGTAAAAGCTGAGTGTACAGATCCATAGCTTCTGTCCTTCTAAAAATCATGAATTTGAAGAAATCTTTTAGCTTTTCTGGAGGTAGAGTGTATCAGTAACCTGCCAAGGGATGTTTTCCTGTATTTAGTTGGCATTCAGGGAGCCAGAAACAGACAGAAGAGGTATTCAGAAGTAATAACATAATGAAAATGTAGAGAGATAAACATGATAGACACAGCCTTGACATTCAATTAACTGTTTTGATTAGTAATTTGCTCATGTTTACAATGAAGGTAGTAGGCAAGAGAACCTGTAAACAGCAGGTTTTAACCTTCAAAGTTTTGATACTCTCACTTTTCTCCACCAGTGGCCAGTCAAAACAATATGTATTCAATCTTTTAGCAGCTGTGCTGTTCATAAACACTACCCTGCATTATCTGCAGTGTTTTCACACAGAAGAATTCATACTTTTCCCTTTCAGTGAGTTGTTTATAAGTAGTTCACAAGTCTGGTTTAGTACATCACAATTAATACATGGATTTTAAAACCCTGAAAGATGTTCTTGACTTTGGGCAAAAGGTTGCAATTGGGTGACTTCTGTGAAATCCCTTCCACCCCTACTTTTTAAACTATGTTTATCTTTTCACTACTCAAACATAAGAAATTCAGAGAATATTCCTAAAAATGGAGTTTATAGTACAGATGTACTGGCATTTTTATGTATGGCATGGTGGGATTTTACGCCTAAACAGAGAAAAATACAAGGAAAATGTTACTTATCATCTGTTTGTAACTCTCTTGTGGGAAAAAAACCCCCACCTAAACAGCAGAAAGAGAATGTAAGGTTCTCTCACAGGAGAGTAGAAGCATCTCTTACAAGGTTCATACTAGTCCATTATAGGGGGGGAGGGAAGTGACTTCCCTTAAAATATTTTAGGACACATGCGAGGGTTG
>VXBX01002723.1:3732-20254 GCA_013400415.1 Scytalopus superciliaris
ACTGCCCTATACATGTAGTCCCCCAAACAAAAAAAAAAAAAACAAATCCAAGAAACCAAAAACCCAACACAACAAAACCAAACCAAACAACCAAACAACCAAAACCCAATCAAACAAACAAAACCACAAACAATGCAACAAAAGCAAGCAAGAAATGGCCAAATCTAAGCAAAGGCTCAGAATGCCTTTCAGTATTTCAGCCTGTGTTTACATTAGTTAGGCTTTGAATTTGCTTTTTTCAGAAACTGTATTACATTCCTGTGAGTCATTCATATTTTTAAACTTTAAAAAGTTAAAGTTGTAATTAGCAGTGACCTTACTGTAAATTTTAATTTACTCCTTTTGAACCTAATGGAATAACCTAAACACTGTAAAAATCTTCCACAGCTTACCTTTAAGAGCAATGACTGAACTTGTCACTTGTCAAGTTTACTGATCAATATCATATTCTGCAAGAATTCTTTAACTGACTTTAGGGGAGGTCTTATCTTTGAAGAGAAAGGAAAGGCTATCAAATACGTTAAATTCAGAAATACATTTCTTTAAAGATAAGAATCTATTAGGATCACTGAAAACACGTAAGTCTATTTCAAAGTGTCTACTTCATAATATCTTTGAAAAAATCTGAATTCATGACAGGAGTTTCTTTCACATAGCAAATACTTAACTTCAGAATGTTATTCTCAGGCTAATAAATATGCAACAGAGCAGTTACACACTAGATCCATAATTACTGTGTTAGAACCACCTTGTGGGGATGCATGCGTGTGTGTGTGTGTGTGTGTGTGTGTCTGTGTCTGTGTCTGTGTCTGTGTCTGTGTGTGGAGGGGGCAGGGATGGGTCGAACCTTATGGAGGTGGGGTGGCAGTGTGTCCCTCATGGCAGGAGCTGGAGCCCACACGGGGAAGTCCTGGAGCAGCTACCAGTCACAAACAGCCTGGGAAAACCATAATACCCCACAGTCCTGGAGCCCCTGACCCAACTTGGATTGGCAGGAACAGTGAGCACACGGCCCCTTACCCTGGCCTGGGACCCCAGAGTGGCCAAGGGGTCAGAGGCTCCACCTGGGGAATTTGATCACAAGGACCAGAGCAGATAAAACCAAAGGCAGGTGTTTGGCTCTGCCATCTGGAGGTGCGAGAGCCGGTCTGCCACAAAGTCTCAGTCTGTATGATCCATCTCTCCCTCGTTTTCCTTCTCTCTTTTTGCTACCTCTGTTCCTCTTTCCTTCTTTCTTGCTGCTTTGAGTTGCTTTGAGCTGCAGGGATTGAATTTGACTTAAGTGTTGTGGATTAATATGTGCTGAGTTGGTATTGTGGAGGAACATTTTGTTTAGCTTTTTTAACCTTTTAACCCTTATTTTCTTCCCTAAATTAATAAAGAAACACCCAGGGAACAAGTCTGTGACTTATTCTCTTGATGTTATCTCGAGGTATTAAAGAATCCTACATATATTTTAAAAGAAAACTCCTTGTTGAACCATGAGCCTGCTGCTCCCAGGGCTGGAGTGTTACAAGCACTAAAGACTTACTCTTAAATACAGTCAAACCGGTCATTCCTGGGATTGCACATCACCAAGATGAAGCCTGTTTGGCTGCTGAGTCTCGTGTTTCCCCATGAAACGAGTACTCTGTTCTGCCACCCATTCCTAAATATAGCAGTTTTTCTATTGTGCTTCTTTCTCTTTTAAAATCAAAGGTACTGGGCAACAGTCCTTTCAGATAACTTAGTAGCTGGCTTCCAGTAACAGTCCAATCTCCTATCCCACAAGTGCCAATTTTCCTAAACCTGAAACTGATACATGTTTTACTTGAAGAACTAATATTTACAAAAATTCCAAAAAACAAAGAGTTACTGTCAAGAAGACTGACAGGCCCTGAAAAAAAAGGCTCTGCACTGAACCTAAACAGACATCAAAGATGTGTTTTGGGCTTTTATTGATCAATTTAAGAAAACAAACAGTTTTCTTGGGCAGTGATATTTGGTCAGTGCAACTTAATTTCTTCTTACTTTATTTACGTTAGTATCAATTGAAAACAAGGTCACTGAAGTCTACATGTTACAATGATAATTTGTGAATGAAGGCTATGTTGTGATGCTTACCCACTTAACATCTGAACAGAAAAGAATCTTATCACCCACTTCATCTGATCAAGCTGTGATAGACTGTGAACGAACTACTTCACAGTCCTGCTGTTTTCATGATGTCTGAAACCAGAAAAATAAAAATAGTAATAATAAAAAAAAAAAAAGGACATAGCAGCTTTGCTCTTCAAAGAACTCTCAGCATCTTGGAAGATCAGTGTTTTGTGGTAAGAAAAATGTTTTCTTTGAATAGCAAACTTGTGCTTAGAACTCCAAGGTTTGCTGTTTGCTTATTTTATATCCACAATGTCTTTTATGTAGAAAAAAGGAAAAAAAACTCACCTGGACACTGTATTGCTGTACTTATGCATAGTTTTACCTTGTTCTATGTATTTTCTTGATTATATTATTAAAGATGCCTAAGCCCTAAGATTTTTGAAAGGCATTTCAGTATGGTGAAGATAGGTGTAGATTTGCCAAACAATTATCTGTCGTCATTGTGATTTCTAAAAGCACCTGTGTAGGTTAGTTGTGCAGGTGCTATTGCAAGCATTCTAGTTAATTGGAAATAGTCTGCAAGCCTTATCTCAGAGTTTAAAATTAAAGAGATGTTGCAATGACTGGACAGATTTTAATGACATCAACAGCTATTCTGAGATTTATTATGGAGGTATCTTAATCAAGACCATGTGATCCTTCTTTTGGGACTAGTACTGATGGGAGACTTACAGTCTCAGCTATTGCAGTTCTGATGATATGCCTGTGAATATTGCTTCCATGGATATAAAACTACTGAGTAAACATCAACTTTATTTATGGAATGGTATTTCTTAATAAAGTTGCAGTTGGAGGCCTTTAAACTAGCTCTGATTGCTGGATACTTACTTGTGCCAACTGTGAAATGTCAGTCAGTAGTATGAAATATTTATTATTCAGACAGACAGTTATGCAAGGAAAAAAAGTACTCTATTCCAAAATTAAACCTCTCTTGAAAATACACTCAATTACTGTCAAAAGACTTGAAGTATTTAACATTTAATCTATGAATATTTGCCTCATATTTGTTTATTAGGAATTTCAAGCTAAGATAGCTTGCAGTAGTTTAGTTTGTTGATTTCCTTCAAGAACCTTTTTCAGCAAGGCTGGTT
This sequence comes from Scytalopus superciliaris, assembly GCA_013400415.1. NCBI lineage: Eukaryota > Metazoa > Chordata > Aves > Passeriformes > Rhinocryptidae > Scytalopus > Scytalopus superciliaris. The sequence goes on from VXBX01002723.1 coordinate 6,966, forward strand.
AACTAGGGAATACCTAATTCCTTGCAAAAGCTTGTCAACTACAGGTAAATAGACACATTGGAAAGGCTAAAGGGTTCAGAATGAGGATGGTAAATTACAAATTATTTTTCTACCAAAATCTTTCTCCAGGGGTAAAGTGTTATCAATGGATACAATGTACCATTTATAAACACCTACATAATGGAAATAAACAGAAAAACATTCTCCATGGCATGAGTCCATAAACACACTACTAATTCACAACAGAGGAAAAAAAAGGAAAATACATACAAAATGCTTTCTTGGGATAGCATCCATATATTTTCATTGTATCACTGTTAATTTCAGATCTATGTAAGTGACTTTTCTTACATAGCACAGCACACAGAAGAACAGAATTTGATTTTTTAAATACTGTCTCACCGTATGTAGAATATAAAAACTTGTTATGAAGTGAATCACTTCCAGTCACAGCATATTAATCTCCAAAATCCTCTTCACATGTCACCACTAAATGATAATTTTGAAATATTAATAGATTTTTGGAAGCACAGAAGAAGATTGCACTTTCTCTTCCTGCTTAACTACCTACTATCTAACACAAATATTTAACATTCAAAGGCACTACATCTTTAGTTTATGTCAGAATAAGAAAGCTGGATAAAATACTAACTGTTCTAGAAGAGGAAACTGCTGGGAAGTATTAGCAATAGCCTGGATTAAGTTTATAGGCACAAAAATGTACCCATGAGGTATATTTAAACAAGATTTGTGTGAGTGGTAGTATAGTAAACGTGAAGCCTAAGGTGCATTCAATACCTTTGTTTTCTGATAATCTTGACTCCAATTGCAAAGTGTAATTCCTTGTCTTCTACTTCAGCAAGACTGAACAATTTTTACATTATTTTCAGGCCCAGAGAGGGTTACTAATATTTTTATTCATTGACTTTGTTTGTAGAAATTTCTAGAAAATTAGTTTGGTTTTGCTGTTTCAGCACAAATTTGGACACATGTTTGTCAAATGTGACAGAGGTGAGTAAGGCCACTGAAGCATGCAGATTGGGCCCAAATCACTGAGGTTAATTACTTTTCTTAAAGTTTGTGAAAAAGTCTTTAGCCATAAGGAAGCAGAAGATTTAAACAACAGCGAATGTGAATGATCATGCTATACTTGATTCTGTTTCTGCTCTTATATATATGATAACAGTTATTCTTAATCATTATACTGATTATGATCTAATAAATGCAATAAGTCTTCGTCATATACACATTACTTCATACTTTTAAAATTACATCTTAACATTATTCTTTCAAAATCACTGCAGGAATCTGCTACTGCCAAAACCAGTAGTTACATTAATGTGTTAGTTAGCTAAATAGCACTAACAGCTATAAATTCAATTTAGTGCATCCCAATCAGATCTGTTGGTATCTTGAACTCTTTATACTGGGGACCAAAAATGGACTGTTGTGGTTTAACTCCAGCCAGCAACCAAGCATCACATAACTCACTCACTCATTCCCCTACCAGCAAGATTAGGGAGAGAATAAGAAGGTTAAAAGATAGAAAACTCATGGGTGGAGGTAAAGACAGTTTAATAGTGAAAGCAACAGCTCTGCACACAAAAGAAAGCAAAACAGACTCCATTCAGTGCTTCCTGCGGGCAGGCAGTTGTTCAGCTAACCGTAGGAGAACAGGGCCCCATCACATGTAATGATGACTTAGGAAGACAACCACTGTCTGTTCAAATGTCCTCCCTTTTTCCTACTTCTCTCCATTTATATACTAAGCATGATGTTGTGTGATCTGGAATATCCCTTTGGTCAGTTTAGATCACCTGTCCCGACTGTGTCCGCTTCNTACCATTTTATCAGCCTGTAACACTGACATTAATGTCACACAACTATACCATTACATGGATAGAAAGATAATATTTGTCATTGATTTCTTCTTAACTTTTACCAGAGAAAATATTTTCTGTATAAGACATGTAACATTGAATACTAAAGGAGGAATATTTCCACAAATATCATACTAATATTTATGCATCTGCTTTGTATTTTTCCCCCAATGCATTTATTTTATGCTCTTCCTTTATGCAAACCTGCCATATAATTTCAACAAAAATATGTGCAACACACCCAGAGAGCACTGTTCATCTAGTAAACAAATTCAGACAAAGTGATTTGTCTTCTGACTTTCAGCCATGACTAACTCATTGCTAACTGCTGCTACAGTGTCTCAGTCGCCAGCATCACAATTTTTTCAAGTCTGGATCTCAGATCGTCACATCTCCAAGAGCTACACAACAACTAACTTTTATCATAGGGCTATCATCAATATTCCTATGTACTATCTGTTATCATCTCAGCTTGTCCATCTCACTTTCATATTTCCCTGAAAGTTGTCCCAAATAAATAGTCAAACCTATCTAAGGGAAGGTTGTTTATTAGTACTAAAACTTATCAGAAAAAAAACCCAAAAACCAAAAAAACACAAACCGCTCTAATTTTCCTTTTAGTGTTACCATTTTCTGTACATGTAGAAGATACGCCATGTACAAGAAGCGATACTTAATCTGCTTCAGTCATTTTTATTAGGCATATCCTTATGTTTACATGAATTTGNGATCACCTGTCCCGACTGTGTCCGCTTCCAAGCTCCCATGCACCACAAACCTCCTTGCCAGCATGGTAATAAGAGAAGCATCAAAGACCTTGGCTGTGTGCAAGCCCAGATCAGCAGTAACAAAACGTCTGTCTTATCAACATTGTGTTCAGCACAAATTTGAAACTCAACCCCATACTAGCCACTGCGAAGAAAACTGAATCGTCCCCCAGCCAAAACCAGTACATTTTGTAATGGTAGCATTGTCACAATTATTCCCAGACTGATTCATATAAGTTCATAAAACAGCATCAGAACCTCTGCTAGGCATAGGGTCTCAGAATCTGTGTAAGTGGNACAAATTCAGACAAAGTGATTTGTCTTCTGACTTTCAGCCATGACTAACTCATTGCTAACTGCTGCTACAGTGTCTCAGTCGCCAGCATCACAATTTTTTCAAGTCTGGATCTCAGATCGTCACATCTCCAAGAGCTACACAACAACTAACTTTTATCATAGGGCTATCATCAATATTCCTATGTACTATCTGTTATCATCTCAGCTTGTCCATCTCACTTTCATATTTCCCTGAAAGTTGTCCCAAATAAATAGTCAAACCTATCTAAGGGAAGGTTGTTTATTAGTACTAAAACTTATCAGAAAAAAAACCCAAAAACCAAAAAAACACAAACCGCTCTAATTTTCCTTTTAGTGTTACCATTTTCTGTACATGTAGAAGATACGCCATGTACAAGAAGCGATACTTAATCTGCTTCAGTCATTTTTATTAGGCATATCCTTATGTTTACATGAATTTGTTTTCTCCTTATAAACCTCACTGAAAGCTTTACTTTCATCCTTCTTTTCTCTGCCCTCTCTCTCCAGTCATAACCAGTTAGATTTTCTGCCTTTCTCCAGTCTCTCAACTTTAATAAAACTGCTGTATCACTATGTAATATCTTCATCACCAAAAGCATCACCCTTTTTTGTAATTGCATTTTCTGTTAGGTGGCTTATTTACATCTACTGTTTCCCATTAATAACTTGATGGGAATTATCTCATCAACTATTTTGTACTCTATTTGTAACTCTCCTGACAATGTACAGAATATTAAAAAGCATTTCCCACTGCATAGTTATCTTTTCTGTTTCTAGTTTTAGCTAGAGGAAGTATCTCAGAGGTGCCAGTCTCAGTCATCTAAAGGAAATGGAATTTGCTACCCATGTCTTGGCTGCAAATACTCTCCTCCCTGCAGAATTGTAGATTGAAGCATGATAGCTTTCAAGGGATGCTTTTTGTCAAGCTGAATGAATCTTGACATATTGTTAATATCAGTGAGATAGGAAGTTTATATTGCCTGACACAGTATATACGATGGACAGAGAGGAACCCCTTACAGATGAAATAGCAGAATTATCTTTATGATAATGAATTAAAAAAAAAAAATCTGCAAGAAAAATTCTTAGGTGAAGAAGCATACAATAACAAATTGACCAAAAAGCTTGTTTCAGTAGACATATAAGTGGTGATATCAGTGAATAACAACAGGACAAAAAGGCTTCCAAAATATTGTCCCCCCACTTCCTCCCTCCTCCACCCCACCCCCCATGACATAATAGCTTAATGTTGCAAGGAGAGAATAGCATTCCAACCAGTGCTTGATTTCATGTTACATCATTTTCTAAAACTACTCTTTAAGAGATATTGCTTAACCAAGCCAGTACACTGACTTTGAGTTCACAACTTATGCAGAAGTTTCGTCCAGAAGGTATCTAATTTGCAGATCCAGGGAACAAAGTGAGCCAAGGCCTGGTCAGTGGAAGCAGAAGATTCACTTCAAAAGCCTGGTCCAAACTCTAATACCAATGTGAACATGGTGCTTGTAAAACTCAGTTTTACTGTAAACCAGTTTATTTGCAAATCTTAAAGCAAACAAAGCCAATTTTACATTTTTAGGTGATGCAAATAAAAATTAAAGGCAAACAGAAGAGATATTGATTCCAAGATATTGTTGCTTGGGCACCTCTGGAAATACTAACTACTGTTTCTGAAACACTCAGTTTTATACTCTTTAAAAAGTATCTGCAGATGAAGCAAGCCACAAAATTATGATCTAGTTATGATGTGAACAAAGGGCATGGTATAACAAACGTTTATGGTATAGCAAATGCTCAACAACAGATGGATTTATAGAGACATACAGGATTTTTTATCATGATAAGAAAGCAATAGGTATCATCTTTCTTGGAACTCAGTTGTGTTATAAAAAATTTAGTCTATTCAACTTTATCAAGTTAAGTTGATTAATTTCTCTTTCTTATCTCTAGATAAAGGAATTACAGTATACTAAAGACAGAAACTGTTTACACTTGTAGATATACAGCCAGACATTTCTTGGAATGGTTAGAGACATACACAATTTTTGTGTTTATCCATTTGTCTGGCCAGATCTACCTTAGATCTTTATAATACAAATATAATAAAATCAAAAAATATTTACATGCTGTACAGCATGAACCACTACAGCTGAATTAAAATCTCTCTAGCAAGGAATTAAATATTTGGGTATATTTTTCTTCCCTTTCAGACCATAAAGCAGATAAAATTTTATGTGATGTAGCAAAATATATATCACAACAAGTGTTCCTGTCTTATATGATAAAAGTACTCTTGTATACAAAATTTATTTAATAATATGTTCCATAAGGTTGAAATCTTCTTTATTTTTACTAATAAGTTCACCTTTCAACTAGCCTTGTTAGATCACTGAGTCATGACAAGTGATTCTTTACATATTAGGACACTCAGTTCACACTGAGTGAACTACTAAATTAAAATATAATATGAAATTATGACATTGAGAATACGAGGGACAGTCCTTTTGATGTCAGGAAAGAATTCATAATTAGGCCAAGATTTACCCTTTAATTAAAACATTATCAAATTGATAATGCTGAATGAAATGCAGTTTTGAGGAATTTAGTGAAATAACATTAAAATGAGAGAAGCTGTCACGTAGTTTTTGTGCTGAAGCAGCCATATTTTATCACACATAACTGAAGGTTAGAAAGCGATCAGCTGTGTTTTGCCATCCTTGTCTTGGGCTAAGGTAGTTATTAGTCTGAGAGTTTCTCTTTCTTTTCTCTCTCCTAACCCCCACACCCCCACCTTCTTTTTTTTTAACTGTGCTTACCCAAGAGGAAAATGAACCACAGTACTTATCAGCACAAGGCATACATCAATGATACAAAAGGCAACTTTTCATGGATGAAGCCATAGGTTAGCTGCAAATCCATTAGCGAATAAAAAAAATTACTAAAAGAAAAATAAATATCTGTGAATCTAGGCTATAGCTGAGTGATAAGTGCAGAAAAGTCACAAAACATGACAATGTAATTTGCATTAATATTGGATCAGAAAGGCTGTTAAAAGACCAAGCAACAGAGGTGAAAAATTATCCAAAAGGACACTGAAAACAAACTTCCTGAAAGAATAATAATGTCATAAATGCTTCAGTCATGTAGTTATTTACACTCAGTCTAGAAAAAATGAATTTAACTAAAAGAATTCTTGTTTTTGCACAAAAGGATTGTAACCATCACAGGATTATAAAAATAATACAAAAATAAAAAGATCCTTAAGATCTTACATGGGATAACTTTAGACTAAAGAGATGCTAACATTTCAGATGAAACATTGAAAATAACACATCCACTTTAAAATAATTTGCATTGAATTTTTGAATTTGGTTCAATTTTGTTGATTCTGTTTTATTTCAAGTTGTGCAAATTGGATTTCAGTAATTCCCATTTTAATTTCATATATTTCACAGAAATCTTCAAATATTAAAGGTTGTTTATTTTTATTTATCTCATTCTTTTTACCATTAATTATCAATACTTTATAACTTTCTTAAAGTTTTATGTAATTTCATAAAACTTTTAGAAATTTCTACAATTACTAAAAACAATTCTCTTAATGTAATGTACTAAAAAATCCCATCATAAAGTTGACTAGCTTTATCCTCTGGTCAAAAGAAATTTTGAGAAGGGAGAGGTGTCATTCTATATGCAGCTATAATTGAAAATAAAAGTAGTTTTTTAACCACTTTTCCAGATGGTCTTTATATTTATCCATTTTTTTCATTTAAATAAAAGCATGTTTGTGATCTTTATCTTTTTTCAAGTCTTTATTCCATAAAAAACAAACCAAAACAAAACAACCAANCACCCCCAAACAAGCCAACAAAATCAACCAAACAAAACCCTTGTATTCAAGAATTGATGTGACAGGTATAACTGAGATTCACCATTGAACACTTTTTTGACATCATTGAAGGATCAAATATATGTTTCTGCAAGATGGAAAGCCCTTCTTACATAAAAACAACCTAGCTAAAAGGAGGATTCCACAAAATAATTTTATTTCTGTTAACTTATCCATGTTCACAATTCAAACTATTCACTATGAAAGTAAAATTGAGGTTGAATATACAGCTTATTCTTATAATTGCATGATTTATTAAGTACATCAAGTATGTTACCTAAAACCTACCTGTCCAAACTAAAGAATGTTAGATTTATAAACTGAATTTAAAATTTCACCATTCATATCATAAAAGAAAGGTATTAAATCCCGTCTTAAAATTAATGATGAAAAAAAGATAAATTACATGATTCAGTAATAATAACTGTTGTCTCCAGCAAAGGAAAGCTAAAGATTTTAATACAGAATAGAAATTAGAGAAACTCCTATATTTTTATGGCATCTTCTTTCTGCCTGAAGGGATGAGAGAATTTGGTTCCTATGACTGCTTTAAAAAAAAAGTCATGCATATAAACATGGATGCCAAAGTGTTGCACATGATAATTTCAATTTGAATATTAGTTTAGCTGTTGTTTTAATGCTATTCTCTAATTGTGCCAATGTTTTTACTTCTTCCACACGTTTCCAAATATGTATTTTAATGTTTTGTTGGATTTTGCTCTACCTTTCTTAATGAAATTTGCTGCTTCTCAGTAATTTTATTCTTGGTTGCTTAAAATATGCAAAAAATGATACCCCAAAAACTGATCTTTACTAGGTTCTCTTTTTTGTAATAAAATTTCTTCTCCTGTTAAGCATTTCTGATACTGCAGTGATCTTTGCATGAAGGTCCATTTCAAGAGAGATTTCACACAGAACAGAATATACCATTTTAGATGCACTCATTGCTGACCACAAGTCCATGACTTTTGTCCATCTATATGTGTGCCTGTGTCTTTGTGCCCATGCATATTTTTTGTACATCTGTATGGCATACTTTTTTGCCCAGCATTAAGCATGTGGTTACCACCTGCTTCTCTACTTGCTGCAAAAGGTGGCTTAATGACTTTTGTGTAAATAACCTGGTCATTCATTTTCATTGACTTATAATGTCTGTGAATAAGTTTGATATCTAAATTAAGATCCACTACCAGCTAATTGACCAAGCTTGATATCTAAATTAAGATCCACTACACTATATCCCTGATGTGCTTTGAAGACTGTCTGTGTCAAGGGAACAGCTGCTGAACTTGGAGTAAGAAAAGAAGGACTGTAGAGATAGAGCATCAGTAGGAAAAGAGCAATGTAGAACTGGAAAACAGAGAATATATTCTTTAGAAGTCAGAAAGAACAAACACCAGTGTCAAGGCTGGGGTTCTAAGGGTGAAAAGAATGCCAGTGTTTTGGAGGGAAGGAGGTGTCAGTTGATAGATTTCTGGCATGTCTGCATTCATAGCAGAGTAGCTAGTTTAAGACTGTGAATACATGATCTTGCAGACTCATATTCCCATGAAAGAAGTGGTGCTGCCAATGAGGACCTCTACTTAAAAATAGAGAAGAAAAGAGAGTTTTGCTCTTGTTAGTGAAAGCAGATGATTACTTCATTGCAAAGAGCAGATTTTCTGGGAGAGTTGCTCCTAAAATGGAGTATTTTTCAGAGTCTATACCTATAAAGTGTTCTGCAGAGAATCCAAACAAAGTAGTTAGGGCTGTTTTTTTGATCTTATCTCAGGGCTGGCTACTGCTTGCTTTTTAACTTTTTAAAAAAAGTTTTATTTCTTTCTTTGTCTAGACCCTAACATTTAATTGTCTCCCTGGAAGAATATTAATCTTTCTATCTCTTTCTTTTTTTTTTTTTTTTAGAAGATGACCAGCAGCTAAAAAGTTTGCAGTAAGTAACAACATTTTGTCCTAAGGCAGCACAAATTACTTGGACCAGATGATAACAAATTGAAGAACGGCTTCCCAGAGAAGGGTCATGAAGATGATTAGAGGGCTGAAGTACCTCCTGATAATGACAAGCTGAGAGAGTTGTCGTTGTTCAGCCTGTAGAAGAGAAGGTTCTGCATAGACTTTACAGCAGTCTTGAAGTACATAAAGGGGACTTACAAGAAATATGAAGAGGGACTTTTTATCAGAGTATACTGATAGGATGAAGCGTAATGATTTGAAACTGGAAGAAGGAAAATTTAGAATGAATATTGAGATGAAATTCTTTACTATGATGGTGATGAGGCACTGGAACAGGTTTCCCAGAGAGGTTGTGGATGCCCCATCCCTGAAAGTGTTCAAGGCCAGGTTGAATGTGGCTTTGAGTAATCTCATTCTAGTGAAAGGCTTACCTGCCCATGGCAATATGATTAGGCGCTAGATGATCTTGAACATCTCTTCAAATCCAAACCATTCTATGACTCTGTGATCTTAAGACTCCATGATTCTATGATTTTTGTCATTTAACCCTGGCTAGCAACTAAGTACCACATAGTTGGCTACCTCACGTCCTCCAGTGGGAGAATGGAGTTCAAAGGGTTAAAGTGTGAAAACTCATCAGCTGGGATAAAGACAGGGCAATAATAAAGTAAAGCTATACTTGCAAGGAAAAAAACCCAAACAATTAATTTCCTTGTTTGTAACAGCAGGCAAGTGTTTAGCTATCTCCAGGAAAGCAGGGCAACAGCTACTTCGCAGTACAAATGTCATAACTCAGAATGTTTCCCACTTTTTCTTCTTACAGTTTTTATTGGTGAACATGATGCCATATGGTATGGAACATCCCTGTGGTCAGTTGGGGTCAGTTGTCCCAGCTGCGTCCCTTCCAGCTCCCTGTGAACCACCAGTCTCCTTGCTGTTGGTGTGGTATGAGAAGCAGAAAGTGCCTTGAGACTGTGCAAATGTTGTTCAGCAATAACTAAAATATCCCAGTGTTATTAACACCATTTTCATCACAAATCTAAAACATACAAGTTGTTGTGAAAAAATTTAAGTCTATTCCAGCCAAAGACAATACACCTGATGACTCTTAAACAGGAATTTCCTGTTTCTAAAGACTTCTCTGAACAGATTTGATAATTGTGGCTATCTAAATCACTGATTCTACATGTTCTGGTTCTGTTTTATACAGTAGTAGCCAAAACCAAAGCAGAATGCTCACTCTGCAAGCATCATTGTAGTCTATTTTCCACAGAATTCATTATGAAGATCGCTTTAAGGAGTACATACTCAGAGCTTCAGAAAAAACTCCTTTCGCATCCCTTATGGCTGTGGATTTTCTTAATAAAACACCTGAACATGGGAACAACCATATGTCAGTTGCATTTGTCAGTTTTTGACTATCTCTTTTTTACCTAGAAGCATGACTAATATGACTCTCCCACTGCATTATGTGATGAAGAGAGATGTCCAGACATCAATTATTACAATATCTCTGTATGAAGCAGATTCTCAAGAAGTAGATCACATTTCATGTGTGACTGGTATTGGTCAATCCCTCTTGAGCAATGAAACTCCAGGGCTATCATGTTCCAGTTCAGAAGAGAGTGGTTCAGGGAACACTAAGTTCTCCTCTAGAGATTTCAGAAGGTGCAGGTATGGACTTTCCTCTGAAGAGAATTGAAAGTGACCTCAGTTACCAGCTAATGCTGACTTAAATGACAGTGAGTGTTCTTAGGACAATTGTGTTACTGTCGTGTATGCTAAGTCAGTAGCTGTGAGGACACCAGAACTGGTTGAGCTGTCTTTGGATGCTGAGGAGTCAGCCAGGGAAGAGAAGATGTCAAGACACAGTAGCCAAGCTAGCTTCACAGTTGTAGTGGCAGTGAACCAAGTAGAAGTTGATTGCCATCTTCATTCATACATTCAGAGAATGTAGGTAGGTGTGAAAGTTCTCATCCCTTACAGTCAAGAAGAAAGATGATAAGAACAAATGTAAAGTAAAAGATCTGTCTCCACAGGACTTCATCTGGAGCTCCACTACAGGAAGGCATACAATGGACTCTCCTACACAGTCCCTCTGACCATACAGAAATGGAAAATCTACAAATTCACAATCCTATACACAGCACAGTCGAGGCAACCATGGTGTAGGACTACAAAGAATCATGGTGACAAAGGTAAATTTAAAAGGAGATCATCAAGAAACAGAGATAGTAGTATACACAGGACCAAAAGAAATAAGAAGCTGTTGAGAACTGATAACAGTAAAGACGGCAAATGAGCCTCTGCCTTTTTTGGGTGGAAATGACAAAATGTGAAGATATTTAGTCAGCAAAGTAACTAGTAGCTGTCAAAAAATTTTAAAAGTGAAGAATATTGATATTATGGATATTATTGATATATGAAGAATATTGATATTATATGACTTCTAAAGTTTCTGATAAACTGGTTTGAAAATTGTAATTTCACAAAGGAATCCTATAGTCTCATAGCATTTAAAATACATTCACAAGATACTTGAAAATAGTGTTTAGGAAAAAAACCCCACAAAAACAAAAGAAACAAAAAGAAACAAAACCCCAAACACATAGAAACAAACCCATAAATGAGTCACACACTTTCTTTGAGACAAGGTTTTCTTATCCTTTCACTAGTATTTAGGACTTCTTTACTCAGAGAACCAAAACTGTCTCTTGTCACTAAATGCACAGAAAAGGATGATCTGTAGAACTGATCCCCATTCTTCAGCCTGCTTGCAGCTACGCAAATGTCATCCCCAGAAGCACTTGCCTTTGGTTTACCTGGGAACAGTTTTAAATGCTAATTGGAAACCAATGATTTGGATCATTCATCCCATTAGCAGATTTTGCATCCGATTACTATTTGAGGTGAAAACATGGACATTCAAGCATAAGGAGGAGGGATCACACATGCTCAAGATTTGGACAGGTGAGGAGTGCAAAGAGGAAACAGCAAAATCTCAGGAAGATTATGAAAACATTCCACAGGGAAAATTATTTCAGTGGAAGCCTTTGATTACATTAACAGTGTTAATGTGTACCCAGTGTACAAACCTAACTTGTAGGATCAGGAGGCACTTCCCAGTTCCTGGATCTAGAGGGACACCTTGCTTACTGAATACTGTGAAGGGCCACAAGTACTCAGTTTTTCTCTATTCCCATAGCCCTGTATTTTGTTTTTTTGTTTTCTGTTTGTTTGGGTTTTTTTGATTGGAGAGACCCAGGCATGCAAGAAGGGAGTATGCAAAACATACCAATAGGTCCAGCTGTGTTGGTATAGAGACTCCTTCTCCAAACAAATCCCTTTTTTCCTAATGTAATAGGGTTGAGGTTGGCAAATATAAATAAATACTACATATTTTGGAATATGCAGTATGAGAACTGTACAGATTCATAGATAATTGCACAACTTTCTCTAAACCTTTAAAGGAATATACTTAAGACATAAAAATTTGCAGTGGGATGTTGCAAAGTATTGACTCCAGGAATTTCACACATAGCCTACAGAATACGAAACCACTGATATTTGGATTTTGTTTCTGAGGTCATTTCAGTTGGGAAAGTAACAGACTTTATTTTCACCAATTTAAGTACAAAATCATTGTTCATTTTTCTATTTTAAGATAAGACTCTATTTGTTTTCTTTTCGAGGATGTGTTCAGACTTTACTCTAGATGAATGATGACAGTTGAAAATACCCAAATAGCTTTGGAACATCTACACACATAAGCACCATTCTTGGTCATCAGTATCTGGAAGCTGAGTTTTAAAATCCACTGGCTTCAAAAATGGATGTTAACTTCTCTCTTTGTGTATTGAAATCATGGTATAAAAAATTATTCTTGTGAGCAAGATCTCTTTACTTTCCTCCTGGGACTCCTAGGGCAGTAGATGATCATACACTTAAAAATTCAGGAAGCTAAATAAGACATTTCACTTATCTTCATCTCAGGAAGAAAGGTTCTTTCTCCAGAGTCTGAATAAGGAACCTTTTTTGCCCCACTAACCTTCTCTCAATGCTGAAAAACACTGGTATCAAAAATTCACAAACCTGGAGAGATCCAGGAAAATATTTATTGGAGTATTAGCTATTGAAATCAGAGTGCAATGGGAAAAGGATTGTGGTTTTTCATACTGTGCTTCCAAAAGACTTTCTACTCCTGGGTATCCAGCTTCTGTTAGAGAAGCCCTGTCATATCAGACCAAAAGTACATCGAGCAAAATACTCTGATTTCAACAATGGGCAACAGCAGGGTCAATGGTTAGAATACAAAAGCTAAGCAAGCAATATTTCCTTAGTATCCCTTCTTAGCTTCTACTCCAGAGTAGGCAGATATATGTCAAGCATTTATACGCAGTCATGCAATATAGGTGACAGGAGATGTTTCAAACATACATAAATATTTTAGTGTTCTTTCTTAGCTTACATTGTAGGGTACTTAAA
>VXBX01002724.1:0-45937 GCA_013400415.1 Scytalopus superciliaris
ATATATATATGAAAATATACAGCTACGAGTTACGTGAAAAACCATAAAACTATACTGGCATCCCTGCACTGAAAAAAGGTTGAAGCATGCCACTATTAACTGTCAAAACAACTCACAGGAAAAAAGGCTACAAATAACATGAAAACAGAAATTCTTCAGTTTATACCTTCCTAGTCCCCAAGGAAGCTGACCAGGAAAGAGGAATTCATTGCAAAACTGGCTTTATCTGCTCCATCGTTTACAGAACAACTTGTCTGTATCACGAAGAAATTCTTAAGAGCCATAATCCCTTATTAACAATATCATGGACTGTTTTCCCACTGGAGCTGTGCTACTTGCATTCTTTCTAATTTGAAAGTATTTATATATTTTAAACTGTTTACTACATAAGCCAAACAGAATGGGGAAAAGCAGCAAATGTAATGAACAGCCATCCACAGACCACAGCTTTGGGGAATTACTAGGAACATACCTATCTTTGATGTAAACACAGACTAGAGGCTTGTAAAAAAATAAACAATAATAAGAAGGAGGGGAAAAAAAAAAAAAAAAAGAGCGAGTGAACTGAACAATATCCACTTCGAATTCTCATTTAAAAAAAATCCCATTTCTTCCATCTCGTCCATTGTTTTAAGCCTCGTGGTTTGGACTCCTGAGGAGAAGCCTGCATGAAATGGTGTCTGAGACATTCCTCAGCAACATGTTCTAAGAAATCACTCTTGCCCAAGTGTTCTCTGTCTTCGCCACATTTCTAGCAATATTTGGGAAGCATTAAAGAACATGCCCTGCCTTGTTTTTCAAAGCAAGATACTGAACATAACACTCTCCCCACTAACCCCAGCACCTTTTACAGCTTCCACAAAGGCCTCAGAAGACAACTTCTGTTTGTAAAAAACTCCTCCCTTAAGATCTTGCACAGGGAGGGATTGCTCAGGTTTCCTTCCCAGTACTACTCCACCCAGTCCATTTTCTAAAAAATACCTTTATTCTACTTTTATGTGTTTTGCTCAAACCGATCTAGAGCTGGGGAGAATAAAAGCAAGTACAGGATCAACCGCAGCTAGTTCTCTGAGTTTCAAATCCTCTGAGATAACCTCTTTATTCCTCCTCATCTCCACACATTTATCAGCAAAACACACACTGTGCTCACAGAGCAATGGCTTCTAGCTTCCAGTAGGATGCAGATGCTGCCAATGTCACAGCTCACATAAAATGCAGAATAAGTTGGAGAAGAAGCATGCCCTCCTTCGCAAGGCACCACTGTACTTTCCTGTTATCCTCTGCAAGAAAAGACCTTAAGACTTCAGGGAGAGACGGGTTAACAGCTCAAGTAGGTGCACTTTCAGAAGTCAGGCACTGATATGGTCACATGCTGGAGTTGTGGAGAGATCTTGTGCAGAAACAGAGAAGCAGCAGCTAAAGCCTAAAGAGCTTCAACAGGCATTAAAGGAATTGGATAGTGTATGTGAACTACAGAACTCATGAACTCCATCTATCTATCAGTCGTGGCAGGTGAAAAATTAACATAAAGCCTACGCATCATAAAACTTAGTCCATACTAGCTGAAGGAAACAAACAGTAGTCATTTGAAGAAACCAATAAAATAAACCAAAATGCTGATCAGGTTTTAGAGGGTCCAGATTAGAAACTGGAAACATCAACAGAATGTACAATTTTCAAAATTAGATGCTAAAAGCTTTCCCTTATGGGTATAAAAGAACACACATACCCATGCTACTCAATGCCATTTCTATGATCATTTCTGCAAGACAAGTATTTATGATTGTCTAAGGGTGGACAGGAGGGAACAAGAGTAAAACCACATCAGTTCACATATTTAGAGCATGGAATTCAAAGGATGCAAGTATGAGTAAAAAACATTCTCATTGGAGACCTCAACCAAAGCCTGGCGAATTCCATCAATGGAAGTTTTTTCTTCTACTTGTAATACATTCTAGATGATGCCTCTTAATACAGAGAGTTACAAGCTATGAAGAAGTAAGGACAAAACACTGGCTGGGACTAAGTGGATTATTCTCATACTAACTATTTGCCATAGATTACAGTTTCAAAGGGAGAGATGGAGAAGAGGAAATTCATTGAGAAGGGAATCTGATGTTTAATGAACACTCTCCTATTTCTTTGGGAATGGCGGAAGGGCCAATATCCTTCTCTTACATGGCAAACTTACGCATTCCCTTTTCCTCTATTTCTGCTCTCCACAGTCTACTCTGCAGGCCACATTCCCGGTTTCACCTACCCAAGAGAAATTTCAACCATTCAAGAACCAAAACGAAAAATAATTCAAGAATTAGGACAGTTCTGTCCTTTCCTTTAGCCACTTGAATCAAGTGCTTATTACTAAAAAATAAAGCTGTAGCAAATTAAGAAGTGATTTAAAATCTCACCCCGTATTATTAGTCTTCACTCAGTACTAATATTAATAAAACCCATTATTTATAAACACCAATACTTTCATATATGAAATCCGATATTTTTCTAAAGAAAATGGCATATATTCCCTTAAGAGTAACTCTAAATATAATATCTTCAGAACAAACTTTTGCAAGGCTTTTAGAAATAAAAAAACCCAAAGACACACAGAGGGGAAAAATCTTTCAAATACATAACATAGAGGAAAAACAAATGCAGAAAACATATGTATTAAGTTTTGTGAAGAAATCCATCTCCACAGAAATGCTTTCTCAACTTTTTCTATAAGGAATTACAACATAACAATTGCATTTTAAATTAAAATAAAGCAGTAACATACTTTTCAAACAAATGCCTCCCGACTTCAGCATCTACTGCGCTCAGTGGATCATCCAGAAGATAGATGTCTGCATCCTGATAGACAGCTCTAAAAGGTATAGAGAAATGTCAGTATCACAAAGTCTTACATCAGTTTACTTAAAAGTCACTGAAGTCTGACAACTTATACAATCAAGAAAAATCACTAGCCTGGCCAGATTTACACGGGCCTTCTGTCCCCCACTCAGAGTAGCTCCACGATCTCCTATTACTGTTAGGTCACCATTTGCTAATAATTCCAAGTCCTGTGAATGTGAAAGAACAGACAGCAAAGTTTTTTAAAAATCATTTTAACTTCAAAGGCCAACAAAGCTGTGCTAACATAACATTTTCTTATTTGAAAAGTATTAGCTTAACATCTCACCTTAAAATACCAAGTCCAATACTAAACGAAATACCTGCAGTTACTTTATGACTCTATATTTTCAGCAAAAGGTAATAAGAAAGCAGAAAAAAAAAAAGAGATCTTGAAGTTCACGTTTTCTACAACTTTTCCAGAAGAGAGTGAACTACTATTCCTAGTCTTACAAGGAATATTTACTGGGCAATTCAAAAAATCAAACAAAATACTACTAAGAAGTCTAACAGTAAATTGATTATTTTTTACTAGAACAAAATGAGCTGTCACAAGAAATAAAAACTGAACTATTATCAGTGAATTATATTCCCAATGTCTTTAAAAATTGCCTTACTTTTATTCTTACTGCAATGTATTCAAGAGAAATAATACCCACATTCATCACACAGATTTGGTTAATTTCGGAGCTTGTGACTACGAATAAGACACAAAAATTGTATCATATTCCATGTCGAATTATGGTATTTCCTATTCAAGAAATACAGAAGTTTGATATTAAGCTATAAAACATACACTTAAAGTTTATTCACAGCTTTTATACGATATATAACCTTGCAAGAAAAATATGAAAGCAAAGCTACCATCAAATCTGAAGTGTGAACTTTTTTGATGCAGTTTCTAAAGTCATTAAAATGTTAAGTTTAGACAACAGCATATGACTGATCTCAGCAAGAGATATTAAAACTATCTGCCATGTGTAAAAATCCTGCAAAAAATGTTCATTACAGTAACCATTCCTGTGTCGCTGCTGACAGGAATATTGTAACATGCTGCATAAAACCTTTTTAGGTGCCAAGCAAAACATCTGTTTCTTGACAAATCTGGCTTAATCCTCTTCTCTATCTCATGTAACAAACTCCTTTACACACAGACCTTTCAAATATATTTTTTCATAAAACTACTTGGGTTCAGCAAGTTCTCCAATACATAGCCCTAGGGTTTCTTTGATAGCTGTTAGCAATACATAACACACGATACACATGACATTTATTTAAAAAAAAACCCATACAGGATATTTATAAAATGAAAGTCACAAACAGTGCTAGCTTTGTCAGTTTTTTCTGCCTTGTATTGCATTTCCACACACTTCTACCATGATACTTGTGAAAAGGGCTAAAATATAATTATGAAATTAAATAATAGGGAACAGCTTTTTCCAAATTTGTCACATAAGCTACACCTCCCTCTAGTGGACGTTTTAGGAATTTCAAGAAGGTGCTAAAGAGAGATGGCAAAAATAACTACACATATTTCTGTTAAGCAACAGGACTTATTTCACACGCTACTAATAATAATCAATTATATATATTATATATTGCAGCATGTACCACAAGTCTGAGAGAACACTAAGAAAAAATAACAAACATGGAAATAAAATGCACAAAGAGAAAGCCTTACCTTTTTAAGAGCACAGACTTTTAAAACCTTTTCATACTTTTCTTTCTCATATTCCTTGTCAAACAGTATATTACTTCTTACAGTGCCAGAAAACACCCAAGGCTGCTGAGAAACATAGGCAATTCTTCCAGTCACATTTATCAAACCTTTGTCTTTAGGCAGCTCACCAAGCAAGGCACTTAAGAGTGAAGACTGGAAAACATTTTTAAAATAAATAAATAAAAAATTACAAAGTTTGGTTGTATGAAAGACATTACAGAGACTGAGCAGTGTTTACTGGCATGATGGCCCGTTTCACCCTGTCACTCAACTTACTGCTAACAGTAGAAAAGCACTAGTACCTTTTACCTGCAGTCTAGAAGCAACATACAAAGTACTGTCTAAACCCAAACCATCTCCTCCTCACACCCAGAAGAACATTGCCCTTTTTTGAATGCCAGTATCTCGATGTGTGCATGTTAATACACACAGAAAGGAACTGTACGCTTTTAAGTTTCTAGTTTTCACATTTAGCAGACTCATAAAAACCTCATGGAATGGGGTAAACACGAAGACTTACTTTTCCAGCTCCTACAGGACCAATCACAGCCAATAATTCCCCTCGTCTGACAGTAAACGAAACTTGTTCAAGTGCTGGTGTTTCTGAACTCTGTGGATTTCAGAAACAGTTAGGTTTCCTCAGTAATGAAATACACACCATCAAGATAAATATTTAGAAAAAGAAGACAATGTACATAAATCACTACAAACTAGCAACCCGTATGCCCACCATATTTTCAGACATACAGTTTGCCTCTTCAGTGAGTCATCAGCACTTCTGAAAGACCCTCATTCCTCACCACAAACAAGGAACACATAAAAGAGCATTCAAGCAATAGGGATTTTACACTACTGATAAGACCTTATTTCCCAATATATTTTGCACCTTTTCTATCAAGTTGTAAGAACGCCTACTTGTGACAAGAAAAGATGCTCATGTCTTTAATAGCCATGCTAAACTGCAATTTCTAAGGACCTGGTGCAGCTCCCTCTCATTAAAGCAAAACACCCTCATAACAGAATCTGCCTTTGCACACACCTTAGCCCACACTAAGCATGACTGACACTGAAATGCAAACAATAAAATACACACACTTAAAAAAACCCAAACAAGTACTTCTATCAAAGGATCAAATCAAAACCCACTCTTAAGCTCCAAAACCAGAAGAGCAAGGTGAAGAATAGCTTCAAATCTCTAGCCACCTTTTGCCGTTCAAGTGGCTGAAGAGACCACCACCTAGTAATCACAGTGGTGTTGGATCAAGGGTTGCACTTGATGATCTTGGAGGTCTCTTCCAACCTAGCTGATTCTACAGTTCTATGATTCTAACCCTGCACAAAGGATGCCACAAGACCAAGCACTAGGAGTGCAAAAAGAGGAGGCCTGCAATGCATTCCAAATTCTTTGTGAGGGACAGAAGTACAGTATCCATCCACATCTAGGACAGCTGGGAGAGCTGGGCTGGCACGCAGGTTCTCTCATGCCAGGAGAAACAGCCAGGCAGCACCACATCCAGAGCTCACAAACCATTCCCACCTCACAGAAGCACCACAGGGTTCACATGAGAGCAGTCACACGGTGAGAACCTGAACTCACGCGTGTTGTGCTACTCTGCAAAACTACTTTCGTTGCTATTATAAATTTCCACAAGGTGGCATCAACGGGACTCTCTTCCTTTTCTCCACACAACCCCAGCCCCCAGTCAGCATTGTACCACGAATGATTCCTCGGTCCAGAGTACACACCCAAGGTGCTCAGTTAGTGCTAAGGTCAGGGGAACTCTACCAACTTTGGCAGTCAAGGATTTATTATTTTTTTTATTTAATACAGAGTTTGTAGGAAATATCTCTTATTAAATCAATGTCTATATGGAAAAAGTAAATAAGCTTTCAGACACAAAGGCCGTTCTTCAGATCCCTTGAGGTTGTGCTTCTGTATTCAAGAAGTGCAAAGACATTTCCTTCCAACTTCAAATTTTTAAAAAACATATCGTAAGGGCCTAAAAACATTACAGAAAATTTCAGTACAGTTTTTAAGCTATTACAGATATATTGTATGTTAAAGCAGTACTGTAAGATATCACAGAGCCTCCACAAAAGCAGTAATGCAAGCAAACATCATAGCCACACACACCTAGGGGGCACAGTATTTTTGCAAAACAGCATTCCTTATAATTAAAGACAATTTGCCCTGAAATCATCACACCTATTTTTTGGCACTAAACTGAGGCACGTAAATCAGAGCACAGACTAATATTACAGCTAAGTTCACCTGACCATTCATTACCACAAATGCCCCAGCTCCCCTGTGTCCTGTGAACTTGCTGTGTCTGTAACTTTCCCTCTTCTGCCATTTTTTTTTACCCTAACCTTCCAGGTGGATTGTTCATGGGACTCAGCTATCAGAAAACAAATCTCATTAAAAGTGATTCATTTTCTATTGCCTGTGGTTCACCACAAGGTCATACATAACAACCAGCACAGGGGAGGACAAAAGGACACAAGAATGATCCCTTCAGGGGTTGCAACTCCTCAGGTGAACTTGGGCAGAGCTTACACGTCCTATAGCCAAGAGAATGCAATAGTTCTGCCCATCTCAGGGATACAGAGATCACAAACTGAACAGAAGTACTACACTACTTAGGATCCTCCTGTAAGGAGTAAAATTACATGGGGTAACTTTGGCCTCTGCTCGAATTTTACATCTGAAGTTGCTCAGTTGAGCAGACAGTGTTCTGTAAACTCAAGGCTCATCAGTAAAAAGCCATACTGAAGAATCTCTAGTTCCACACTGGTATCAGACTACCCTGTGGTATTCAGGATAATACTTGCCTTAGTAAAACAAGAGTGTGACCAGGAATTAATTGGTTTTGTCTATCTTTTGAGAAACTGTAATATAACATGTTAAGTCTAGCTAATAATTCCTTTTTTCACTTCAAGTGATTTTGGATTTGTGGGTTGGTTGTTGGTTTGGGGGTTTTTACTATCTCTTTTGGCACACAATCTTTAAAAATAAAAAAAAAATTATCATCTATCTGTACAGTGTCTGTACTTGTTTCTCAAGTGTCTTGAAAAACGTAGTCAGGGTAGCAAGCTAAGCTGGTTAATTGACATAGGATAGCCAATTTCTATTACTCCTTTCATAATTGATCTATATCAGAAATCATCATCTTTTCAGTGAGCAATCCTGTAAAATTATTTTGCATCACTGTAAGAGTATACAAGATAAACTATTATTCTCCCATGCACACTGCAATTAAATATCAAAATGAAAATTACATTAACAGTTTTGTGGATGGCTTGTTGGTTTGAGGATTTTTTTTAATTGAAAGAAAACCAGTAATTCCAGTCATGCTGCCCTGCTTTATGCACTATAAACAACTCATCAAAAAAAAAAAAAAGGTGTTTTATGGGCACATTATGCAACCATTTCCTATAAATTATTCACAGTGGTACCAAAGTCAGTTTGAAAAGAAAATAAAGATTAAGAAATACATTCCACTTTGCATTAGAATGTATCCACAATCTAGTCTTTCACATCAAATAACTTTTTAAAATTTGGTCAATGTCTCAGAAATACATTGAGAATCAATGAGAACTCTGAGAAAGTAAAGCAGAATAATGTAGCGATTTTCTTTTGCAGTTTAGTAAGTAGATCCTCACACATGTTTTCACACCTGATCTTCCTTGGGACAGGTAGAGGAAGAGAGTGCAAAAAGGGAAATTATGTGACATGTCTTATTTGCATTACATTTATACGGAAAACCCATTTTCAGAGTTTCCAGGATTTGTAACGGAGACTGAAGCCTTCCATGTGCAAGGATACTGGCAGGTTGCAATAGCTCCAACAGTTCATCACAAACTGCTGCTTACCATAGTAATTGCAGTTTTGAAACCTCTGCCTTCCTTACAGAAGAAAGACATATAATAAAATTTATCACCTGTGTATCACCCCTTTTTCTAGTGACTTTCTTTGCTTTGGTGCATTTTAAGCAGAGAAAAATTTTTAGCTGAGCAGAGTAACAAATACATGCTGACTAGTCTCTAAAGCTTTCAAATCTGTTATGAGAAGTATATTGTACCTGGTCTAGACTAATGGACTGACCAAGCATTCAGTTCACAGAAAAAACCCCACACGACAAGGCCCACCTTACTTTGCTATCTGTCCTTGATTCCAGTTTTAGTACCTCAGCCCCAATACAGTCCTGTTTAATAGCAGGAGATATTCTCACAGGAACACACCATTTTTCATTTAGCAATATTCAGGAATAGCTACTTTAAAGATGCACTTGATAGTGTTTTCAATACTAATCTATAGTTGGATAACCACACTAAAAACACTCTCCTACTCCAGCCAAGGCCAAAATACAAAACATAGTCAAACTACACACAGACAGTGCACTTCAGATTTCAAATGCCTGCAGCACCAATATACTTCATATTTACTAGAAGTAAATTTACCTTATCCCAATAGCAAGTCAAATCCTGAACATGAAGAATGATATTTTCATTATTACCATGCAATTGTGGTTTGAAGTGAGAGACCTCATCAAGCATCAGAAAGTTCTGCAACAAAAGCACAGGATATTGCCTAATGTGAGACCGAGAATGGGAAAGGAACCCAAGCATATATTTTTTGAAAGCAGCATACAGAATATTAATTATGGGGTTGGAAAAAACAACCACAAACTGATCAAGGAATTACATTACCAAAGCATTGCACAACTGTAACAGTATACCTCTAACTATTTAGCTCTCCTCCCCAAAAAGACTCCAAACACGCACATTTATTAGAACAAGACTCTAAAAACCACCAGCTGAATAAAGAATTATGGAAGGAAATTGACCTTAAGAACCTGTCCTGTCTTTTCTTTGAAATACTGACAAGTCTTAAGATCATTTACTTCCCTCTTTCCATGCAGATGAGGTGAAACCCTCACTATAACACCTTATCATTCCACTGCTTTGATGGCAAATACTTGTTATTTCATTGAAAGAATGGTAAGGACACAGTAAGCAGCTGTCCACTGTGCCTATTAAGCATTCTTCATGTGACAAAAAGAAGACAGAACACTGTCTGAACCTCTTCTTTTAAAGTCCTGGGCATTAACAAAAAAAATTGCTTCCATCTGCATTACTGGTTTATTGTACTTTCACTACTGAACTTCTACATTATATCTACATTATATGACAGTGCATGTCATGTTTTTGCACATGCATACACAGCAACCAGTTCAATTTCCAAAACAGGTTATTTCACTAAAAATGCCAAACTGCAAAACTCCAGTAAGGCTGCATTTGTCAGTGACATTAAAACAACATCAGAGTAAGAGAAGAAATCCACGTACCCTTCAAAGCAACAAAGCCTACCTTGATTCGTCGGATACTGATCACTGCCTCGGACACTCTCTCAACAGCAGCAGGGAAGAACAGAGTCACTGTCAGTCTCACTGCACCATACAGGGACACTGCAACAAACACCCGACTGGCAGAGATAACATTTCCAAGCAGTACATATGCCATGAAAGTCATGAACACTGTTATTTTGCTTGCCACAAAGAAAGAGGCCAAGTTCAGTCCTCGAAGGTAGGAGCTTTTCATAACCATGGCAATCTCCTTCCTAAAAATGCAAAATATAAACAGTCAGATCAATCTCTCTCATTGGTGTTGCCCTCAACAATAGGATGAGGGAAACCCCCTCTCAGGATTTTACTTTCATGTCCTTTCTCCTTCCCCTTGCATCACCCCAGCTCGTATGTAAAGAACTGTGAATAAAAGATATTATTTAGAAAATAATAACAACAACAACAACAACAAAAAAAAAAAAAATTAAGAGGCTTAGAAATTGACTGGAGACATTTATAATATTTAATATTTTAGAAGCTATAGAAAATAATTACTTTTCAGAGACAGAAAAACGGTGTGGTTTTTGGGTTTTTTTTCACTTTAGTCAAGCTACTATTTTAATTCAAAGTCTAACCTGCTTTCTGGGTTGCATGCAACAGCAAAAAAGGGGGAAAAAACCCTGTATAAAGGTCAAGCACCTACAAACTTCTTATCCTTCCAATATCAAAATCCAATACAGTTCAGTCACAAAACTCATGCTAAGACTGGCAAATACTCTGCAGCTGAAAAAAAAAGGACAAATTCTAAAAGATCAAGAGTTCACCCACAGTCCAAGTATCTGCCATTTTTCAGCTGCTGCTTCTCAAGCTGGATCACAGAATTTAGAGTATATCCTTTTATCTCAGTCAAATCCTTCCCAGTTCGGACCCTGCTCCTGGCTTCTTTTGCTCTAGGAACTGTGGCTCATACATTAAGGAAGTACTGATCTGTGAGGCCAATTGTTCTGTCAGTCATTGTCCAAGCTAAAGAGCGACTGAAGTACTGCTCAGACACATAAATCTCCCTCTAGCAACTGAAAAGCTGCTGAAGACTATATTCTCAATTTCCACTTCAGTTAAATTGCTGTTTCTAGTTGTAAATGACTCATCAAGTCCAATCTTCAAGATGTCACTGCATTATCATCCACTACAACATGATGTTATCAGGCTTAATTCCTTACTAAAATAATCAGTTTCTTTATCAAGACAGCCAAAACAACTTACTCCTTCCCCATATACTCTATTATGGTCTGCTGGAAATAATATCAAATATGAAGTCTCGAAGCAATTCCTTACTTTCTCTTTCCAAATAATCTGGCTATTCTCAGAGAAAATCTTGATAATTTTGATCAACTTCCACTTGGAAGTGTATGTTGAAATTAGAAACTTAAGTTGTGGTTATACAATTTGAAGGAAATTAAGTACTGATTTGATGAAGAAAAGCATGCAGGATGCGCTACTGGAAAAGCAGTTAAGCAACTTTCCCACTACACTTGCCAAATTGGCTGAACTGACAGACTTTCATAGAGTTTCAAAGGCTTACTTTTTCAGCTTAAGGGTTCACAATCTCTGATCTCCTCCAGAGTACAGAGAAAGAACATTTGTATGTAAACTATTTGAATTTGGTCTAATTCAATTACTTCTACAACCCTGGATGAAACTATTTTCCCACCCTTTAATAATCCTTAATAATCCTCTCATTTATCTGTGGACAATCTGCAAGTTTTTTGTGCTACTCTCCAAAAAAATCTCAGATAAATTGCAGACTACCCACAGGCTTCATATAAAATATTGCATTGTATTGAGGTACAAAGTCATATATAAGGAAACTAATACGAACAGACATAGGGAAAAAGAGCAATGGAGGAGTTCAGGTGTCATCTCAGCCACTGCTAAGGGCCACTGTGGAAATAATGGGCAATAAATCACCTGGCTGAATTTAAGACGTTTAACTACAGTTTTCCATAGCACAGGTAAAGAAACAAAGAGTGATCAAGATGTGTTCTGTAAGAGCTTATTTCTCTTAATCATTAAAAAGGAAGTCTCTAAATCCCACCAAGGTTTTAAGCTAGGAAATCTAAAGTTTAGTGATGGGAATACATCCGTTGAGGAAGCTTTCAATATAGAAATATCCTCTCTGGCTCCATGCAGGACAGCAAAGCTTTCCATCAATCATGAACATTCAATCAGCACAGAATCCTATAATCCAACAGGAGAAAAGATTATGTGTATGAGAAGAAACATCTCAAGGAACATCTGCAAGCGTGCAAGTCTGCAAATGGATGCAAAGGAAAAAAATATTTTAAAGAAATTAATTCAAAATAAAACAAAAAAAAATCAGATAACCTTCAGCAAGATAACAATTTTCTCCTCGTATGCTGGAGAGTGACACAACGCAAAAATTAACTTATGAGAAATATGCATCCAAAATCCTACAACTATCCTTTAACACTGAATGCTCTTACAATGTCAAGTAAAATGGCAAATACTGATTGAAAATCAAATCTATTAATAGGTTTTAATCTGATGCCAATGGACCTCTGAAAAGAAATGTCTTAGGATACCAAGTTCAGCTGGCCTTGCCAGTTGAACACCTAGGGAATTTCTGATCTGCTGTCTTACTTCCCTCCAGCTTTCCCAGGTGCCTTGACCAATACTTAAAGCACATAAAAGGAAGCTGAGTACCACATTAGAATGGTAACATTTAGGACAGAAAGCCAGATTCCATATATTTCTGAGGTGGGAAATGTCTTCTTACAGGTTCCCTGCTATCAGTTTACAGAACTGTGAGGACAAAATTGTCGCATTACAATTATTACAGTCTATTAGTTGCTGTTTTTAACAGTAAAAGGAAGCATAAAAAAGACAAAATTTATAAATATCAAAGTTTGGATGTTCTTCTTCATTTCTCACCCCCTTAGAACATATTTTCATTCCTCCACTCTTGCTATATAATATTTATTAAAAAAATAATCCCAAGACATGCAAATAAACTGCATTTTAAAGAACAAAATAACACATTTATTTACATGCAAAAAATGGCAGCTGACACTGGTCGTATACTGAGCTGTATTTTTTCCAGGATTACCTTCTTAAACCATTCACAAGTTCCGCAAATGATTTTTCCCAAGCGTACATCTTTATTATCTTCATGCCACTTATCACCTCATTCATGGTCCTAATCCTGACATCTGTTAAGGCAGCCGTCTTGCTTCTGTAAACAGCACAAAGGAAAAAAATCCTCAGATTCTCTAAAGAAGGC
Organism: Scytalopus superciliaris; assembly: GCA_013400415.1. NCBI lineage: Eukaryota > Metazoa > Chordata > Aves > Passeriformes > Rhinocryptidae > Scytalopus > Scytalopus superciliaris. Next base: position 13,253 of record VXBX01002724.1, read on the forward strand.
AGACTACTTATGGTCATGCAATATATTAATATTTTCTAAGTTTTTGTCCTTCTTGTAAAGACGATTCCCATAACTGTAACTGCATTAAAGAATCTTTTTAAAGCAGCGTCTCTTAAAGCTGACACACAGCAGACAGACTTGGTATGTTTGTACTCCTGGTATTACCTGTTCTCAGGAAACTGTGAGGTGATTCTACAGTCAGAATTACACATCAAGTTGTGCAAATGCTGGTACCCCTTAAACAAAGTATTTGTGTACCAAAAGAGCCTCAAATGACAACACTCACAACTACCACATTTAGAACTAAACAAAAACCAGAAAATTACTTTAAGAAGATTTCAAAACACCGAAACAGCCACCCTTCTCATAAAGCTCTCTTGATGTTGTTTAAAAAACTGGTCTAATTTGCGTCTTTTTAGGATTAACTCTGGTTGAAGCAGAGATTACTTAGTATATGAGTTATAATTTATTAGAGATAATCTAAGTATGGTTTTGTTTAACAAGTAAATATTATTTAAGCATTAATTTCAATTAACACTAATGTAAATATGTCTATTTTAGTCCCACATTATGTTTGCGCTGATGAGCAAACTGGAAAAAATATATAATTAATAAAGTCGCAGTTTTAATTAGGAAAAAAGGCACTGAAAGTTAGAAGCGACGTAATGAATGCATAAATCATGCTAATACAGCCTATTACAATTCTGAATTCACTCATGTAGACAAACATACTTTGCACATAGAGAGCTATGGTAGACCTTATTTTGATGAAACATACCTGTACCTGCTAAATTACTTATTTTTGCATATACTAATGAAAGTTAAGATTCAGAGATCATGTAAAAAAAAGTCTCTTCAGAAGGGGTGACTGGGCTTTTTCAGCTTAACCTGCCCCCTGTAAGATTTCTTTGACACTCTGGAAGAAATAGCCATATTTAAAGAACTTAAGTAGAAAGAATTTCAAGCACCTACTCATCATTTAAAAAAAACTTCTCAGCACCACTGTTAGGATAGTTGAAGCAAAGTATTAAAAATATTTATTCAAGAAAACTGACAAAAGGAATATCAGTCCTAATACAACCAAGGACTCTTTTCAACACTGAGGAAGATTGCTTAGCCTAAACCAACTTTACTGACATGGAACAAGATTATCCTTCCTACTTCATCTTTTTCCTTTTTAAAATGAAACAGTAAAACAATTCCTCAAAGAATGTATGACCTCAATATTTCTTCCCCATACACACACCACCCCTGTAAAAGGCAAAATTTGGCATGTGTTGTTCATGTCTCTGCAGCCAAACAAAACCAAACAAAAATTCTCACCTACAGTCTGTTGAAAGTCACCTTAGTTCCAGGCTTGGTCTCCAGATAACAGAAGGTTTAAGATGATTCAAAATACTAAAGTTAGCAGAGGTTTCCTTTCTAAATGGCATGAATCAAAAAGGGCATAGTTCTCATCAATAAATTTTTCAGTGTTCCTGCTGAAATGTTATCATAGTAACAATCCTCTTTCAAATTGCTTCAAAATGTTCAAGAGGCTGGGGCAGGAGTGCTATTTTTCTTTAATGTTACACTCCCCTACATTGCAATAAATATATTTTGTATACACATACCAGAAGCCACAGGCTCAATATTGTATAATAGCTTCAGGTACACAGACATCCAGTTCATTGATGGTTAACTTACAGTAGAGGAAGACATGTCCCCAGGTTTAAAAATACTAAGTTCAGTGTACAGGCAGAGCAGTCTGACTGGGAAACATTCTCACACAGCATCATAAGAGTGCAATAAGAAAGGACCTAAAAATTCTTCAACTGTCTGAGAGGTCCCCTCTATGAAACTCATAACCATTATAAATTAAGCAAGCTCCAAAATTCCTTTTTGCTTTCATGCGACAGACATATTTGGTGTGTTTTAGTCATGTCTGACATAAAGTTTTTCTCTTAATATTATAAGGGCTTTAAATGAGATGATTACAGTTGTGTGGCCAAGAAGTGAAAGTGGTCTTTGGCCCAGTAACTGAACTATGTCTCAAATAATATCAAATAATCTCTTAGGTCAAACTTCTAGTACTTGTGCAAGCAAAAGCAATCCTGCAGCATACAGTGTATCCCACTCCCCAGGATACAGAGTCCATTTCTGCAGACTATGGCACTGGAGCCGATGCCTGCATCACGAACTGGTGAGCGGACGTGCTTACAACACTGAGTCATGAGCACAATGCTGGGTAATAGCGCAAATGAGCTGCCACACTGAGCGTGCTTGGATTTTAGAAAGAGCTTTAATCCTTAAATTACTTCTTCATAGGCTGATTTTCTTAAATCTATGCAGATTCCCAGCAACTGCCATGTGAAAACACTCATCATTACAGAGCTGAAATCTATTCCACTTTTACCATTAACTCCTTCTGTTCACTGCACATTTCTGCTCACAAATACAAAGATTTGTGTATACAGAGACCAGCAAAAACTTTTCTGGTTAACAAATTCTTTTCCTTGCATTGCATCCAACCAAGTGGCTGTTAACGAATGAGTAAAAAACCCTCAAACAACATTACATTGATTCATTTTTAAAATATGTACCTTCAACAAAGAGATTTCTGTCATCTTATTGTCTGACCTTGAACAAGTTCCTTAATCAGTGTGTGCCTCAGTTTTCCCTTTGTAAATTAGGGGTATTAATGCTTACCACCATGAATAAGGCACTAGGCTAAGCACTAAGTATTGCAATTATTGACTCAATTCTCAAAACCTCAAAAACTTAAGAACTAAAAAAGAAAACCTAACAATGAAGTAGTTTGATACTTAAGCATGCATATTGCACATGCACTGAAAATGCACATCTAAGAATATAATGCAAGTGTTCTACAAACAGGTTTTATCATTAAAAAAACCCTAAAATTTGACAGACAACACTGAATGGATCATTATTTGAGAAACAGTACAAGAACATAATGACTGAGGACTACCACACTGGTTGCAAATAGAAGAAATTCTACAAGTTAGTCTCATCTTGTAATTCTCATCTCTCTCTTCATATACAGCCATGGAATGGCAATGCCATATTCAATAGATCTGGAAAACTTGTCTTGAAATACAACTAAAAAACAACAGTAACTCACTAAAGTAAGTTTTACTTATCAGAAGAGCTAGAAGGAACCCATTCAACAAAAGATGCAAACAAAAATACCTAACACTTGTAGGCATATGTGTACACAGTAAAGGAACACAAAAATATTTCCATTTAGATGCAAAAGTAATTTATAAACTCATAATGCAAAAGTAGAGCATGATTAATTACTTAAGAAACAGAAAACTTGGAAGCAAGAATTTGCCTCAACTGTCCCATCTCAGGCAAACATATCTCAGAAAAACAAATTAAATTCATCTGATTATGGAAAATTACTGCAAACTCCTATCTCCGCAGCCTAGAACCTTACAGTTGGAAGCCTCATAGCTGGCATCAAAACCATCATCATAATTTTTTCTTCCTTTCTCAGTTCCTTCCCCAGTTTTCTCTCAGCAGCTTTGTCATGAAGGAGAGAGAAAGATTTTTGAACACAAAACTTTCAGAGCTTTCTGCTGCAACTCCTGTATCACCCCAGTAAGTCAAACTTAGAGCAGGGCTGAGACTATTGCCTTTGTAGTAACCACTCCCTAAGCATCCCTGCAGGAAGGCAAAGCTCAAGGAGTTACACAATTCTATGCCAAGACCTACAGCAAGGTGGCTACAGAACCAGCCCAACTCTTTTAACATACTAGACAGCTAATGAATAGCAGATATTCTCAGCATGTTTGGCAGACAGACCACTTCCAGCCCATCAGCAGGAATTCAGACATCTCACATTAGCAACTATGAAACAACACTGGCAAAGATAAAAGACAATGCAATGCAAAAAACATCACCAGACACAAGCTGATCTCAGAGCGCTACTCCTCCATCCAGTATGCACATTTTGAAACCCATGCAGAAAATACCTATAACCCAGGATGTGCAGCCGTACCTGAGGGAAGAAAAAAGCCTTCCAATGCACGTCTGGACAGGAAGAAGAATGATCAGAACTGCCATTCCTGCAAGACATGATGGGCCTATTTCCATCCAGAGAAGTGCTGTTACTGCTACAGCTTGAATTGGTCCAGCCCACAAGAAGTGCAAGAAAATTGTTACCTAGGCGAATAGTTAAGAATCAAAAATTAGCTTTGGTCATAGTTAAGAAATTAAACCCCAGTAACATTGAGGAAGCACTTCTGTACTCAATGAGAATTCTGCACCAGATTCAGAAACCTAAATGTGCATGGAGTTGTAGAGAGTAACCAAATTACCACACTGATTTTGTTTTATGTTCACCACCAAAATTTCTCTGAGCTCATAAAAACAGCAGGCTGGGCAGAAAATGCATTAAGAGCAACCCTGAGAAGGACTTGGGGTGTTGGTGGCTGAGATCAACATAGGCTGGCAGTGTGTGCCTGCTGCCCACAAAGCCAACCACGACCTGGGCTGCATCAGAAAAAGTGTGGCCAGCAGGTCAAGGGAGGTGATTCTCCCTACTCAGAGTACTGCATCCAGCTCAGATGGACGTGGACCTGCTGGAGCAAGTCCAGAGGAGGGCCACAAAGATAATCAAGAGGGCTGGAGCACCTCTCCTGTGAAGTCAGGCTGAGAGAGTTGGGGTTGTTCAGACTGGAGAAAAGACTCCAGGGACCTTCTAGCAGCCTTCCAATACCCAAACAGGGCCTGCAGGAGAGCTGGAGAGGGACTTTTTAAAAGGACATGTAGTGATAGGACAAGCGAGAATGGCTTTAAACTCAAGGAGGATAGGTTTAGATTAGATATTACGAATAAATCCTTTACTGTGAAGGTGGCTCAGTGAAGCTGATGCCCCATCCCTGGCAGTGTTCAATGCCAGGCTGGATGAGGCTCTGAGCAACTTGGGCTGCTGGAAGATGTCTCTGCCCCTGGCAGCAGGGCTGGAATTACATGATCTTTAAGTCCCTTCCAACCCAAAGCATTCTATATTCAAGAAACAACTAGAAGAAATGTTCATTAGAAACGTATTAGCATCAGTTTTAAACAAAATTTCTTAACTTCAACCCCACAATTTCCTCAGCCCCCTGGAAAGATACGTAATACTTCTTACCTGATCAAATTTGTTCACATCATTTGACAGAAGATTTACTATTTGGCCAGTGGTAGTTTTTGCCATAGCTACATTACTGAGACGGAGTGCCTGAAAAAGTCAGAACAGTCTCAGATTGTCACAGCTTACAGAGCACAGTACACCTACACACAGAAATACAATGCCGGAGCAAAAGCCGAAGGCCCATCTCAGCTTTTGCCTGAGAGTATTGAGGCATATTAATAACCTTAGATAACATATTGCTTAGGTTACATATTCTGAACAAGGTCCTGAAGAAAAGAGCATTAAAAAAAACACCTAGGGAAGGACTGTCAGAACAGAAGTGCCATAACTATCTTCATGTCTGAAGTGATTGAAAATGGGAAAATACCAACATAACAAGTCACTAAAACTAAGCAAAAGAGTCTGTAACTTTTTGTGTATGCTGTTCTCCCCTTCAATATGAGCATCTGCCCAAAACAGGAACAGAAAACTCCACCTGAAGGCCAAATTAAAATCAGAACAATGTTTGGCCAATTGCAAGAATTGTGTTTTGAACAAGATCTGACAGAAGGCAAAAAAACTCCAAGTTATTAATTTTACAGTATCAGTTTTGGCTAACACTGCAAACAAGACTTTCTGTCTTCATAAGTCAGAGTTAAAATCCCCTTACAAATCAATACTTTCCTTGTTAATAACTCTTGTAAAAGCGTAACATTTTTGAATTATATAAAATTAAGTGTAGCACACGCTATGAAAAGCAACAAGAGTAAATACCAGATATTTTCATAGGTTAATAAATATGTTAATAAGTAGAAAATAGTATGTATTTATAAAATATCTCCCCCCAAAAAAATCACATCTGGAAATACACAGTCTGAGCATTACTGCAAAGATCCAAACTGAAATTGCTCAGAAATACTGGTAACACACCCTGCTACTTTCTACACCTGCTAGAAGGAAACCACAGGTTTGGAAGTCAAATTAAAAAACATATATGACACATACTACATGTTTTTCTGTATAGGGATAGTTCACTCCTCAAAAACACTTTGCAGTTTTAGGCAGTGCATATCTACTTCTCCCTCTCCAAACTGTTATTATTATGATTCCTTTTGGATCAATAATCAAACCTGAAAAGCACTAGTTGTTTCAAAAATACTGTTCCAGAATTTTGACATAGGTGGAAGAACATCAGCCATCAAAGTACTATTCAAGGCATCATTTCAAATGAAGTGCCTTATACTTCTTGCACCTCACTTTTGTGTTACAAAGGTATTATTAAACACAGAGAATTCCAACTTAACTTCATTGAAACCAGCAGGCAGAAACTTTTAAAACTCCTCTAAGAAATTCCTCTGATAATCCAGTAACACATCTAGGATATTGAGTATATTAAAGAAAATTTACTTATTTGAGAAATTCATTGCTTCATTCCCTGTCTTAAGCCACATCTCTCATACACCCAAAATCCCCCAGGAAGCTGCCTGCATGTAACGCAGCTGCAGCACAGCCACGTTTCTATAGTGTTTACTCAACACCACAGATCAAGGTTGATAAGCTCCAAGAAAATCTGTTAGACACCCACAGACCATAATAATAGGAGTCCATGTGATGCATGTCTGAAGAACTTGCCCACCAGATGTGTTTACAGCATCTCCTGTACAACATATCTGCTGTCTGAGGTTCACCTGAGCCACGAGGAGAAGACTGTGCTGGTGTCTTGCTAATGGCTCATGGCCTGGGTCTCTCTTGTGACCCATTTGTCTTCTCAGGGAAGAGACAGCTATTCCCATCATCACTGGCAATGCAATTTTAGTCCTTCCTTGCCTTCCTTCTTGGTTTTAATTTTTTTTNTTGGTAAGTGAAGTAAGTCTTACATCTTCCTGACTGCATGAACCTGTCTATACTGCAAGGTATACAGAAGAAAATGGAAACACTGAACACAAAGCAGCAGTTTTTCTTATAGAATTAACCAAAAGGTCCTGTCCTGGTACCTTCCCCTTTCTATTATGTCCAAAATACAGCTCCATATGAGCTGAGAAAAATGAACTCTAACCCAGCCAAAGTCAGTACACTGACATCAAAGAACTTCTAAAAGTCAAGTCTTCAAAAAAACACAACAAAAACCAGCTTCCCATAAGTAGGCTTTGGTTTCAAAATACGAGACTGTAAGTCATGAGACAGATTTCGTTTTAATTTTTGTTACGAGCTTTCTACATGCATCCCTAATACTTCTTACCAGTCACAAAACATCTTAAGAGTTTGAATACAGGGCTTTTGCAAATTAGATTTTAACTTTCCAGGAAATGAAAAAGGGTCTAAAACTTAAGAATTATGAGCATTTGAAGTTCTCCATTAAGGATGCTTTCTTATCCAACCTATTCATTCTTGCAAATCCAAGATTTTATTTACTACAGCAATTAACCAACTCCACAAAAGTGCTGGTAAATTAGCATCCAAGTTCCTTCAAAAGCCTGTATGAGGCTAAAGAGAAAGTATGACCTATCTATAAGCTGCAGATAATGAAGAAAAATTATTAGAAAGATTTATCTATGTTCTGCTGTGGCCTCAGCCTTCACCCTCAGAACAAACATTTATGAGATGAGGGGAGATTAATTTTCCATTGAATCCCATCTCTAGAAATAATGGTGCATATTACAAACATTTCTTTTCCAAGTTTCTAAGCTTGGAAAACAGCAATAAACACTTCTATATACATTTTTCATTAATTTCCAATTGCATTTCGATAACCAGTTTAGTAAATTAATACCTCAGAGAGATGTTTATGTACAAGAAATCAGTGTGCCATCTCAGACCAAGCTCCCAGAGGATCATTTCCAAGGTATCAGAAGGGGGAGGAAAATAAATGTGTGCATGAAAAGCAATCATCACTTACAATGGTGACATTTTCTCTCTCCTCACTCTACTGCCTTGCCCAAAAACTTCACCTGACCTATACAAGTAGTACAAGTGTATGCCTTAAGTGAATTTTACCTATGTTTAATGTTTAAAATAACATGGATTTCTTTACTTTCCAAAGAAAATGTATAGTCCTGATCCCTTCAATTAAGCTTTTTGCTGAGGTAAGAACTTGCAAGTCACTATTCTAGCAGCACTAAAGCTAGAAACATAGGGCGCTCCCTTTCAGCATTGTCAGCAGATTTTTGCTCTCTCACCAAGGAGAGCATTTCATCCTGAATGTTGCTCAACTCCTTCTTGTAGGTAATACACATAACTTCTCTCATTCCACTTTCCCTCTGACAGCAGCCTTGACTCCGTCTGTAGTTGAGAAAAACTATTTCTTCATCACAACACACAGACAGCAAAGAAACCACTGCTCACTGAACATACACCCCTTCTCACACTTCATTGGTTTTAATGGAGGGCTGCTGTACTCTCACAGTAAAATCAGTAAATTATATTAATTTATGCTAAAAAATGGCTCTACCCTAGTTTTATGATTCAGCTTGATTCTGAACCATGTCTCCTCTACCCACCCTCTCCCTTTTCCCCCAAAAAGGAGGGATACTAAAGGTGAAGATGCCAAGCATCCCTGCCAGCCTGGAGGGGGAAGCAGCAGTCCCACAGAACTTTTGCTGCTCCCCAAGCGAACCTGATGGATGCCCCAAAGGAAGAGGGCAGCCTCTGATCTGCAAAGGAGGCAACTCGCTAATTCTACTGCACTGATGCAATAAAATATAAATAAATCCCACCATTAACCACAACAGGGGTGGGGGGGAAATTAGAGAGTGAAGCAATTCCCAGGCAGCTAAGAGTGCTGAAGGAGATGGTGACATCCAAGCATAACATCCCCCTCAGGATCAAACTGCAAGGCTGAGTAACTGCTAGCATTCCCTGGGAGCTCTGCCCCTCTCCTGCTGTATTCTGACACCTCTTACGGGTCCAGTACACAACCCTTCCACCAGCAACTGGGGGGACTCCTCTCCAAAAGCACCATCAGACCAAAAAAAGCAGCTTCTCCAAGAATTTAGGGTTATTTAATTCACCACCTTCACTAGGAAGACTGAAGCTGTGGTTCAAACACCACATTACCAAAGAGAGAGCAAAGACACATATATAAGGCCAGACACATGTTAGTATGCATTGCATTTCTACAAATGAGTAATTTCAATGGAATTGCAACCAGGAACATAACAAATAACTGCATCTTTAAATTCTGCTAAAGAAATAGCTGCCAAACACCAAATATACGTCTAAACAGGTTTGCTTACCTTCCGGTAAATCATATGACACATAGCTACCCTCAGCTTCATGCCAGCCCGCTGTACATGGTAGAAGTACAAGTGGTGCATTATAGCTAGAATAAGTGTGCACACAGACATAGCAGCTGCGTAGCAATATGCAAATTTCAAATCTACCTCATTTGAGGAATCATAGTTTTCAAAATAATTAATAATTTTTCCCAAAAAAATTGGTTGAACTATTTTGATGGTTTCCTGAAAGAAAAAAGAAGGGGGAAAAGTATTAGTAATTTCATATCACACCACACTACCCAAGTTTGCAAGCAGGCAAACAAGTGCCAAGTACTGCCGCAAGTCATATCCCTCATTATTTTGTCTTCATTATGCTCTAAAATGTCAAGTCAAATTTTAGCAACAATCCAAAAGAAATATGTTCCACATGAAAATTTAGCTGGAACCTTAAAGGGAACTATCTTAATTACCCAAAAAACATCTGATGTTATAAAAATTAACATGACTATGTATTACACTTCCATTTTTAACGATGATAGTGGGTCCTTTACAGCCATTTACACAGAGCAAAAAAACCCTCCTTCTAGAGGGCACCTGCCTCAAATACATAAAATATAATTAAGCCTTACAAAGCAAGGGAATGGCTTGCAGTGTCTCAGAAATAACGCACTAAAATCAGCTGTTTCATATCCACAATCCTGCAGTTTTAACTTGACTTTTCAGTCTCTACAGGGCTATAGCTCTGTTTTACCTCTCTGAGAGGGCACATGAACATTACCAGGTTCTCTGAACAGTACAGCATGAAGTCAGCAGTACATATCATCCAATCTAAGAGGCCAAGTTTCACACTGCTGTTAGCCATGAAGTATGTTCCATGACATGTTACACCGCTTACCTCAATCATTGTGAAAGCTCCAAGAACTAAATAGGACTTCCAGTAACAAAGAATAATGGCTTTTGTTAAATGCGGTGTTTTTCCTCTCTTTTTTGCTTTTTGCACCTCTTTATCCCAGTACCTGACAACCAAAGCACAAACATGTTGGAGGACAGAAGTAAAATCACAAGAAAACTACCCAGAATAAAATATATTCTGACTTAAAGCTAGATTGCCATGGTCACCTTTATACAATCAAATAAAATAATCATCTTGTCTTCTTATTCACATAAACACTTAGTACTTAGCATTATAGGCATATTTGCTCTTGGTTAATCACAAGCAATTCACCACTGTTGGCTATTACCACTCTGGACATATTTCTGATGAGGAACCCTTTCTTTATTTCTTCTCCTCTCAGTTCAACAGTCACTCACCATACTTAAAGAGTCTATTATAATACGATCTCTTGGCTATGGACTAAAGTGAGGCAGCATAGAGTGTCCTAATCTTCCTACAAGCTCTGTCCTTCCCCAGAAAGGTTGTGATGTCCAACCCTTTCTCATGTCTGTCCCTTTCCTTTTTCTACCACATGCTTCGATGAGGATGAGCATTTTGTCACCTAACACTCCACACATCCTTCTGAAGGCAAGGATTACATCAGCAGACTGGCAAAGACCTCCAAATTACCATGTCTGTCCACAAGTAGGACACAATCTGTTCACATAAAAATCAAAGACAGCAATAACAAGCATCATTTTAGCAAGAAAATATCAGAATTTATGTAGATTTCTTAAAACACACTGCTGTCAGACAGCATGCTCTCCCTTTCTTCTGGAGGCTAAATACTTTCTGCCAACCCTCTGACCTTGATACTTTGAGGGCTGAAATGAGTCTAAGGCATGAAAGCCAATTATTTTACAACAAAGCACACAAGTTCAAAGCACACAGATAAGAAAGAATTTTTTTTCATTTTTACCCTCTTTTTTTTTGTTACAAGGACTACAGAGTTATTGTCTACATGCCTCAGAATCAGGAATCAAACTCTGTAAATTCTGTGGGGTTTATTGGCTCAGGATAAATTTATGAATTATATTCTCTGCTTCTTGGCCAAGTACATTCAATAATTAAAAAACACTTTTTTTTTTGGTGTGCTGTATTTTCTACCATTTCCTGACTCATGGGAAGTGTGTGTTTTCCTGTAAGAATCATTGGAAAGAGTGCATCTTCCCCTACAGCAAATTCTCTGAAGTGCTTCAAGACACAAACTTGGAATTTGGCAAAGCTCTTCAGCTACAAAGATGTTAAAAACAGTAACTTCTGTGAGCTTATCACCAACCCTCTTTCTTCAGTTAACTTATCTAGAACAGGATGATGGAAGACCTACTTATAATCTTTCATTTCATTTTACTTTTTGAAGAGTCTCTCAACCCCATAAAACTATCATGAAAGTCAATTTGCTTTGCCTTCAGTGTAAAGGCAAGAAACAGCAAGGCTACACTTTCTTAATACAAAGGCCACCTTTTATTAGGACATATCACTTCCTCTAATTATATTTAACTAAACATTATCTGAAGACAAAAACCTTCTCTGTTGCATAGTTCAACTTACATAACAGTAACCCTTTGAAGATATTTCACTATTAAATAAAAAGGTAGCTTCTCCTGAGTCTGTAACAACATGAATTAGTGCACAGTTCATGAAAGAGTATTTATAATAAAACAAAGACACCTCCTACATGAAAGCTCTTAGCTGCCCAAGGCATTTTATTCACTTTACCAGTGAGTGGCGTATTTTCAATATATTTATATGCACACACAGTTGTCACTTAATTCAGTTTGCACTTCAACCCAAAAACAACAAAGAAAAAACAAACTAAAATTCTTTTAACCCACTTTTAGATAGAGCAATTTAAAAAGTTTCCACAGCTATTTTACCACAGGCCAGAAGACTCACGCTAATTTATTAAGGATTACTGAAGTAACAGTTGATGAAAAGTCTTCTTTTCCAAGCGTTCTGCAAAGTATCAAATTAATTATAAATGACATAATGGAAATACTCTAATACACTTCCATTATGCGTAACTTGAAAAAAACTGAAAAGCTTCTATGGTAAACAAGTTCTCTTAGTTGTTATTACTCTTAATTCTTCAGCATTTTTAACCTTGTTAAACTTTACAACAATCTCTTAATTTTAGGATGAAATAAGACTCTTACCTTCACCAGCAGAAATACAATGAATGAGAACAACTGCCCCTTCAAACCCAAACTATTCTATGATTTTTCTCCTTACCACTGCAATTCCTCTCCCAGCTTCTCTGAGGAATCTTCTGGCAGCACTTTATACATATCATCTTCTTCAAGCTTCCGTTTATGGCCAATAATAAATAAGGGATTCAACCACCTAGTTAAATACAAATTATTAAGAAACGGATCAACAGACCAAAACAGCAATTTCTTCACATACTAATTCTTTTACCCCTTTCTTTCCTCCTTCAACATTCACATTTTACTGCACTTTTATCTAATAATTAAGTCAACCCCTTTTTTACAAACAGGAAAGCATTTCCCACTTCCTAAAGCTGTTTGTGCCCCATAGCACCATACTCCCAGGCATCCGGGCAGCCAGCACAACCCTCCTTGGCCCAGGGCAACTGTTTTCTTACAGCGTTTCCTTATACTCAGGGAAAATTAGCATTCCTTTAAATATCTGGGGAAAAAAACCCAGAACTTAATCTAACTATTAAGATACAGACAGCTGTAAAAAAATTTCAATACATAATAAAAGACATTTTTTGTAACATTTAATTGAGGAGAAAACTAGCTGCTGTTCAACTGTCACCTTGACAAGTATTAAAGATCAGTAATTTAAAGACAATCACTCAAATGTAAAAATGGGTAAGTAATGTATTATTATTAGATCTTAGCCATGTTTGGAAATGTAAACAGAAGCACACAGACACAATGTGTAGGTTTAAAAAAGGAAAATACTGTCTAACAGCTCAATTTCCTTAGCGGACAGGTTTTTAAAAGGTCTGTATTTTATGAGAGCACTGCAAAGATAAATTTTAATAGTGATGCTGTAGGTTTGTTGAAAAACACTGTGTTTTGTTAGATCAAATAACACTGTCAGGGAACAGCAAGACTGGCTTTTAGGCACCTATATCCTTCTTCAAGAGATCAGGGAGGGTCACACCGTCTCAGCTGTGCTTCACAGAGCACACAGCCGCACAGCAGAAACCACCAAGGTGCCAAAGCTGTTCATGAGATGGAACAAAATAAAATTACACATCCGAAACAGGCATGGCTTAGTGGGAACCGGGCAGTTAATGAGCCTGCAGTTTTCCACTTAATTTGTTTCTCTACTGAATCCATGACACTTGGTTTCCAGAAGAAATGTGGATTTTGTCTCTCAGGCTTATCTCCTACAAGTACTTTCTCAACTGGTCAACACCATCAAAACCAAAAGGTCAGGGATGGATCTGTTTTGGAAAAAATACCCTTGTAATCAAGCAAGCTGTTTGTCTGATCTCAATTGCCTGTGAAAGTTCTTAACTGTTGCTTAGCTTCTGACACTTAATTATTCCCCGACTTCCCCAACACAGCTCTTACACAAACACCTGGTGCACTAAGTGGAGTGTATTATTTTCTGGAAGGCCTACATGAGAGAATTCTAAACTGGGATGGTTTACAACAACGGCATTTATTTATTTATTCACAACCACAACAGTGGTTAGGAACACTTATCAACTAGCTTTACATTCCTTGCTCAGGCATGTTCCAATTAAATTTTGTGTACACTGGCTTACAAGCAGTTTGTTGATCCGAGTGGGTGGAGGGCCATGCTGAACTCCAGAGAGGGGGCTCAGACAATTTCTTCCAAGACAAAAACCTTTTCCCCGTGCTCCCAGGGAAAACTCCATGTGACAAATGGGATTAATAGTGGTTTTCCTTCACTTCTTCGCATGTTAGCGCAGTGTTTTTGTGACTCATTCAAAAACTAAGTCTATGCTCAGCATAGCACTGTGATGCCTAACAGCCTGTTTTCAACTCTTGGAGTGAATACTGAAAATTTGTTTGTGAGCTGTTAACTCCTCAAGGTATGTTAAAGGTACAATTAGAAACAGAAAGTACTTGTCAGACGAGTCTGTTGCTTGGACTGTATGGTCAAATAGCATCAGTGCCCAAATCCCTGTCACAACTTCTCTACAGCTCCTGACGAAAGGTCTCAAAGACCAACTGCTCCAACCAGCAGAACTTCTGCCTGGTTTAACACAAAGAATCTGCTCCACTGAAACATTTCTTCTTTGGCCTCAGTTCTTGCAGCTGACCACAGGTAAAAAGCAGATACAAGGCAAATAACCTCAAGGCCATTCAAATAATTTCTGCCTGCTGGATGAGAGAGAGACTGCTCCAGGACAGCAAGCTATGGGAAAGATCTGCAGACTTTAGTTGGCTCATGAGGCTGATACCAAGTGTTCCTTCTCTAGCAACATCAGTATTAGCTGATGGTGTACACCATAAACAAGTCACAGGTCTTCTTTCAGACAGAGAGACTAGAGAAAAGTTATCTTTCCCAACTTCTCCAGCATGAGAATCAGGACAAGGCAGTTCTTTCAGGAAAACACAGGGATAAATCCTTCTCCCAGCTATGGAAATGGTTATGAGATTGCAGTGGCTACTGCTGCCAAGGTGATGAAAACAAAAATGATTCTGACATTTAACAATGAACATAAATAGGATATTTATTACAGAATCACAGAATGGCTGTGGTTGTTTTAGAAGAGACATCTGGAGGTCTGCTGGTCCAACCCCTGCTGCTCAAGCAGGGCCACCTAGAGCTGGTTGTACACGACAAAGTCCAGTCTTCAAAGATCTCCACAGAGGAAGACTTCATCACCTCTCTGGGCAGCCTTTCCAGCGCTCAATCACCCTTACAGTGGAAAAGTGTTTCCTGATGTTCAGAGGGCATCTCCTGTGTTTCAGTTTGTGCCCCTTGCCTCGTAACCTGACACTGGGCACCACTGAGAAGAGTCTGGCTCTGTCCACCTTGCACCCTTTCCTCAGGTATTTATATATATTGATGACATCCCCCTGTTCTCTTTTCTTCTCCAGGCTGAACAGTTCCAGCTCTCTCAGGGGAGATGCTCCAAACCCTTCATCATTCTTGTGACCCTGGCTGCACTCTTTCCAGTATGTCCATATCTCTCTCTTACTGGGGACCCCAGAACTGACTCAGGACTCCAGCTGTGGCCTTACTGGTGTTTAACAGTGCATACTGCTATATGCCATTATTGGCACATAACACAATGTACAGAGGAAAACAAGACACTTTAGAAATATACTTAAACATACACTTTTAAAAAACAAAGCAACACTGTTAATGCTACTCAGTAGAACACCATTCCTCTACTTATACTTTTTGAACCACAGGAAAGCAACAGGAAGAATAATAGAACAATGCTTCTGTTGAAGGCAACTGCTCCATCCTGACGGCAGTTTGAATCTGCACTACAGCCACCAGCTGGAGAAAGTGCTGGCCACAGACTTGGTGCAGTCCACGTGCAAAGCCAGCTGAAACACAACAGTCTCAAGTCTACAGGGTTGTTAGAGCCATCTGGTTTATCCTTTGTCCTTAAACTCTCAAAAAAACTTACTGATGATATGCCCACCTCCACCCAGTTCTTATGATTTGCAGTAAACCCCTTCTGACCCCCCATTTCCACACCAATCACCGCATATACTATGTGACTGAATTTGAAAGTTAGGTAGCAGGTGGGAGATGACAGTGCAGGGTAAAAACTGCCCAAAAAAGCCTCATGGTTTTCAGTTTCTTAGCTCCAGAGAGACATAGTGCAACTTCAGGGCTTTTTATGTTTTTCTGCTAGTTAAAACCATAGTTCTGAAAACCGTAATGTATTGTGCTATAAACTCTACATTAACATTAAAGAAGGCAAAGAAAACCAATCCAGAGCAAGCAGAAAACTGCGGTAATTAGTTTTGTGAGTCATTTATGATAACAGACAACATGGCAAAGACTCAGCACAAGTCCACGTTTCTGTAGAATTAGGGAAAAATGCATAAAAAGAAACAAAAATTAAATGATCACCTATTGTTGAGCTTTTTGACTAGTTTCCCCCAAAATACTCATCTTCCAGAGCTATTGCTATGGAGATCCTTAGAAGTAGAGAAGCTGTTTAACAGTATGTTGTGCTACCATAGGGTATACTTGAAGATCTTTAGAGGAAGGCTGAATTGTTTTCTTTTCAGATTACACTAGTCCTTGAAGAGCTTTTATCCCAAGAATGAGGTCTTCTCCAAACTCTCAGAAGAGAGAAGAGTTTCAGCTTCACCATCTCACTCATGCATCCTGAACTTCATGCTGGAAGGCTTACTTTCAGACAGAAGACTCAGCACATGTCCATACTCAGTCATTAAAGTTTCCACCAGGATGCCACATGCAGATTATGCCCTGTGGAATTCCCTGCACTTAAAGCAGAACTGAGAACAACCTATTTCACACAGCCTGCTGTTACTCAAGTCACACACTCCTAACAAGCAAACCAACCAAGCCCTTTTCTTGCCTGAAGGCTCAGTTAAATTAGAGAGTGCTGTAAGAGGACTGTTAGAGGAAGCTGGTAAATAAGGCAATGGCCTACGTAAGGAACATCCCTGAAACCTCAGCCCAGCCATAAAGGAAGACTACTCGTTAGAGTGGTATGGCTTTTGTCCAAACAGAGATCAGCTAACACGGACCTCATCCAGGGGTATAAAAAAAACCCCACAGAAAAACAGGATTTAAGAAACCAGGAACTGTGCAAACTGCATTTTTATTTCATTAAAAAAGATGAAATAATAAACAAAATTAAAGATGACCTAGAGAAATGGAGGGAATATACAGACAGTGATGTAAACTACTCCTCTCACCCCAAGTATGTTCATAAAATGGATTTGGTAACAACCTATTTTACCTGAAGAAAGACAGGAGCAATGTAGTGGGGAGGAAAGACTCGCACCTCAGTCCCACATTTCTGTATTTCTTTCTGAAGAAGCAGTTCAACTTAAACTGTCCTAGTCACTGTCTTCACTTTTCCCAGGTACCTTACTGTTTGCTAAGAATTTTGAATATTTCTTTCTTACACATTGCCACATTTGATTACTCTTTCAAGACACAGGGTTCACATGATGCCTTTCAAAGAGCTTAGCTCAGTTTTTCCTAGCACAAAGTACACATAAAAATGTGAATATCTGTAAGAATCCTGAGTACCTTCTGTTCTGCTGGGAATGCCTCTGTTCTATCAAGGCGATTAGCTGATCAAAGACATCAGCCTGGAAGCATGCCCAGAATTAGTCCCTGCTACTGCCAGAATACTGATGTCACTAGGAATAATGATCAAAAAAATACATTAGAAAATCACTCTGTAACCTGGTGTAAACCCAGGGGATAGCCAACTGCAAAATAGTAACTCACTGCTCTGACCCCAAAAAGCTTTTCACCTCTGCAGCAGTATCTTGGGTACTGATAAAAAAAGAAAGTGATTCATTTCTGAAACAGCAAATACATGAAGATCACAATATAAACATTCACTTCCTTCATTTCCCTACTCCTGGGCCCTGACATTACACACCCTTTTAGATTACAACACAGTCAACCAGCCAGTTTACTTGGTTCCTTAAGAAGGTCCAATTTTTATCATCTGCATTTAGAGCAACTCCACCAAGATTTGGAAAGCCCCTAGGATCTGCAGAAAAAGCCAATACTGTGTTTTCTTATGCTCCTAAGAGAAGTGAGACCTCAAGGCAATGTCTCAAGTCACCCCCTTCTTCACAGAGACTGCATGTAAAAGAAACAGGCCCTGCTATCCTGAAGGCAGGGTCATTAGGAATCAGACAAATTATGCTATTCTGTTTCATACATGAAATAAAATTTCCTAAACAAGAAAGCTTTTAAATTAGGTTTGCCATTGCCCCGGAATAATTTCCTAACAGCCAAGGAAGAAATACATTACTGACAGGTACATTTAACTGAAAGCAGTATCCACTCAACTGGTTCATTTACCCAGGGATGGGACCTGCCATGCCTCTGGATTTATACAGTGTCCTGCTTGCAAATGCTCAAAAAAGTACCATTCTCATACTGCAGAGCAGGCTTGTAGAACTTTCTAGAAACCCAAGCATACATTGCAAGTTTCTCATGAGCTGAGAAAGTTTGCCAAAAATCATCAGCCAAGAAGCATCTGCAATTACATTACAAAGCTGACACTAATAAAAAATGTCCTAAGACCAAAAGATGTGTCTGTCGGGGCCCTGGGCACACCCACAAGCCTCAATTGCCTTGACCAGCCCCACAACAGTCACACCACAGTCAGTCACACACACATTACCTTCCTCTGTAAAAGTACAAATTTTTTCTCTCATCAGTTTTACAGTAGCCCCTGCTCTGTCACTGGACAAATCAGAAAAATCACACTTTTCTAATTAGAAAAAACCCTACTTTTCTAATTAGAAAAATCTTTTCTTGTTGTCTTTCTGTATTTGTAATTATAGGCAGAAGTTTCATTTCTGGGTAATTTTACATCACCCAACTAAAGCCACATCCAATATACTCTCATCAACTAATTCCTTAAGGAGGTGGTTTACGAACTGCATTTTCCCCATTCCTCTTAAGCTTATTTGTGCATTACACTACAAGCATCATCTGTTTACACTCAGTGTCCAGTTATTTTTCAACAGTTGCACAGAAGAGTCTTTGTTTACTCAAATTCTTCCATAACACTAGGATTTCGTCTTCTTGAGCAGCTTGGAAGCACTACTTCAACTACTAAGCTGCAAAGTAACACATATTTCCTTCTCTTTAATCACCTGCTTTGGAGATGGAGGTTTTTCTGTAAAGTAGAAGGCATTTCCTCACAAGCCCTTTGGATTATAAATCCACTTTGCTTATGCTCACTGGCTTACCTCAGATGTCTACCTTGCTTCACTGTACTGTTCATTACCCACCTTCATTGACTTGAAGTTCTACATCAGCAGTGCAATTCCAACACTGCTGTGTGCTTGCTCTCAGTCCAGAGCATCACTGCTGGGATGGGATGTACAAAAAGAAGGACACACACTGACAGTCTCGAGTGTTATTTTGCAAGAATTCATAAATACCCTAGGCAAAGTTTGCAGACATCATATGATTTTTATTTTTTTTTAAACCTCTCTCTATTGCACATGCTCATCCATTCTCATCAGTAAGCTGCCTTTTCCCACTTCCCCTTATGAAGGCAGTTGTCCACAAGTAATACAGTAAACAGAAAAGGTTCTGGTATTTCTTCAGATGCTTTTCAACTAGTGTTTTGGTTGCAACTTCCCTCCGCAGCTTACTGCGGCCTAAACAGCAGATTTTCTCATTGCTTACAGAAGGAAAAAATAGAAATACAATGAAATTTCTTCAAAGCCATATTAACTCAAAAACACCCTTCAGGCTTCCAGTTTCAATATCAAACTGTATTAACCTTTGATACTCAGCTCCATCTCATCTTCCGACCTGTTGCTTACCCGCAGCGCAGTGTAAGCAGCTAAGTTGCTGAACATCCACTTTCTGGTGCCGACAGTAACTCAACTGGTATTTACGGCATTTATTGCAGGTTGTTTTCCTGCTGTTCATCAACCAAGCACAGGCCAGGTATGAAATTACCTTATCAATCTAACATACTTCCTGATATTCCAGGTGGCAAGAAAGGAGAGGAGGAAACATAAGGAAACATACTGCAACTAACATTTTCTGCAATGCCTATAAGCAGGGAATGGTACCTATCACTAAAATATTGGTTCCAAACCCAACATCCATATGCCAAGAAAAATATCCACAATATCTAAGATTTGATGCAAAGGCCTGAAGATTGTGCTCTATAACAATAAATTTTAGTACAAGATATTTACTGAAGTAGCACCTTATGGTGGCAATTTCTGTATTAACGTACTTTCTGACAAGCAATGGAAATAGGAAGAATTAAAATCTCCTGTGAGTTCACACAGATACTACAAGCAGTTGGGTTCCAGGGATACAAAACAAATAAAATAAAATAGATGATCAGTCTTTTCAACCTTCCACTACCAAAATCTAATTTGGTTATCTCCCTCCTCCCCTCTACATAAGGTCTTGTGAATTTTCTAGAAGCAGGGTGGAGAAATTACTTCTGGAGAAAAAAAAAAAAGAAAAAAACAACAGCCTAACATACTCCTAAATTTGAAGCTTTGCAGAAATTAGAAGAGGGACATTTTCTCTCACAAATGATAGAGTAGGCTTTACGTAAGCATTCCAAAGGCAAAGAGTCTGTGTTTTGCTATACTCAAACAGTTCATCTAACTGCGTATCCAAGCACAGATATTTACAGTAGATAGCAAATGCTAACATTCCTACAGTTTATACACACTTGTCACAGTGGATGTAATCTATTTCGCACTCTTTAACCACTTATTTCAACTTCACTAGCTCATAAACAATGATTTTCAAATAAGATTTTCTTTTGCATACTCCAGCTATCTTGAAAAAAACCAAGAAAAAGTTACAAATGAATGCAGTAATTCAAGAGACCACATGACTCCAATTTGACTACAGGACATTAAATACCTGACAAATTAATAAACAAGGCATTATCTTTTTTAAAAAAGTTGTATGTATAATCCTCGATCTGCTTTCAATCAGGAGAAAAAAAGCAAGTGTGATTTCAGTTTTTAGGTACTGAACATGTGCTTTCTCTTTATCTATACTGAAGATGCTTACACATTTCTTCAGAGTTTCTTACTTACAGTACTAAATTGTCCTGCACCAGTAAGTCAATAAATAAAGTTAGCTACCTCAGAAGTCCTTATAAAGATGGCATCAGCATCACCATCGCCAATTTCAGACACTGACAGTGGGAATTAACTACGTAACAGGCAAGATCCCAGCCAAGTCTCAAAGCGTGATATTGCTTGATACTTTCATGTGAAGTAAATGTAAAATACTCACAGTCAGACCTATTCACTGATACAGTAAAGATCACAGATCAGTTTTACTGGTGGCACTGCTGAAGTCAGCTGGAATAGCCAAGAACAACAATCAATTCTTTCCATAAGTTCTTTCAGTGAAGGCAAGAGACAGCCAAGTTAGAGGACTAAAATGCAGTCAGTACCTAGGCTTATTGAGAAATCCAACAAAATCAGTCAGTGGCCCTTCCAATTTTAAGTCATGGGGTGAAAGAGGAGGAAGAAGTTACGTAACACATGTAGCTCTTTACACGGCTACAAGAGAAGTGTGTGACGTAACTGGTCAGACAAGCAGCTACATCACTGATAACCCTGGGACTTCTATGTCTATGCTTAGCACATTCAACTCACTTACAAGCTCTCACTGCGCTCCCAGTCAGAGCCATGGAGAAGACTTGTTGGTTTTGTCATTTTCCCACAAGAATACACTTAGTAAGCCAAGAACAATGCTGTCAAACACCATCAAGTAATAATAATCATTGGTTTATTCCTTGGCATCATCTGTGTGGATGCCCTGGAGCAAGTTCTTAGTTCATATTTTAATGCTGTTATTGTAATGGCAATTGCCACATGTCAAGTGACGATGCAAAAAGGCATCTGACCTGAGGATGCTGGAAGCATCCAGTGTTCCAAAGAAGCCAAGACCTTGTCATAGTCATGGTGAGTCTGTGATAATATGCAATTACTATTATAATTAAAAATTAATTATAAATTTATACAAAATTTAGAAGGACTTCAACTTCTGTTACTTCTCTGAACAAAAACGCTGGATAACCTTTCCAGGGTGTTCCAGCTTGCTCTCCTTCTCATTATTAACCGGATGAAAGTTACCCAGTCTTTTAAAAATTTCATCATAGCCTATGTTTTGTAACTTCTCACTGAAGTGGATTTGATGCCTGAACAATAGAACACATAAATATTCAACTGCTATACAGGAAGAACATCTTTAATAACTCAAGAGAACAAATGCTATAAGCAAATTAAGATACATCTGCTATTTACTGAACATGCAAGCGCAGAGATGGGTCAACAGAAAACATAAATATTCTTACTATGTACAGTTATTAATTTAATAATCCCCACCACCCACAGCAGAAAAGATGTGAAAAGTGCTGTTCTCAACTGCAGAAAGCATGGGCTATAAGGCTTTTTAAACTCCTAACACTTTCTACAACAGAATAGCTGTTTAAACATGAAAAACACTGGACTGAATTCTCTTCCTTCCAAACCTCAAAAAGAAAGCAAATCCATCCTTCAGAACCCTCATTCTCACCAGCAAGTTGAGCCAGCAACAAAAAAACTCAAACAACAAAGATGAAGTAAATCAGAAATACACCCAGGAACTCCAAAGTACAACTGAAATACCAGTTCAGAGCTTTAAAAAGTTTAGTGAGCACAAGAAACTTGTGATTGAAATTCAGGGTTGCAGTAATATCTGGAACATCCAGAACACCACTTTGGGCTTTGATAACCTTATGTTAATATAGATAATTGAGAGACATAGAAAATGAGAGTATTTTGCAACTGTCCTGATCCTCACAATTGTCAGAAATAGTTTTAGGTCTTGTAAGATCCAGACATTACACAAGGCATGCACTATAAAAGTAACATTAACACACAATCCAGATGCTTCTCTTTCCCATGAATGTAGTACTGTAGTGTTTAATGTTCATCAAGCTCATACTTGTCAAAGTCACAACCCAAATGCAAGAAGACAAGCTTTGAACAATGGGAGAAGAATGTGTCTTCAGCCTACACGCTCATTACCTGAGTTTTATAATTCAATGAGAACATGACTTCCTTTCTCCTGTGAGTTTGATCCTGTTTGCACCAGACAATAATTTAAGCCTTTATTCTGTACCACTGGCAACAAATGAGAGAATGATTCCTTACAATGGCAAAATTGCACTTTGGAGCAGAAGATAAGCAAAATAAAAATACGAAGGATCCTTGCCCTGCTACCTGCAATGCCCTCTTTTTTATCCACACTGACAACAAGCAGCCAGCACCTGGGATTGGGAGAGCAGAGCAGGCACACTCGAGCCACATGGTGGTCGCTGCTGCTGCTACTCACAGGACAGCCCTCCTTGAGCACTGTTTTCCCAGTTCTCCAGAAGAAAACATCTCAGAACGTCCTGTGTGAGACAGCAGCTGAAATAAAGCAGTCCTCACACAACTATCAGATGCTACGCTCTTTGTAGAACGAAAAAATAATTCCTAACAGCTACCCTTAAAGTTAGCTTTATAGCTAAATGAAAGGGTGTTTTAACACTTCCTTAATTTTATGTAAAACAGTATTAACAGTGACAGCCCCTGCTTACTCAATTTAACCCACTGCAGATATAATTTGAGCTCCAATTTTCACCAAGAAAATACTAATGCTTGTTGACCAGCAAATAACAAGGATATATTGGTGTTAGTCACCATCACATGCAACACAGGTAAGAGACTTTGAAAGGTTATTTTCACTGCTGCAAATTTTACTGCTATAAAAGCATGAGAAACAGTACATTGGGCAACATCTAAAGCTTTACATATCCCACTAAATCCTTTTTCAAAGCACAAGCCCTACAGCTGGGTACTAGCATCTGACTGCAAAGCGTGACACCCCAATCGATCTCTGGACTTTCAGCAGGCCTATCATCCCACAAGCACAGACTTTCTTTTGCCTTTGCACAGTAAGAACATACAAATGTGTCTAAAAGGAATCCGTCAGGTGTTTGCCTAACACATGGGAAATGTAAGGTACTTCATTGTTGCTGTCGAACACTTCTCTGCAATACATGCAGAGTGATACAAAAGGCCTAGAAAAGAAAGATAGGAGCAGCCAGCAAACTAGCTGTGAGCACTGCACACTTCCTTTTTCACTTCTAGCTGGATTGGTTTTGGCAGAACTACCAGTACCACCACAAGATCCCAGCAAGGGAAAGGGAACAGACAAGAGACAGCTCTGGAATGCCACATGGACAACTGAGGTTCATCCCATTCTGCCTGGATTTCCTAGCAAAGCTGTTTCCAACACTGGCATCCCTGGCATCAAAGAAGAAATTAAAAGTCAAAATGCTGAGCACCAGGAGCTCTGCACAAGCATACAAGCTCCTTTTTTTCTTCTTTTTTTTTTTGGGGGGGGGGTGGGATTGCTTTTTTATTTATTTTACTTTTTTCTTTTTGCACATCGTACCTCTGAGGACACATCCTTGACTAAAATTTATGTTTAGCTAAAATCTGTCAGGGCTTTTAAAATCCCCCTTACCTTCCAAAAGGGACTTTTGCACCTGCTCGGAGCTGCTTAGAGGATCAAAGAGCTTTTTACTTGTCTTTCAGAGGCTTCCAAAAGCAGAGCCTCACCTGCCATGCTCTCTCCTCCTTCCCCCTCCTCCCCCACACAACACATGTGCGTCCCGGTTCAGCCTGCAGCAGAAGTAGGATACCTCTGTAAGTGCCCTCTTCCAAAGGGGGGGATCTGGTAAGACAAAGAAGGCTGATGCTCTCCCGTTTCACCGTATCTATGTTTCCCTGGTATATTTCAGAGCAACTGAACCGCAGCTCCTCACCACCCTGAGCACAGATGTGCACCCACGCCGAGGTCCCCACTAATGAGAGAACAAGCACTAACTCTGGACTAGGAGTCACTCGGTCCCGCGAAGCCTGCGGCAGCGGGGCGAGCAGCGGGAACGCCGCCCGTGTCTCTCTCACGGGGAGCGCACACGCGGCTCTGCGGGACAGAGCCCGGCACGGCGGGGAAAGCCGCCCCGACAGCGCGCCCGGCCGGGATGAGCCATGGCTGCCCGCGGCCCGTTATGCCAGCGGGGAGCGGAGCAGTGCGGGGGGCTGTGCCGGGGGCTGTGCCGGGCACAGGCAGGGCTCACCGCCCGGCTGCCCCCGAGCCCCGGGACACCGAGCCCGGCCGCACCGGCACTGCCCTGCCCGCCGCTGCCCCCGGAGCCGCGACCGGGCCAGGTGCGGCCAGCGGCGCCTTCCCCGGCGCTGCCCTCCCCCCTGCCCGGGCGCTCACCAGAAGAACAGCCGGGAGCAGAAGTTGGCATCCTGCAGCGGGTTGGGCTTCTCCTCGCGGGGCACCGCTTCCATGTNTTGCCCCGTGCCCGCGGGCACACCGTGCGCCAGCCCCGCCCGCCGTGCCAGGCTCCGCGGCACCCAGCACCGGCACCTCCGGCCTGCCGCAGGGGCCCCGGGGGGAGGTAATACAGCGAACTGCAAGAGACCCAACAAAATAGGAATGTGCGGCACGTATGAGAAGGGGCCAAAGAACTGCTGATCTCCGTGGCAGAATGGCTCCCCGCCCCGCTGCTGTTTCTCTGCGGTCTCACAAGCACAGGATGGCTGAGGTTGGGAGAGACCTCCGGAGGTCCGCTGGTCCAGCCCCAGCTGCTCGAGTGCCACGTCCAGGCAGTTTTTGAAGATCTTCAAGGAGGGAGAGTCCACAGTCTCTCTGGGCAACCCGTGCCAGTGCTCAGTCTCCTCTACAATGAAGGAGGGTTTCCTGATGTTCAGAGGGAACCTCCTGTGTTTGTTTGTGCCCACTGCTTCTGGTCCTGTCACTGGATATCGCAGAGCAGAGCCTGGCTCTGTCCTTTTCATCCACAATACACAATGAGCCTTCTCTTCTCCAGGGTGAGCTCAGACGGCCAGCCCTCTCAGCCTTGCTTCGTGGGAGAGAATACTACAGACCCCTCATCTTTATTATGACCTTTCACTGCAGTGTCTCCAGCATGTCCATTTCTCTCTTGTACTGGGGCACCCAGAACTGGGCACAGGGCTCCAGGTGTGGCCTGACCTCTGAGTAGAGGCAAAGGATCACCTCCTTCAACCTGCTGGTAACATCCTAATGCATCCCAGCATACTATTAGTCTTCTTTGCCACAGGGACATAGTGCTTCCACATCCACCAGGACCCCAGGCAGCTCTTTCCAGCTGGGTGGCCCCCCAGCCTGTACTCATGCCTTCCCTTTTTTGAGCTGCATGACATTCTTGTCAGCACTTTTCTCCAGCCTGTTAAGGTCCTTCTGGATGGCAGCAGAACTCTCTGGAGTGGTATCAGCCGCTCCTCCCGGTTCTGTGTCACCATCCCTCGAGGTGTTTAAGGAAAGACTGGACGTGACACTTAGTGCCATGGTCTAGTTGACATGGTGGTGTTAGGTCATAGGTTGGACTTGATGATTTCAGAGGTCTTTTCCAACCCAATTGATTCTGTGATTCTGTTATCATCAGTAATCTTGCTGAAGGTGCCCTCTGCCTCATTATCCAGGTCATTTATGAAGATGTCAGACAGTTCTGGGGCTAATGTTGTCACCTGATGTATACCAATAGTTACTGACTTCCAACTAGACTTCTAAGAACTAATCACACCCCTGATCTCCTAGACTCCTTACCAGTCCAGCTGAGCCAGCCGCAAGACCATTCTTATGTTCTGTGTATTCATTTCATGGACCCAGTAGCAACCAGCCCTATCTCTTCCTGCTAAAATGCATTGCCAGTGAAACAACTGATAGGGCTGGCATCTGACTTTCATTATAGGCATCAGAGTTGACATGTTTTTGAGATAAAAGAGGGGTGGGGCTACTGTATTATAGAAGAAATAGCATCCATTCATGCTTGCAAGAATGTCATCATAACTGTAAGTCAGACAAATCAAGATTAATCTTGCTGTCAGTGAACCCTGATGGGACTGGAAACAGCATGTGCTGCTTTTGCATAGATGGTGTGCCACAGAATTTTGGGAACAATAACACCTGTCAAACAGCTGTCTGTAGATCCTTCCAGCTTAAAATAAGGAGAAAAACGTACAGAAATGATGCAGTGTTTTGAAAGGGCAAGCTTTAACAAAATAGTGCTTATGTATTCCAGAACCTGAATAATCAATGTAAATAATCTCCCAAAATATAGGAGGAAAAGCTCTGCCCATCAGCAAAACCTGACAGATTTAGATTTCTGTGAAGCAAATTTGTCTCACTGGGTGCTCATAAGAGAATTAAAAGGTATGGCAGCCCAATGCAAGTCCCAAAATGTTAATAAAGTTTGGGTAAAGCAGTGGGAGAGAGGAAGATCTAAATCTTAAAACTGACTTCACCTTTGTGAAGCAGTTGTGCAATGAAAGGTTACACAAGTATTTCTTAGCTTAAGCAAGGAAGCAGTAGACTAGTCATGAACAGCTTTTTTATTTTCAGAATACAGCTAAAAGTATTAAAGTAAAATATTAAAACAACTTTTTTCAATATTATTGTGATGATGGGAAAAGGGCAAGGAACAATGTTTAAGAAGTACAGTTTTCCTTTGCCAGCATTGTCAGTGGTGAATGTTGACACTACTTAATTTTAAAATAAATATGACTGTTCACTTCTAAGTCCAAAGCAAAAACACTCTGTGAAGTTTTAGAGAAAGAAAAACTAAAAGGGAAGGGGAAAATAAAATTCAATGAAAAAGAAGAATATCCTGAAAGCCAAATTAACCTGTAACTTACCTGCCAAGTGAGCAAGTAACAGTTAGGAGCTCATGCAGTAAAAAAAGTGTGAAGCACTTAGCAAAAGAGATGCTCAGGAAAATCTGAGACTGCCTACGGAGAAGGGAAAGGGAAAATAGCTTAGTAATTAAATTAATAACCTGTTTATTCTAGGAATCAAAAAAATAGCTACTAATTTATCCATTGAATATTTTATTATGACAACAGTATATTCACATGGAAAGAGAAGGATATGTGACAAACTAATCAGTGTCCCTTACTAAATTTAAATTATCTTAGTAATATGGGTAATGGTCTAGCAAAACTAACTACTCCAATAGGGTAATAATCAAATTAAGGCAGTGGCACTCTAATTAAACCTGTCGTGCATATCCATTGTTCTAGGGAAAGAGATTCAGATCACAGAAGGTGTCACAAACATGTAAACACACAAGATTCCCAGTTTAGTCAGTGCACAAGAAAGACAATAGTCGCTAAATAAGCAGCTTTACTATGTGTGGCCTTATGCCTTCTTTGTTCTACTCTCTTCTCAGTCTTGAATACGGTGAGACTGAAAAGTTTCTTCACATGCATTTTCCATGGCACTTATCACTGGAGTACAAGGAGTTCACAAACATCCACTTTTCTCAAAACCCTTACAAGATAATTGGGCAGTTTGAACTGATTTCCAGATGGTGAATAAAAGCATGTGGATCTTAAGGTGAAATATAGGCACTGACCCCGATTATGCAATAGGAACCTGAAGCTTAGTCTTTTGGAGGATGTAGCACTATAACCTTCCCCTTTCAGGCCAGCAGCCATTGATTTCAGGGCTGAATTTCTCCATATCATTGAGACAGACACCTTGAGACAGACACCTACAAAATCAGGAAGACATGGATGAGCATGTGAAAAGTCTGTATAAAAGATTTGCTGAGCACTACGTGGTGTCTCTGAGACAGTGTTAGGGACAGAATCAAATTTAAAGCTGTTTGAAAGACATTGGAGGGATTAGTCTTACAAAGACAAGCTAGATGTGAAGGCTTTGCACCTGTACATTGCTTAATGTTTTTGACTGAAGCCAGGCAGAAAGGCAGACCATATGCCTGCCTGACAAACCACACAGACAGTGTAGTATCCCACCACGCCACTGGCAAGAAAGCAGACTGTCCTGCTGGCTGTGAGCCCAGCTTGTCACTATCCAGTGGTCTGACTCATCAGCTGGCTGATGTATCCACCAGGGAATAGTTTCTCATCCTTCTGCAGTATAGACATATTGGCTTGTCCTTGTTCAGCTGCAGAACAGAAATGTCAGTGCTGCAGAACAGATCTGAAATTTTGCTATTTCTCTTTGCTCATCAGTACATAATGCCAACAGTCTTTTCAGATGCTTTGCCTATTTATTCCTGTCACCCCACTAACCATCCCTATTTCCCCCATATATTTTTCTACATACCATAGTTTCATATTTATACTAATTGATTTATTCATTCTGCTCAAATTATGGTGCAATTCAGGTGCCTAAGTATAGATGCTTCCTACATTTCAGACATGGTAGGGTATTCCATGGAGCCACAAGTTACCACTCCAAAAGTTTTCAGGCTCTTCCTTTAACTGTGCTGTACCTGCCTGTGCCATGGCCATGTCTCTTATGCCTTACAGATGACTGGAGTTGCCTATAATTAAACAACTGAATCTCACCCTTACCATCTTCTCTACTGAATCACTCTGGGTTTTAAGCCAGAGTGCCCTCCATCTTTGACTATCACATTAAGTTTATTTTGGCCAATACAATTCTTCCTAAAGAACTTTTATTTTCCATCCAAATTTTTCTATCTAAATGTCACACACACACACACTATTTCTGCTAACTTTCGTAAGTTAGTTCTTCTGATGTTTGAATGTCCACTGATTTGCTTAACACAAAAACTATGTTAAAATCATTTGTCCATTGCAAACAGTTACTACTGATTATCTGCTAAGACAAATTCAAACCAGTTCCTTTCTATTAAATATTTGATGCAGTAGAAAAATATCAGAAGAGGTTGTACTAAAGTTAAAATTGGCACACATACCACCTGTTCAGTTGCCCTAAACAGTTTCATCTCTTGTACTTCTTTCACAGGGACTTAGAGACTAATATTTCTGTAGGAGGTTTTGAATGAGCTTGCAGCAGGCCTTCAGCAGCAGCTCCCTGTGCTATTAGTTAAAACACTGACTCATGTATTTACAATATTGCTGTCTTGAGCTGCATAGCCTTCTCTTCTCCATTCCTAAGCAGCTAAGAGCTCATTTCAATGTTCTACTCTCACCAGGTAATAGACATTAAACTTCTTGCTTCTATTCATTACAGTTTAAAGTCTTCCTTTTTTTAAATGGCATTTCTAATATTGATAACAGCTTCTGAAGAACAAAACCTTTTGTTACACTCTCTATGAACTGATATGTTGCAGTAAATCTTACACTTTATTTGCCTCCTTCCTATCATGATCTCTTGCTCTTCTAGCTTAATAGTAGTGCACAGTCCAGGATAATCTCCAAGCAACGGTGAATTACAGTAATAGAAAAATTAAATTGAACTACTTTCAGGGCAAAGGTGAGTCAGCAAACAGAAAACAAACTACTGCAAGTATTGTGCAGACTGTGACTGGTGGCCTAGGGAAAGACTTCCCATCCTTGACATTCGAAAAGCAGATTGCTTCTGCAAGGAGCAGGGAATTGGATAAATGATCCCTATGGGTCCCTTCTAACTTGAGATATTCTGTGATTCAACAATTCTATAATCTCTGTCATGGTTGCTCAACATAGGCAACCTAGTCCAAGAGTAGGAAGTGGATTAGCTGACCCTCTGCAATTTCTATGAATGCCAGTGTCTGTACACTCATTTGACTAGGCAAGATTTCCAGGGTGTTGCTATGACTTCCAGAAAACAGAGAGAAAAATTCCTTTTTAAAATTTCATCTCAGAACCTGGAGGTGACTGGTTCACTTCAGTTCATGTAGGTCTGATTCCAGTGATACTGTGCTTCTGCTATGTGTATGAAGATGTTATGCCTAAGAGTTTTGTCTTGATTTTCTAAAGCAAAATTTAGAACATCCAACACTGAAAAACACGGAATTCATAATTGAACTTGAGAAAGAAAGCTCTGTTTTCTAAAGTTGCTATAAAGACATGCAACAAACTACCAGCAAGGAACGTTCTTCCATTCGAGTTAGCAAAACCTGTACTTCTTTCAAAGCTTTTCCTAATGACAGCATTCTTGTGCATTTTCCACATTTATTTATATGAATACAGTTTCCATTGCATGATCTCTTTCTTTTGCTGTTAACCTAAATGGGTAAAAAGGAGAGGGGAGAAATCAGTGGATGCATGGAAGTTCTCCCTTATCTAAGGAATAAAGAAGAAAGGAAAAGGCAAATAGTGAGCACTCACAAGTTCACAAGCCATAGAGCAAATCAGTCAGCAGGTCCACCATTATAGCCCAGACATTTCTGGTTATTCTTGAAGCCACTGTGCTTCCATGCTAAAATCAGGAAAAGAGTTGTACAGATGGTCAAACAAAACTGCCTTTCTTTGCAGATGAATTCCTTTGCCTTTTGTAATAACACAAGTAATCAACAAGCTCCAAAAGAAAAGGCATGTAAGTTACTTTCAGAAAGAAACATCACTATCAAGATCATCTGCATCCTGATTGTATTTCATTTGGCATTGCCAGACTGAAGGTTAAGAAAGTTATTTTTGGCATTAGAAAGGGGACAGAAGGCAACACAGACAAATTCACAGGGTACACCATAGAAAACCTTACTTAAATTGAGTGACACAGTGTGGCTTTTGCCCTACTGGGAGTTACCAACTATGATGGGATATTGGACAAAATTAAAATAATTTCTCTTTTTAGAAGACAGTACTTCTGACCTCAAAATAGAAACTGCAGATGTTGTCAGTAGAGATCTTCAGTCTATACACTTTCTTCAAATAAGAGTGAACATAAAAAAAATATGATAACTGTTTTTCACCTTTTCTGAAATGCCTTGGTAGTATTTGCTGCCATCAATGGACTAACCAAAAGGCTAATGTCATCCAACATCCTGGATAAAGACGGAAAAAAGCTACAATACTGTTAGACCGATAATATTTAGAGATCATAAAATCACATATGTTTTAATAGGAAATTAAACATGCTCACACTGCACACTGTGAGCATGATTTCTGACTTAGCTTTGGAAAACAGAAGGCACAGAAAGGGACGAAGCATTATAGCAAGATGCTAAGGGCAGGAAAGATTAAAAAAAGATATTATAATTTCAAAAATTTACAATTGTTCTTCATTTTTCTGCTGAGAAAGGAGAGGATAGTTTACTCAGTTTTCAATAATTTCCTGGAAAGCTAGTGACTCGTGGAAAGGGGGAAAGGCAATTCTGTTCTAACAGAAATCAAGTAAGGCCAGCAGAATCCTCTTCAAAATATATCACATCTGAGCTGGGTATAAGGCACTTACCAGTGAGCATAGACACTCAAACCACATAAAATGACTGCACACATAGTTATTCTCAGTTGTGGCCAACACAGTCTGTCAACACTTATCACTTGGCCTTCCTTAGCTCTTGGCTGCTTCACTAGGGTCTAGCACATGTCGGGCTACAGTCTGACTTTTTGGCTGCGTCACACAGCGTTTCCACCTTTCACGGTGCACCCACATTTTGAGAAGAAACAGAAATCTCTCTGACACTTCTGGGCACAGCAGAACTCCCAAAGGCACCATTTTTGGCCACGTATCCTTAGCCTCCTCACATATCCACAGACTACTGGGCAAGGCTCTTCTTTCTTAATTCTTTCTCAGCAGCCTGACACTTACCTGGGGTATTGCAAGCACGGGTAGACTACATACGAAGGATATAGGAAGTCTTTCTGGATCGCATGCATTTTGTGAGTCAGATTTTTATAAAATTTGTAATGTAATTATTGTACTATATTTGTGCTAAAATATGTCTCCTTTTTTTTTTTTTT
>VXBX01002724.1:45974-99157 GCA_013400415.1 Scytalopus superciliaris
ATTAAGCCCTAATACTACAAAGTGTTTTGTCTGGAGAAAAGGAGACTAAGGGGAGATCTTACTCTCTACAAGTACCTGACTGGAGCTTGTAGTGAGGTGATCAGTGTCTTCTCCCAAGTAACAAGCGATAGTACAAAGAGGAAATTACCTCAGGTTGCACCAGGAGAGGTTTATATTGGATATTATGAAAAATTTCTTCACCAAAACAGAGTTATCAAGCACTGGAACAGGCTGCCCAGCAGAGTGGTTGAGTCACTACCCATGGAGGTATTTACAAGATATGTAGACGTGGCACTTAGGGACATGGTTTAGTGGTGGCCTTGGCACTTGGTTGGATTCAGTGATCTTAAAGGTCCTTGCCAGCCTAAAGAATTCTATGCTTCTGTGAGTCAAATGCTTATAAATATTGACTCATAGGCATCAAGTATATGTTTTCCTGTGTGTAAATTCTTACACCACCTTAATCGCTCTTGCATCTGAGTATCTTCTAGCAACATGTTAAGTACTGTGTTTATTCTTGCTCTCAGTCTGTTTTGATTTAGTGCAGCTTCAGGCTAATGTGCTCACAGCTGTGTTTAAGTTACAGAAAAAAGGTTGATGCAATGTATATTGCTGTTAGAACAGAAGGCAGGGAAGTCTTCCTTAGTGTTTCCATACCATCACTATTTGTTTCTCAGCCTCAGACAAACCAAGGCGGAAAATTTTGTCTCTGTCATGGGAAGATGTTTACCTTGGTTGTTTAGGCATTTGTTTAGTTCTCCGAGAATAAGCAACAGTGCACTTGGAGGGCAAGAACTGAGATCTTGCATTTAGTAATAGTTTATGCAAGACAAAGAAGAATACAAACCACATATGTGTTTATAGTACTCCATGTTACCTTGGGGATGTGCACTTTGTATTCTGCTCTCCATGGTATTTCTTAGGGGCTGAAGGCTTCACATCCAAGTGCAAAGAGTGGGTATAATCTGGAGGGAACAGGCTGATGTGTCAATGTAAAAAGGAAAGAAGAATGCCATGGCTTCAGATGCACAACACCAAACTAAGTCGCAGTCTACTATTTTGTGGGAGGTAAGAAAAAGAGCTACTTACGTTTGCACAAATACACAAAAGGTTATCACTGGGAAGAAATTCAGGAGTACTCCCGTGCCATGACTTGAACTGGCACAGTATAAAGTTACACTTATGTAC
This sequence comes from Scytalopus superciliaris, assembly GCA_013400415.1. Taxonomy (NCBI): domain Eukaryota; kingdom Metazoa; phylum Chordata; class Aves; order Passeriformes; family Rhinocryptidae; genus Scytalopus; species Scytalopus superciliaris. The sequence continues at coordinate 47,163 of VXBX01002724.1, forward strand.
CTTCTGCTCTGACTCTTAAGCTGTGGAGCATTCCTGGGAATCCTGTGCCTATGTTTGCATTTGTTACATTTTAATTTTTTTCTTTGTTAGTGTACACCTCCTTGCCAAACAAATCTTACTTGCCTGATCAAATCCTCTGCCTGTATATGCATTCTGATAGCTTTTCAACCTTTATACCCTGTGTCAGAAAGGTATGAAAAGGCTGCGGATGTTTTCAGAAGAGGAGTGGTGGTTCCAGGCACAGCACAGGAGAAATAACCGTAAAGTTAGAAATATCAATGTAAGAACAGCAGTGGTGTTAGTAAGGGCTACTAGGTGAACCACAGATAATAACAGAAAGGCTGGAGGGAAGTATAGTCTAAGGCTCAGGGAGAATGTGGATCCAAGCTGGTGCCAGAGAGAGAATGAAGGAAAATGAGGTAGAAGAATAGAAGACTGAGCATGATGAAATTAAAGAGAGAGGTGAGGTTAACCATGAAAGGGAGACAGGGAAGGAGGATGGTTGTGTCAGGTTCTAAGATGTCCAGCAGATGGTGAAGTGTGGAATAGCTGCCTTGTCCAACAAGACAAGTGTAAACATCAGATCCAACAACTGAAATTCAAGACCAAGCTGACAGAGAGGAAACTCCTTTACAAATCTCATCAGTTGTGACTAGAGGGAGGCAGAAATAGGTGGGATAAATTTGTGTGTATATGAACTCACGTCTCTCTGCATGGGATGGCTTTAGGCTGTATCAGAAGTCATAACTGTAGTTCTGTTTCCATAAGTAAATGTGTTTTATGCCTTTCAAAATAAACTTCACAGCAGTAAACTTACACCATCATCCCTCCTGCCAGAGAAAGTTGGTGCCACCATGTGTGTTCCTTTCTTCTCTGGGTCATCTTCAAGGGAAATGACCAGCCATCACAGGGTTGCACTCTCTCAGGCGTAACTAAAAGGAAAGACAGAAGTTTTCCCTGCCTAAGTACAGGCAGAATCATAATTATCCTTTCCTAACCAGAATCAGTTTTCCACAATCCTGCCATGGTGCTAACGTTACCCGTGCTGATGGCTTTTCTCCCCCCTCTTCTCAACAGAGGAAAATGGAGAGTAAAAAACCTGAGTGAACTCTGTCATTTTCCTACTGGGTAACCCTTACAATGCAGAGTTTAAAAAGATTGGATAAATCACTGTCTATATACTTTAAGCTAAGCTCTTTTGGAGATTGACTATCATTTTCATTCTTTATTTGTCCAGCACTGGCATAGAGCTTCTACTTTAGGAGCAGAATTCCCCGGAGCTACATTATCACAGAAAAAGAATAAGAGTAATCTTGCCAGCTTTTGTTCTACACATTAAATAATGACCCTTTGAATGAGTCATTTAACCTGCCAAATTTTTAAAAATATTTCCCTTTAGTACTTTTGTAAGAATGATATTTCCTTATAGGAAGGTCATTCTTTGAAGGAAGAAGGCCCACCCAGAGTAAGACAGCCATGGCATTAGTAATTTCTGCATTGGAACATTTGTGAGTAGGTGAACTGGGTAAATACTCTCCACTTCCTGCTGCAGAGTTTTTATTCAACAGGTATAACTTAGTACACCCAGCTGTTTTCTTGGACATGTCTGCACATAAATTGGAGTGACAGCACCCAAATAAGTAAATAGGAGTAAATAGGACATCTGGCCATCAAAACAAAACTAGCATCCTACTGATGTGGGCTCCAAAGCTTATTCCCATGCTTTGTACAATCCCTCAGGTAAATCCAAATATGAGGTACATCCCTAAGCATCCCTGCAGCCTTTCCTTATTCAAAAAGATTTAAATCCAGAGATATAAAGTGATAGATGTTGTCCCTTCTATATGAATTAGGTGACATTTCAGATAATGTACTTTTCTCTAAAGTGGTGGCAACATTACAAATAAAACATGGAAATATAGTTCTCACCTTTTCCCTTCACAAGGGAAAAAATTACACTTCAATGCAGTGGTGATATAATACAGCCTAATGCCATAAAAACAAAGCTGATACAAACTGCATTTCAGTTTCTGTTAATGCTTCCTTTACAGTAGTCAGTAAAGAAGTTTAGAATATTACTTCTAGCTGACAACTACTACAGTCATAAAACAAAATGCTTAGGCTAGGCACATTACTGAGCTCCCTAAGTGGTGCTAAAAGCATAATTTGAAAAGTATGTTTAGGGTGGACATACTTGTTGTACGAATGACAACAAAGGAGCAATACAGAGGGCAGAGTACGTGTTCTTTAGCAGATTGCAACTTAAAAAAACCCACACCTAAATTTGATGTCAGCTGAACAAGCAGAGATGAAATAGGAGAGAGACCTATGCTACGTTTCTACAGCTGGAGAAGTCTGTAGTACCAGGGGTTCCTAACTTCGTGGCTTTGACCAGTGAGTTATCACAGCTCCTAACACTTGTACAGTGAAATTTTAGCTGCCATGGCAACCATTTTTTTCTGGTTGACTGCACTGGATAAATATTCGATTAGACCTTTTTATTTATGTCTCTAATATAAAAGGTTTCTTTAGTGAAATGTTAATTTAAAGGGTTTGCTACCTAATCATGCAGCAACTAGCACAGTTCAACCCTGGCTTGGATGAATGGCAGCGCAATTAAATAATAATGAATGTCAGAAGAGAGAGGGTCAAAGCAGTAAGGGAAGTGGAAAAAAGGATGCTCTTTTGCCAGTTAGACAGATGGATGAATCTATGTGAATGATACTTTTTTATTATTATTTGATGATAATTTCACAGAAGATGTTAATTTCAGGTTGAAGAAAGCTTTTAATTCCACCTATGAATCTGAGGACTTTACATTTTTAAAATCTTAAAAGAAATTCTAGACTGAACAAGTGATTTCAAGTAGAAGAATCAAAGCATTTTGTTTAACACACAAAAAACTATTTTTCCTGGCTTTTGCTGTTTTTCTCAATTTGGATTTTGTTGGAGAGATTTCTGTGAATCTAGAAAAAAATTGTCTTGCCAGAATTACTTTTTATCTGTAAAAGACTGCATTTTGCATCATAAATCAAGAAACAATGATCTGAGGAACCTTCTGAAGTTTTTTTCTTTTTTAAATTTTTCTTCTTGGCATTCCTTTCTTGTCTTTTCTACCTATCCCGTCTAGAAAGTTACATTTACAATGTTAGACACAAAATGCCTGAAAAAAAATGTCTCACTGCATTTCCTTCTCTGAGCCCACATTTAATTTTATCATCTCTGGGCCTACATTTAAGTTTACAATGATCTGGCTTTTTATCAACATCCCTTTTCCATGACTACCATGAATTGGTTCTCAGCTACATGTTCATGTGGTCTTCTTAAACTGACTTCAAACCAGTGTTTCTCGAACTTTGGTGCACTTGGAGTTTTTTGAATTCAAATTGAATGGTGTGTGGCAGGTATTCCTGCCCCCCAGCTCTGGGGCCACAAGCTCTTGCCAGGCTCACACCTCTTCTTGCACTAAACCTTCTGCAAATTGCAGCCCCAAGTAGGACCACAAGCAAACTAGAGCAACCATGGGAAACAGGATGTAAAATGTTGAACAGGATGATGGCTTTTCGAACCACAGATGTTATATTTATTAGTAGATTTAGGCATATCTGGTTTAAAGGTTTCTACGCTTCTCATCTTATAAAAGAGCATTTTTATCTTCTAGAATCCATGCATTCATAGACTGAGGATTCAAGTGTCTGAAGACATAACTGAAGAAATATATAATGTAACTCAGCCCTCCTGATGTCATTTATGTCTTATTTGTTACTGGGATACAAAGCTTTGATATTTTACAAAGGGTACTCAGAATAGCATTTTTTGAATGAATATGGTAGTGAAAGATTGTTTTCATAGTTTTCAATACTTGCTTTTTTACTCTGCATTCTCAAATTTAGTTTTTCTTTCCTTTAAGGATTTTTTTTTTTTAATTTGGCACAGTACTGGGCTTTTTCCTTTCTTTTGTCTCTTTAAAAGTCAGAAGTCTGCTGTTCATATTCTTTCACATAAAAGGCATTATCAATAACATCTGCACAGGCACTAGAATAATTAACCTTTTCATTTTTATTATAAGCAGATTTTTATGATTACGTAGATGCATTTCTATACTAGCCAGGGGATGCCATCAAGATCAAAAGCACGCACAGTACAAATTCTTACACAGACATGGCCACTTCCCTAAACAGCTACACACAACTGTCCCCTACCTAGAGACAGATCTGACATATGAAATACCACACGAGGAAACAAAAAAACTTCTACTAAAACATAAAATATTTCAATGTGAATGCATTTTTCTAAAAATTGCAAAGAAATGAGAAGCAACTTATCCTTGCTGTGCCCTCTTTATTACCGCTTTTTATGCACAACTTTATTATCAAGCACCCAATTTTAATGGGTACCACAGCATTCATGTGGAGATGCTTTAAAAGAACAGTTTCTCCCCAGCTATCTTGAACCATAAATACACACTTCATGCACAAGTGCTTTAGCCGTAGTAGGAAAGATGAGTAGCACCAGTAATATCTCCAACAATGATTTCTAAAAAGGAAGCACTCCTCAGTTAAGCAGTTTTCCCTGGGAGAGCACTGTGTATGCTGCAGAGCTCTCCCAGGGATGGGGCCCAAAGGTGGAGCATCATACCTTTGCTTTGCTCCCCATCTCTCCCACACGGTGCCTGTACCTCATACTCCCCTTGTGCTCCGCATGCACCCACTGACAATGTCACCCTCCTGCCTGTGCCTGTATCCATTGGGGCCTAATGGAAAACGGGAGGTAAAAATCAAGAACCAGCACTCCAAGATAACAGCTTATCATATTGTCTTTCAAGGATTTTTCTGGGGTATACCTGGCAATATGCTTGGTTCTCTGACCTGAACCCATTCCCACAGGCCCAGCCTCCCCAAGTGCTGGCGTGGGGTGAGAACTTTCTGCTTCCCCATCTATTCCACAGTGATCCATGTGTTTCCCTCCATCTCTGACTTCTGTCAGAATGCCTGGATGCCCCCCTCCTTTTGGTTGCTCCAGATTCAGCAGAGCTTAGACTACATGAGGGCACAGGGTACATCCTTTTGGGTAACAGGCAAAGCCAAGACAAGGGAGTACTTTGGGTAGTATGACCATCTGAAACAAAATGTTTACAACCCAACAAAAGCAAGTTACCATTGCTCATATCCAGGATAAATAATTTTCATTCTGCTCACAAAGACCATGGAGAAATGTAGAACCTCACAACGAGCACCCAAAGAATGGCAATCCCATGCTCCCTATGGACTTCCTAAAGTAGGGTAAAATGTGGACTGTCACTCTCAGATTGCCATACGAAACTCAGAAATTTGACATCAGATAGTTGTCCTGCTGCCAGGGGTCTGAAAGGTTCCACAACATCAGATGAAACTTTCCTGGCTATACCTTTCTCAGGAAAAGCTTCTAAATTAAATGTGCATTTTGCCTATAGCTTTTAGTTCCAGCCCTTTCAGCCTGGCCAGCTCAGCCAGCTAATATGGTTAGAACAACACACAATTACCTAATGAGAAAGCCCTAAGGATAAAACGAGTTCTTTAGACTCTCTGCAGTGCTTCAAGGCCCATTCCTGTTTTTCACCCTCATTGCAGAAGGAGCTCACGGTCTGTTGCAGGCACAGTTCCCTGCCAAAACCAGGCTCTGGTATTCTTCCAGGAGAAACCCATGAAGATTTTTTTTCTCAGACATGGGACAGCAAAGTTTGTTTTCTGTCAGAGATGGTGCTATTCCACATAGGCAGCTCTGGCAGGCTGTGTGCATTTCTGAATGTCCTGGAAAGTATTTTTCCCTCCCCGAGAGCAAGCAGGCTAGACTGTGGGGGTGGCTGCATCTCTGCAGCAAAGTAGGATGTCCAGCCAACACTGAAAGCCTTGTTTGCTAATACTGTTCTCCTGGGAATGCCTTTGACAGAGCAAAGTTTACTTTGTACCACTTCTCCACTAGTAAACTAAGCACTGTCAGGGGCACAATTTTAGCCTATTTAGGTGACACAAAGTACACTGAATGATGTTTCTTTCTTGTGCATCCTGTCTAGCCAGAAACTAGGTAGGAAGAAGACAGATAGAGAGTGGGTCATCTTGTGCTGTCTTGTCTCTCTGAAATGTGTTATCTGGAGTATTTGGAGAAGATGAGTGCAGAGCCAAGCTTTGAGGCCTCTGAGATGCTGCTTCGAGGTGAATGGGAAGATACAGAAAAGACCCATGAAATGCGAGTAATGTTTCCCTTTTCTTGCTCGTGTGTTTCTGTGTAACAGCTTTGGACTGTTCTGGTGCCTACTGTGGTGCCTGTGCTGAGCCACTTGCTTCTGGCTGAACAAATAGGGGAAGGGGGACCATGTCTAGGCAAATACATACCTGAGAATGTTGTTTAGTTGTTGCATTAAAAATTACATCAGCCTAGCAGCAGCAGCTAATGCATACCAACTAGCTGGTGAGCAGCATGAGGTCATTGCTCAGCTCCACTTCATGAATGTGATAATTTTGCTTTCTATTTTGTCTGCTATTTATTTTGACATTAATATGTTTATAATAAGCTTAACTCTTCCTGTTGCATTTGTTTGCACAGGACCTTGGCCTTGAAGGCATTCCCAGAAGTGCTGCAACAGAATAGTGGCCCCTGGATTTGAGACTGGCAGGGATATGTAGGTGCCTGGACTGTACATTAATTTAGGTGATATAATATAAATATCTTAGTTACTAAGTCTGTGGGCAAGTCTGCAAATGTGAGCAATGATGATCAATGATACTTGCATATTAAGGCAAGTCACTTGGTATCACAGCAAAACAATTCCCAAAAAGAATCAATTTGGATTTTAGGATTAGTATTCTAGTACATATCCTTGTGAGTGACTACAGGACACTTTGTGAAATGCAATAAACGTCTTAAGTCTATTATGTTATCTTCCATGGGCCCAATCTGTGGCACACTTGTAGTATTCCTAAAATGAGTCCATTTGAGATTTTTCAAGAATCTTTTCAACAGAATTTTAAAGAAGAACTGGACTTTTTAAAGGCATTGTTTTCTTTCCATTTTAAATAGAGAGAGGTACTACTACCTATCAGTTTAAAGAATTCCATGCTTTTGAAGCTGCATGGAAAGCATGAGATAGAGATTTTAAACTAGACGTCATCTACTTGAACCCCAAGCCTGAGTTTCCAAATATAGGTCAGGTCAAACATCTTAGAAAACATGTTGTGTTTGCTCCATCTGAACCCTGAGGCAATTGAAAGATTTAAGACTGTCTCCTGAGGAAGGTAAAAGCTCTGTTCTCATTCAAACTGTTCAAGAAACAAGGGGACTGGTAGGCCTGCTGTTCCCTTTTTGCTGCAGAGAATAGGACTTCTGTTACTTTGAAACATTTGGAAATTAGATTAAAAGATTTTGCAGATGATCCTCAGTCATTAGAGATGCAGGAATTTCTAATTTGTGAAACTGGCCTAGTGACAATGAGTCCCTCAAGGACTTGGTAAAAAGAAGCAGTTCCAGCATTGTGGTCACACTGCAGGCACCTTTTGGAAGCTGGAGGATACAGAGGCAGTGAAGCATTGCTGCAAGAGAAAGAGCCCAAATCTGCATCCAGAAACTGAACCCTGAACAGATTGCTTCTGCAGGGTATAGCAGGAGGTATTGATTTCCTCACTCATGTGGAAATTATAAGGATGTTGTGTCATTTTTGTTTTAATATCACCCTGAAGAATCTCAAAAAGTTTTGCACACTGCGGAAGGAGTGTCCTACCAAGTAGTCATATCAATGAGGGGAGGAGAAACCAGATGGAAGCTTTTCTACTTTACTGATTTTGAGGGATAAAGATAATACAAGCATAGGTCTGCATTTAGATCGTTTCTCACATCAAAATTATTTCCACTTTTTATCCTACTACACTGGATAATATAAAATATACAAGAACTGAAAGATGAGATGATGTTAGATGCGGTCCTATCCAACTGTTCTTTGCTTGCTAGGCCTCAGGGTCAGGTCTGATGTCTTTTCTGAAGTCATGAATTTTGCATTAGCAGCTGTGTGGCTGCCTGGGACAGAGGCTGAAGCGTTTCTCCATCCCACTTGCTCTGCAATCCACTGGACACATAGTCTGCAGGATTTACCTGGGAGCTCGAGGTTTGGATTATACAAGTACACTTCTTTGCTGACTTCTTTGGTCGATATATTATTCTTCAGAACTGATTGTTGCCTTTTCCCATACATTCCTCTTTACTAAGGAAGCCATGAGCCAGTCATCTGCATCCTAATATATGATGTATGTACTAAGCACAGAACTGATCCAGGCCTTACTGTGGCACTTCCTGAAGCTCTTAATAGAGTGCTTAAATCCAGGAGACAGACACCATTTTAGACCACCTTTTGGTACTCTCTCTTAAGTCTCACAGATGCCTTAACTCTACAGTCTTCTGGTGCTACAAATCCCAGTCATGGTGCTTACATCTCCTCAGTCAATGCGTAACAAACAACTGTAAGGGCATTCCTGACTGGGTGATGACTATTGCACAACCCACATCCCTTCTTGGATCCAACCCTTCATTTTGGGTTCATACCAGCATAGCATTTAAATGTACCTCCTTTCTATACAAGTTCCATATTTCATATTTTCTTTTTTTGTCCTCTCTGACTTTGCATATCTCAAGACCTTTTGTCATTTATCTGAAGTTCTCTGTGAGTTTTGAGTCGTTTTGATTTTTGGCATTCCTAATGTCCCACTGCATTCTGAACTACAGCCAAACAGTACATTTTCAATGTATATCTGGAAAGTTTGTGAGCACAGGTAGCTAACATTCTATGATTAAGGCCATCTACACCTACCAAAGTCTTACATTACAGAATGGACATGTAGTAAAGAACTGGTCAAGAAACAGGAAGAGCTGGCACAACAGGATCAACACAGAACAGAGAGAGAGAGAGAGAGAGCAAAAGAGGCTAATCAAGAACAGACAGAAACCACAAAGGAATTTGTTGTCAAAGCATCATGCTCTTTTTGTATTATGCCACAGTAATTCCAAATCATCAGTGTTATTTATCTTTTAAATACAATTGTCAAGTTTTGTGTTCCCCTGCAAAATTGAGTTAGGTGGTTTGAACCAGCATTAAAATGTCCAAGCAGGCTGTCTTTTAAGGCATTTGGATGTAGATGGTTTCTTTTCTAGCCACGTTTTCCTTCCTTATTTTTTGTAATCTTATCACATTAGTGATATGTGAATCACATTAATTATATGTCTATCACGTTAGTGATATGAACTGCCTGCATAATTTCTCTTTCTAGAGCCACACATATACCTTCAAATGAATATTTAACTTTTAGTTTCTGTTTCATTGCTTGTATGTGAAGTCACATCCATATCTTATTTCCATCAGAGGAAAGTACTTCATGGCAAAGATGCAAATTTGATGCTTTCATTTAAAGAAGATAAAAGACACATTTTATAAGCATGACTTTCAAAACATCATCTGTCAAGCTATGTTTAAAAAGCAGTGGTAGTAATCAATTGCCGGAAGTGAGTAGAAAATACAAAAGGAAAATAAAGCACGTGAGTAACATCAGCTTTGTGTAAGGTGTTAACATCAAGGGCAGTTGCGCAGACCTCAGTACAGCAATGGCCAAATGGGGCTCTGCTCTTACAGCTGGACACTGGGATGGAGATTTGTGAAGTAGTGTGTGTATTGCAGCTGCATGTGGTGGGTAGGCAAAGTATTCTACTCTTTAAAATGTGCTTTGTCTCTCTTTGAATTAATTTTGTAAGTTTCCAGAGGCAAGGAGAGTTTTTCTTCTCTCATGATTGCCCTTCTCACCAAACATAACACTCTTGCTTCCATCAAATCCCAAAGAGACCCCTGATTTAAGGAGGTTATAAGTCATCAACCAGGAGTCAGACAATGGATATATACCTGTCAAGAAATGCTTTTTTTTTTTTGGTAAGAATCAGCATGATGAATTTTATCACATTGGAACAAGAATGGATACCAGGACACAACAGTAATTCAAATTTTTTTTTTTTCTTTTGCAAAGAGCATGTTTTTCACCACTACTGAACTGTGCATGCTATTCATAGGAAACAACAGATTGTACTAACATCTGATTACAGTGATCTGAGCAATTTCCCCTACTTTTTGAGCCCAGTGCAAATCTGTTGAAAGGCACAGGCTGAAACACTGAAGCATTTGGAATGCATGTGTAACATGATAGAGGCTTTGGTAGTACGTCACTCAGAGAGCTGTAAAATACCTGCTGCAGAGGGTGTTTGCCCTCAGTCCCTTCCGAATCTCTGAGAACCATTTACTTTTTGGAATTTTGCCAGTTTCAGAAAGCAAATGATAGTTAAAAACTTTGGCAGGGTCAGGGGGATACAGAAGTTTCAGAAAGATTATAGTTGCCAGCCCAAATGCAAAAAGTATTTTTTGTTCTATGCTCCCTAAGGTCATGTCAACAGTCTTATTTTGCCTTACGTCTGTACATAGTGTTTTTTAGATACTTCTATAGAGCCCTTCCTGAAAAATGAAAAAGCTTCCAGATTGAATTATCACTGAGCTGTGAATAAAGAACTCAGTATTAAACAGAGACAAAAAGAGAATTTATGCATGCAAGATGAAAGATGATTGAGACAAGGAGATGATGTCGACTCAGACAATGTGAATGTTTACAAAGCTGTTCCCCATGAGGCCACTCCATCAGACTCAAAACTGTAGTGCCAATGAGCTCAGTCACCCAGGGTGAAGATCAAGGGGAGAGGTAAAGGAGAATTCCTTCAGCTCAAGGCCAAGGACAAAATGTGAGAAAGCACAGCTCTTCTCACTTGTGCTCTGCTTCTGGACCCCTGAGAAGCTTCACAAAGGAGTACGAAGTGTTCATTCCTGCCAAAATTCAGCCTCCAAACAATATTGGTATTCAATTCATCCAGCAAAAACTTCCCAGTGATATTTTCCCCTTTCCTATCTCTATTCTTCCTTTCATAACCCAAATGAAATAATAACAATAAATTACAAACATTAGCACGATGTGTGATCACATATAAATACCATCACACTGCTAATGACATTCCTTTAGTCTCTGAACCTGCAGTCCCCACATTGCTATAAGAAAGGGCAAAGTTTTTCCTCAGGCAGGAGTAATTGTCTAAAGTGTTGTCCTGAAGTATTCCAGAGTTTGGCTTTTCACTCTGAGAACTTCTCAGGCAAATATGCAAACATTGCTGGGACACAATTAAGTAGGTCAGTCATGTATTTCCCATCATAATCTCTAACACCATAACAATGGTTTGCCTTCCAAGCACTGTGCAACACATTTGGCTACGTATGGAATTAAACAGAGCACAAAATGGGAAAGGATGATCAGTAAATCTAAAAAGGTACCTCTTGCATAATTCCAGGTTTTAAAATCTTTAGCTCATTAAAATCAAAGGTCATTGGACTACTTGCTTTCCAGCACAACTGATTTTACTCTGCCAAAGCAGTTGTCCATGTGCAAGAGCTATTAGTCTAAGGTTACTTAATTTCTTAATGTCCAAAGACTATTGCTTTTATCAGGATTTTTTTATTAATTTTAAATATTTTAGTACTCTTTTTCATTTAGTACAGCAAATGAGCACACCTTTCTTTGACACAGCTGACATCAATTGTTATTTTCTTTTAACAGAATAATCTGTAAAATAGCATATGGAAAATACTCAATTATAATCTGTAAAATAGCATATGGAAAATACTCAATTCCCAGTTCTGGAAAATAATGCTTTTAGAAAGTGCTCAAAAGTCATAACTGAATTTGATTTTCCAATGTGACACTGTGGAAAGTCAAATTAATCAGGTTATTTTGGATTTAAAAAATAGAATTGGCACCAGAATAGACAATACCAGACTATAACTTTCCTTTTTGGTGCCCGTAATTTGACAAGAATGTTGAAACATGAGGAAAAAATCCCCAGAAAATATGTGAAAGTTCAAGAAAACTTTTAATACAAGAGACAGAAATAGATTATTGTGTTTAGATTATGAAAACCATAATTGAGTCTCAATTACACACTGACTCCAGTGTAACATTATTTCATAGAACATTCCAGTCTGGGAGGGACCTCAAAAGATCATCTCATCCAACCTGGTCCAGATTAAAAGACTGTCTAATAAGACAAAAGAAGAGACACTAAATAATGAAGACACATTTAAGATATTGAGCAAGCAGCCCTTGAAGCAAACTGCTCAGTAATACATTCCTGTCTACATCTTCATCCATTAAATCAGAAGTCTAGCCTCACTGAAAAAGGGAAAATGTGGAAATCTAATCCATGTTGTGATATACAGAACGATAGAAGTGTTTTAAGGGTTCCTTCTTCCCTTAAGGTGCTGCAATATCAAGAGCTTGTAATCTCTATGAGGGGCAGATACTAAGCGGTGAACAAGATGCAGCATTGTAGTTGCCCTCCTCTTCCTGTGAACGGAGAGCTGAACAGGGCTTAGATTCTACTGAACAGCGTCCTGGCTACTCTCAGGCTACATTCATCTGCTAGTTTTTGCAAGGTAGATGAAGCTGGGCTCAGCCTATGAAGGGCTGTGATCATGCTTTACCAGTTCCTGATAATTTTGGAAGACATTAATGTGGTTGGCAGTTCTCAGTTAGATGTGTGAGTCATGGCTGATGGACTGCCTGGGTGTGTTTGTAATTAGCAGCAAGGCTGGATTTAAGAAAAGGGCTGTACCTGCTGGGCCTGCGTCCAGTTGGGTGGTAAGCAAGGAACACAGAGGCAAACAAGGAGCTGTGCCACACCTTTAGCTCCTCACTTATGCTTTCCACATGGTCCATTTGTGGGTATGAGACAGATCTATGTAGTCACCTTACTGCTCCTGGCAACCATCATGGTGTTGGCTTAGTTGGCTAAAACATTCAGAAAGGCCATCAGAACATTACTGGCTTTCTCCAGTTTTACAAGTTTGGGCTCTCTTTCAGTTTTACATGACACTGAGTTGACACAGTGTCAACTGCCCTCAATCATACCTTGGTCTAATTCATTGCTATCTGAAAACTGACAAGGTGAAGGATTTCTTGAATGTTTCAGTACGTCTCGTCTCTCTTTGAAAGAAAGGCTAGAAAGCAGTCAGACCTGAAAGCTAATCCATATGTTGCATGAAACACCAAGTTTGGGCTTTCTGGCAGGGTAAGCAGCATTACTGAGACTCAAAAAGGAAAATTAGAATATAGAGTCTTTTGCTGCTCTAGAAGAAATGATCTGAGGCAAACACAGCTAGAACAAGAACGGAGCACTTTACATTGCTCCCAGAAGCAATACAAAGAATTCATAGGAAGAACCTACCCAAATCCTGGTATCAGATATTGATTAAAGTGACGAAGAGTTGTGTCTGGCACGTCATGGAATTGGGATGTCAGTGGTGACAAGCAAGTGTGTTAATGGCCTCATTGAAGATGGTTTCTCTGTAACATGAAAGTGCTGAACTCTACCAAATTCTGCAATCGGGATCATATGAGCAGGTCACTGTAGTTGATGTCTGGATGTGTAGGCATAGTTCTGTGTTTTGTGCATCAGCTTTGGGGGGATCACCTAGACTTTGACAGTAGACAAGGTGGTACTGAAGGGCTTACGTGAGCAGGACAGGTTGGCACTGCTCAAAGGAACTTTCATACCATGTTCAGTATCAGTTGTTTAAGGCAGAAGGAGTATATATGTTTGCTTATGAGTAGATGCATTTCTCCTGCCTTTTTGGAAAGAACGATCAGCAGCATAGCAAAAGTCATGGGAGCTGCACGCTGGCAGATGCCCAACAAATGCAGTAATTAAGTGGAGGAGTCTCTTCCCCACCACACCAGAATGAGAAATGAGCTGGGTGAAGGCAGCCTGTTGAAGGAGGTGGAGAGGTGAATCAGTGCAGGAGCACAGCAACGTTTTTGCTTTCTTGCCTAAATCCCATGTGAATTGATAGCATCCTAGATGGCTGGTACTATGGTAGGCTGGCAGAGGCAAAGAGAGATGTGTCTGCCACAGTCCTTAGGAGATAGGCTAAAGAGTTTTGCAATCTGAGTATGTGTTGAAATTTTAAAGAGCTGTATTATCAGATGAAGTATTGTGAAGGCATGAAAACCTTTTCTGACATGTAAAACATAATATTAGGAAAGTCATTCAGTATCTCCTTTCATGATTAGTTTTCATAACATCATTACTTTGTCATGACATTTTATGCAATTTTGATCAGTTTGACACAGCTGGACCTTACCTTAAAAATTTATAATTTATTTTCAGGTATATTTTTCGTGTTAAGCTGGGGTTTTTTCTGTGTCTGTACGCACTAACACAGTGCAGTACTCAGGAAGGATTATTTGCTTGTTCTTTGAAATATACTCATTCAAAATTACTAACACAATCAGATAACATGAACTATGCATAGACAGGATTTGTGATTCCCCAGTTCTGCCATGGTTTCTGCCCTTACTGCCCTGTCATTTGGAGAATGGTTTTCCCAGGGCGTGGCTTCTTGCAGGTGTCAATCCCTTGGGTGGCCTGGCTGCCAGGACCCATCCTACTCCCGCAGCCAGGGGCAGGGGAGCTGGGTGGGGCACTGGGGCAGCCCCAGCCCTGAGCATCAGTCATCTCCCTGGGGAGAGGCACGGGCTGAGGCTGGGCTCAACATTGCCCACGGGTGCAGGTCTGGGTCAGTACCAGCAGGGCCCACAGCCAGGTACAGGCTGTACTGCACTGCCGCAGTGTCTGTGGCTCTTCTAAGGATCCAGCACCAAAGTTTTGGCTTCAAAGCAGCTTCCATGGCATGGGGTGAGCCCTGGCCATGGACCCCTCGATAAGGGTGTCATATAATCATAGAATCAGTAAGGTTGGAAAAGACCTCAAGATCATTGAGTCCGACCTTTGATTCGTCACCCCGTTTGTCACATCCAGTCATTCCTTGAGCACCACCAGGAACAGTGACTCCACCACCTCTGTGGGCAGCTTGTTCCAATGCTTTACCACCCTTTCCATGAGGAAATTCTTTCTGCTTTCCAACCAGAAGCTCCCCTGATGCACCTTGCGGCTATGCCCTCTNGGAAATTCTTGCTGCTTTCCAACCAGAAGCTCCCCTGATGCACCTTGCAGCTATGTCCTCTCATCCTGTCGCTGGTTCCCTGGGAGAAGAGCCCATCCCCTGCCTGGTTACAACCTCCTTTCATGTAGTTGTAGAGAGTGATAAGGTCACCCCTGAGCTTCCTGTTCTTCAGACTAAACACAACCAGCTTCCTCAGCCAGTCCTCATATTCATTACTCTCTAGATCCTTCACCAGCTACACTGCCCTTCTCTGACATGCTTCATCATCCAGAACCGGACTCAAGGTACGGCCTCACCAGCACCGACTACAGAGGCACAGTCACTGCCCTAGTCCTGCTGGCCACACCATTTCTGACACAGGCAGGATGATGTCGGCCTTCTTGGCCACCTGGGCACACTGCTGTCTCCAAGTGTCCTCAGAGTTTGCACAAACCTAGGGGCAGACTTATTGGGCATGAGGTGCCTTGGCCATGGAGGTGAGGAAGGGGGTCCTGGGCAATGTCTGATGGTTCCCAGGCCAGGTTGGGTTTCCCATGGGACTATTCTCAGGGTTTATGCAGCTCCCTGGCTCAGAATGGGGTGTGTGACATATATCCATTCCCAGTGGCCAGTGGGCCTGGGCTTATGTTGCTGGGAAGTCAATAGGGTTCAGGTCAGACAGGGGCCCAAGGGCATCAGGACATCCTTGAAGAGCTCTGGGGGCATGGGGAAGTTGGGTTGCCCTAGAGGTGGGTGAAAGGGTTCAGGTGCCACTGAGGAAGTCACGACCTGGGGCTGAGAGGGGTTGCAGAGGGCTCGGGGCTGTGTAGAGAGCAGGCACTGTGCGGAGCCTCAGGGCATGTGTGCTGCTCTGGGACAGGGAGGATCAGCAGGGAGCTGACCAGTGTGGAGCTCAGGGTGGCCTTAGCTGGCTGGGGGGCATCAAGGGCTCCCCCAGGGGGCAGCAGGGCAGGACCCCATCCAGGGACTGGGACAGCCCAGGGAGTTACAGTGACCAGGGTCAGACACAGCCCAGTGATCACCACGCAGCGCCCCGGCCATGAGGCAGGTCTAAGGTCAAGCTGGGAAGTCAAGTCGGCAGGTCAGGGACAGGGTCCAGCTCCAGATTAGCAGCCCGTGGCCCAGCACAAGCACTGTAGCTCTGGCAAAGATGAAGCGTAAAAGCAGATCCCACAGAGCAGAGAGGGACACCCCCAATGGCACCACGCCGGCTGGGAGTCTCTTCCCGTATCTCCAGCAGGAAGGGGTCACCCTCAGCTGCACTGTCTGTAAGCTGGCCCTGAGTCCCAGCAGCCAAACTGCTGGGAAAGGGATGTGGATGCACTCAGGACACTTACACAGGTTTTTTCGAGGTTCAGTTCACTTGGGTGGCAGACTAATGCTTTTCTCAGCACTGTACTATATTTCTTCAGTGTTTATCTGTAGCACTTAGATCACAATGTTTCTGTTACTTCCCTCTTTCCCAGCCCTCTTGCTTCTTAATCTCTGTTGTCATCTTTTCACTTTGCCTCTATCATCTTTCAAAGCATTAACTCTTCTATCCACAGCACCCTAGTGCTTGTTCATGTCTAACACTACAGCTTTAATAATGCTATCAATATACTCTAGCATAGGCTAAATATAATAGCAGCTGGGTTTGATTAATTTTTTTCTGTAAAAAAACATGATCTCTTCATTTAACCCATCACTTCTTCTATTTCTGTCCACAAGTCCTCAGCAAAGCACAATGACCTTGAATTTCAGCACATGATTTGTCCTACTTTTCAACTTCACTGCATTTTAGTCTTTTGCATTTCATATTTTATATAGATGAAGCCATTTTAGCTTTTTGCCACTTACTGCAAATCTGGGCTGAATTTGCCAACAATAACAATACACTTGGTGATAGCAAATGTCTTTAATCCAAACAAGTTTGCTAGTTCCTAGTGTCAACAGCATAAAATAAGGAGCATAATGCTGTATCATCCTAAAGTAGCATTTTCAAATCCATATCTTATCTTAGATGTCCAGTTAAGGAACATGATGAGAAAAACAAAGTTTATCCTGTGAATTTTTATTCTCCCACCAAGCACTGATTTGAATCAGTTGTTCAAAATCCCACCCATTCTTAGACAAATATTCAAAAAGTGCTCATGTAAATAATGCATGAGTGAGAAGCCTGCCTTTTAAACAACTAACATACAATTCTTTAAAACATAATAAAGCATAGCTTGTATCTATATAGATATTGAATAAATATATATCTATCAATATATAATCTACTATTTTCTTAAACACATGTATACCTAGCTTATATAAAGTTAGTGTAAATCTTTAACTGAGTTACCTTCTGTATCCATATATTCCCAAAGCAGTTCTCCTAGTGATGAGTATATGAAGTTTCTACAGCAATATCAGAGAATCATGTAATTCTTTGAATGTGAAGGGGTCCTTTTAAAGGTTATCTAGTCCAAACCCCCTGCAATAAACTGGGACATATTCAACTGGAGCAGGCTGCTCAGCGCCCCATTCAACCTAACCTTAAATATTTACAGGAATGAGAATATAAAACCTGTATTATTAATAATGGGACTATATTCTAGTGCATAATACTAATGTAATTGTATTATTGTATTGCGGCTGCAGTGCTCATTAAAAAGCAATAAATTTGGAAGGAACATAAGACTAATATTTCCTTCTCTCTTTGTCACGGAGCACTTCATGATGAACAGCAAACAGGTGAACAGCAAACATCTTAAACCTCAACTGCTTCATATTACATATAATCTGATGTCCTTTTGCTGTAGCAAATGTGAATCTGTCTTTGCCCTCAACTTTCCTAATTACAGTGATTTCATTTTTCCTTGAAATTCCTCTCTACGTGGTGCTCCTTCAGCCTGTGCACACTGCCCCGTTTACTCAGTTTCTAGATTGCATGCATCTGGCAGGGACAGCAGCACTTGGCACCCGTGTGGAATGTACCCTTCCTTCTTTCCACACCATATCATACTTTACTGCCAGTTCTCAGGAACTCTTTCTGTGTTTATGTAATCGGACCATCATACAGCTTAGCCTTTGACTGTCTGACTTGAGTAGTGATGTCTCCAGGTATTTGATTTATTCACCACTTTACATGATGTTTTTACTTCTTTGACCTCTCCAGAAGTTTTGAGTTACTTATTGTGTCTCTGTAACTTTTGGTTTTTACAACTTGTCCCACTTCTCCATGGTTGTTCAGGCCTCCCATAACTTCCTGGCGGTGCTCAGGATCAATTTGTTTGGTCCACCCACTCTGCAGAGGAATTTCTTTGGCATAACTAGTTATTTATCTCACACATTGTTGCCTCCATGTTACCTTACTATCTCCTTTGCAGTGCTGTCCTTTCTCTTATCCAGATAACATCAGGACCGATTTGCACTAAGTTCTTTTGTTTTTTAATTTTACTCTAACTTTCCCCACAACTAATTCAGCTTAGCTAAGTCTGTTTGTCTTCGTGAGGAAAACATATTGTCAGCAGTCAGATGTGTATCAGCCTTGGGAACTCATCCAGACAGCGGGTTACAGCTAACATAGGCTGAAGGAGAATTCATAGACTGGAAACAACTTACCTGTGTAAACACTCTTGCCCTGCTGCAAAGGTGTCAACTGTGTTTAAAAACTGGCATAGGACCGATTTCAAAAAAGAATACTAATAGTAAAAGAAATGTTACATGTTACTGACACAGTGTTCAATTAAACACTGAGACCAATATATCCCATGATCAGTTAGTGTATTTGTGGTGTTTGGGGAAAATGGTTCAACAAAGGCCTGCAGCAAAATGTTTTCCCTTTTCCAATTCTGTATTTAAACAGTTCTTAAACTCATGGCTGTTTTCCAACTTTTGTCTGCTCAGTAACAGAGAAAAGAAGTTTTGATATAATGGAAAACGCCAGTGACAGGTTAACTTTCAACTTTGCCTTGAACTTCTTAAATGACTGATTAACTTACTTCCTGACAGTTTATAGAAGAAATGAGGGTTGTAAACAGGACTGCTTACTTCTTTCTTATCGCTTAAGTATCTGTTTAATTTATTCATCACTCACACACTAACTGCCTAGAAACAACGGCGGGGTGAAGTGCTTGTGACCATGAATTCCACAGAGTCATGCACTAGAAAAGAAGCAGAATAAAGGCCAAGAAACCACTAAGTCCTTCTTAAAGCATGAAAGTGTAGTCTATAGTCCAAGTGGTGTCCACAGGCACTTTCCACTAAAGTAAGTGGCTTTCAGTGTCCTACCAGCATGACACTCATGACTGAGTGTGTAGTAGATGGAACCTTGGTAGAAGATCATCTAAGAGCGAGAAGGAGAAATTACTTAGGAATTTGTACTGCAGTTTATCTAGAAACAGAAATGTGAAAACCCTTCCGAGCGTGATGTTGTTTTAAAAGAGCAAGGTCTTGCTGAGGAGGCATCTCTACCTTAGGCCCAGGTCACAAGTAGCCCAGCCCTGCTGAGCCTCAGTAGCTCCTCACAGGCTATGTTGATAAGGCAAAGAAGCCTTTTGTATAGCAAAAAAGAAGAGTAGGGAGGGACGGGATAGTGTTTGCATCCAGGCACCCTTGCTTTTCCAGTCCAAATGAGCAGCTTCTCAGTTTTGGTGGGATTTTTGGTGGTTTGGTTTGGTGGGATTGTTTTGTTTTGATTTTGGTTTTTTATCAGTGAGAACACTTCAGGAAAGTCCAGAACAGATCCTGCATTTAGCATCAGATGTAAAACATGTCTTTGAGCTACTCTGAGTGCTCAGCCAGCATCACTGGCACTGGGCTGGTGTAAAAAAGTAAAAAGGTACCTGATGACATGTCTTCTCAGTCTTCTCTTTGTATTAACACAGTCAAACACATAAACAAAAAACCCACCCAAAACCCACTCCATTTTGTATGGCAGATGTAGAACAAAACAAAAAATCTTAGCTCTCAGAAATATGCTCCAAAGTGGGACCCATTTCCGTATTCTCCCTTATACCCTTTCCAATTTCATAAAAAGAGATATGAAAGATTACATGATTTGACCCTTAGCCTAAGAAAAATATGTGACTGTATTATTTGACAGTAATACAAAATTGCTTCCTGCCTGAGTAATACTGTCCTCAACATTAAGACAACCTACTGTATTTTAATGCTGCTCTGTAGCAAAACCACTTTACATGTCTTTCAAGCTGGCTGTGTTAGTAAAAACTTTTCTATTCACTCTAGATGTGTGGGATGTGAGCATACTAACTACTCTGAGAAGAAATTCCTGCTTGTAGTGTAATTCTCTGGTCTGTACAATCATCCTTTTCGGTCCTTCCCAGTACTGAGCCAAAGGCTGTCTAGAGTAGAAGTATCAGGTGATGGTTCAACAGGATAGTATCACTGAAACTCCTCTTGCTCTTTACATGGAATATTAATGATGTTTTAGCATCCTTGATCAACCGTTTCTTAAGCTATGAAAAGTCTACAGAAAAATCTAATGCCAAAGTTCTGTGTGGTGTTTATTGCAGCTGTAACAGGGTCAATCAACACTGGAAGTACCCAAAGGGAAAAAAATAGACCACTCTTACTGTCAAAAGTGATGGCGTACTCTCAATATTCAGGGGTATCTCATGTCACCAAATGGCATATAGTAGCACCAAAGAGAAAAGACTACTTTACTCCTTCTTCAGAGAGGAGGACAAAAGGACCAGAGAATGAGGAGAGGCTTAAATACAGCTGGAAGCTGGCACCGTAAAGAGAGAAGGCCACACATCTGCAAAACTGTGTGTAGTTCCCACTCCAGTAATGGATAGTATACTCAGGAACTGGAAGTAGAATAGCTGTTTCATGTGCTTCAGTGCCTAATACTTTAAAGATGACATTTTATTAAATCAGTTACATTCCTTGAGGATTCTTCATGGCATGAGGTTGCAGGAGTTTCATTCAGTGGTAGGACAGATGTTTCTGTGCTACCTACTTAATATAGAGTGTAAGAAGCAGCAAATTTTCTACACTGACCAAAGAAACAGTCTCGGTGTGGGGGTTACATGAGGTTCATTCTGGTGACTGCTGCAGCTGCATCACACTCAGGGACTGATTGCTCTTTCTAGTTTGCTCTTGGTTTGCTCTTCTACAAATATACCCAAAGACAGTACCTCTAAGAGGCTACTGTTTTAAAGCTGCTTGCATGGTGGCTAGTTATGCCTGAATTAATTTCACAGCCTTTCAATGAGTTATTTTTCAAGTGTTGTGTGATCCTTGTAAAATGTTATGGTAATCCGTTAAATAGCGCTGTACAGTTTGGACTCTGAACCTATTTTGCTAGATGCAATGGTTGTAAGTTTCCAATTAACTAAAAATTAAGCATTAACCAGAATACCTTAATTGAAAAAAATATGAAAACAATTAATTTTTACAAATAGAAATTAGTAAGTAAGTACTAGTAATTAGCTCAGATAAAGCTGTACCTTGACTCACTCTCTAAACATTCGTAATGCCTAGGGCCTTTCTTAAATCACTCAAGCATGACAATTTCTTTCAGCCACATTAACTTTCTGTAGCAAGTGGTACTGAACTTGTTCAAGTATAATTTGCTTATGTTATGCCTTTTTGCTTACTCACATGACTACAGTACTTTTTGCTCTACACAGTGGCATTACCAAGTCCCTGAGTTACCGAGAAACATGCTAGGAATACAGATTATAGCTTTCATATTTTGTTTCTGTGGGCTGGGAGCTGCTATTGCTGCTACTGCATCAAATGAGTGGAAAGTCACTAGTCGAGCATCATCTGTTATCACTGCAACCTGGGTTTTCCAGGGTCTTTGGATGAACTGTGCCGGCAACGCACTGGGTGCTTTTCACTGCAGACCTCACCTTACTATCTTCAAAGTAGAAGGTAAGTAAGCATAATTTAACTGGAACATATGGAAAGCCATGTGTATTGCAAGATGTGAGCCTGAGGAGAAAAAGATTATTTTGGCTTGTGCAAGAGATTATGTTTAAAGCATTGTGATGAATATAAGTAAAGGAACTTGTAGGCAGAAAATCAGAAACAACTTTGTAGGAATGATATGTATTCCAAGAAAGACAGTAAGCTCTACTCTGTGGTTGGTAATATGTGATAAGTGTACTGGACATAGTTTCAGGAATACACTATCAGTATCAAACCACTGTTAGCAGAGAAATGGACTAAACTGTCTTGCAGCTCTAATTTCCATGCAAAAATAAGCATCCTGCTTGATGGATGGCATGAGGGGGAAAGATAGCATGGTCTGTGACAGATATCAGTGCACTTTTTAGTATCTGAATAAATTAGATAGCAAATAACCTCAGCCATGAATACTATGCAAATATCCATATGCTAAGAATTAAGTGTGCATGTATATACTGGCCGTATCACAGGCTAGTCATTTAACTTTAAAGATAAAAGGTGTTCTGTTTCAAAATGTCCACCTTAATGGGAAGTGTTGGATTTGTAAGCCATCTATCAGAGCATGAAAACAAATGGGCACTTCTTGCCTTATGTCAGAGGGAGCTTTTCCAGAGACAGGGACTAACTAAAAGCGTGCTACATGAGGTGTTTTGTGTTTTGCTCTGTGTGTAGCGCAGTGAAAGGAGAGGTTTGTTCTCTATTTGCTCTTAAACCTTGAGACAGTAGAGAAGATCATGTTTTCAGTGAAACTGTGCCAGCCCTCGTGAGGGCATGGGCAGAGGGACTCGTCTTTCATGCATGTGGGTAGCACACAAGCAAGATGGAGTCAGACTAGAGTAGGAAAAAGTGCATTAAGACACTGGTATTTTAGGGAACCAGAAAAGAAATCCAGGCTAGGCAGAACCAGTCTTCCAAAGCTTTTATGAGATCAGAAGGAAGCATAATTCTATTACCAGCCAGTGATTGAATGAGATATAAAATGTACTATTGCGTGGTTGTTACCATATTACATAGACAGTGTCACAGACTTGCATACATATGGAAACATGGAAACTTGGGGATGTTACAGATCCTTACCTTTCTTTGCCTCTCATGCCCCTGACACATCAGACTACGTGCTGGAATACAGGTCTACTCTTACATGTACAGAGGATTTTGGGATAAAACTCTGCCTCATTTTTGTACATATTTTATGATGCCCTACTTCAAACCATCACAAATCACACATGAGGGATGTGAATAGATAAGAAAAATTTTACTTCTTTTGAAGAATGCTATTCATCAAAATTTACTTAAAAGGCAAAGAAATTCACACTTCTCAAAAGTAAATATCGTATCTTTGCAAATAACAATTTATGAATTGTTTCTGCCAAGATTTAAAGAAAAAAACCCCAGGTCTTCTTCTCAGGCATTGTTTAAAGCACTAATAACTAATAACTAGAAAATACTATTATTGTTATTAGTAGTAGTACAAAAGCTGCTTCCAGAATAATCAACTGGAATGTATTGTTGCTGTTATGTTGATCACTGGTTGACTGAAACTTGAATAAACAAACTACACATGTTATGTGTGTATCCTTTAAATGTATACTTAAAGTATCTTAGTAAGATTTTGCTTATTTGTTGTTTAGAGGAACACGGACAAGAAATTCACAGCAAATTAAAGCAGCATGCTCTTGTTAAAGTAAGAGAGTAACAAGCTGCTGTAATAACATTTAGAAAGTCTAATTTTAACTTGCCAGTGCACGCACCAGCAAAGGGTAATGTTACATGTAGCATAAACACTACTGGGAAAGAGTGAGGCATTGAGTTTGGAAAACCTGCTAAACAGAAACTCCTGATAATCCAAGGAAAACAGGAGTTCCACAGGGAAAGAGCTTTGCACTCTCACTCTGTCCTACGTTGTAAAACAATAAAATGCTCAGATTAAAGAAGTAATGAACTCTCATCTCTGTCCTCAGAGCTTCAATGTATCATCATAACAGACACACTGACACCAGGAAGGGCTGACGATGTAACTTTTTTTTCTGCACGTTCATTTTTTTATGGAATCAATTTGCAGTTTTTCCTATAGCCAAAGATAAGTTGCACAAGCTCCTCATTCCATTCCTACCTATCCATCTTCAGGTTACCCTGCAGAAAGTATTAGCAGGAACAGTAACATTATTATTATGTTATATTATTGTATGTATGTTATATTATGATATATTATATTGTAAATCACTTCTTCTCTAAAGCAGATTCATTCAGTCATTAAAGGTTTGATTGCAATTAGGAGAGGTTTCTGCATAAGCTCTATGGAGTTGTAAGATTTTTTTTTTCCCCCTGTTTTTCACAGCAAGCAAAAAAACCAGCCTCCAGACATCTTTCTCAGCAGGATTACCCTACGGTCACAGGCAGTGTGTAGGTATTTACCAGAACTGACTTTCAGCTGAAGGACTAGTTGTGCTGATAGGAGCACAGCCAAGGCAATAAGAGCTCAGCTTCTGCAACCCAGCCACAGATCTCGAGGGGCTCGTGTTTCTGGAAGTCTGTGTAAGCACAGCCACACTGCGAACAGTATCCAAAGCTAGCTGGGCTGTTGCCAAATGTACATGTACATTCACATGTACAGCCACAGTGTACAGCTCCACTGCACAGTGACTGAAACATTCAGATGAAAGATCCCAGAGGGAGATCCTGAATAGTAATAGCATTGCAGCTACAGTCATTTAAGGCAGTGTTTGTGGGAAGAAGCAGTATCTTTTATTAAATCAACTGCTTTGGGAGAAGTATGCAACAAAGTCATTCATCAGATCTGACACAAATACAACAAGCTTCAAGCTAAATATTATGTGGGAACATTGTCTCGTCAGTTAACTTTGTTATGATTATCAGTTTATCAGACACACTCATGGAAATTATATGATCAAAACCAAGGAGCCATTACTCACAGGCATAAACTCACACAGTCAATAAATACCAGAAATTAAAACTAGCAATGAGACAATATTGTTTAACAAACCCAATAACCTTTGATTCACTGCTCAGTCCTTATCAGTAAGAGAGGTCCACAAAGATCCTTTCAAGAGTGAGGCTGGGAACTAAAGCTCTGGATCTGTGAACTCCAGGAAGATACTGACTTTTTATGGCAGAGTTTCCACCCACCCTGCCTCCTGCTAACACCCCTCAGTGCTCCATGGGCAGTAGTTCACCTCTCTGCTCATTCCTCTCAATGTGTATCATCCTGAATTGTTGCAGTCACAGAACTAACAGGATTTGACAAGAGCTATCTTTTGGCTGTCTAGCACTGCTCAGACACTTCAGTTAATTTTATTTTGGTGATGCTACAGAGAATTGTTTAATTCACATAAAATACAGAATTGTAACTAGCAAACTGAGCTGTGTCCACATCCTTTTCCTGTGACACTTCCCTAGTCTGTGAGGGCAGCTACTAGGCTTCTTCAAACAATTGGTTTGGCATTTCATATACCTTGCCTATGGTGCTGTTTCATGACTGCACTGCACATTCTGGTTTGCCATGTCATGACTTCAGAGAGGTATACCAGAAAGCAGAAGAAATGTGCTTCCTTGAACTTCTGCTTTTTGAGCCTCAGATCTTCTGCTGACATCTTGTCAGTGGCTCTTTTGATGGAGCCTCATGGGGCAAGTAGTGTTACCCTGATGGTAGCCAACATGGAAAGGGCAATGCCCAGATATTCTGGGTCACGTCGTCAGACAGATTCAGAGCTGCCTTCTCATGATGCTGACGCTGCAATGCAGCTCAACAGTGGAAGGAAGCTGAAACAAGGCAACTGCTATTGCAGCACCTGTACCTGGAATACCTTGAGTAGGCAAACACATTTGAATTCACCAGAGTGGAGAGGGCAATTTCAGCTGTACTTCAGAGTGACACTAGCAACTTTCCCAGAGAACTCAACCTAGAGCAAGAAGCGCTGACATGACAGTGTCCCTTACTAGACAGAAACTTACTGCCAGGGAAAACACACTATCTATTTGACTGCTGCCGACCCACGGCAGCCAAGCTCAGGCTTCTCCCGAGCCTGAGGAGAGCACTTGGTGCTGGATCCCCCGGCGGCCAACACCACGGCTACACACACACACCCTGAGTGAGGCTGCGTGAGGGCTGGGGGCAGGCACTGTGCTGCTGCTCCTCGCTGCTTGACACAACCCCGTGCCCTGCCCATGGCTGCCTCCCTCTGGGATGCGGGCGCGCTCCTCTCTCCATGGTGCTGCATGGAGCGGCCCCGGGGAAGCGCCGGCCGTGCCCGCGGGTGGAGCCCCGCCCGGCTGGGGACATCCAGCTCCCTGCCCTATCCCCCCGGGAAGGCGGCGTGCCTCGGCCCCGGCTTGCCCCGGGCAGCAGGCACGGGAGGGGAGCGGTGTCACCGCACCCAGAGCCAGGGCACAGCAGCAGCTCCGGGCGGTCTCGGGGGATCGCAAGGCGACAGGACCGCGCCGTCAAAAAGGGGTGGGTGGCTGCGGCGGTCATCAGGGAGGGAGAAATCCACCGGGGAGGCTTTCCTCTGGCTGATGGGCAGCCACAGAGGCCTCTGTGAAAGGGGCAGAGTCACGGCGTCTCGTGGTTGAACCCCAGCCGGCAACCACGCGGCTGCTCACTCGCTCCCCAGCCCTCCTCCGTGGGATGGGGAGGAGAATCAGGAAAAGGTAAAACCTGTAAGTTGAGATAAGAACGATTTAATAATTGAAATGAAATATAATAATAACAGCAATAACTATAATGATAATAGAAAAGAGAGAGAGAGGAATAAACCCCAAGCAAAACAAATGATGCACAGTATAATTGCTCACCACCCACTGAGAGATGCCCAGCTCATCCCTGAGCAGTGGTCAGTCCCTCCTAGCCAATGCCCCCCAGTTTATATACTGAACATGATATTCTATGGTATGGAATATCCCTTCGGCTGTTTTGGATTAACTGTGCTTCCTCACAGTTCTTATACACCTCCTGACTGGCAGACCATGGGAAACTGAAAAGCCCTTGATTTAGGGTAAGCACTACTTAGCCACAACTAAAACATCAGTGTGTTATCAACATTATTCTCATAATGAATCCAAAACACAGCACTGTAGCAGCTACTAGGAAGAAAATAACTCTATCCCAGCCAAAACAGGACAGGGAGAATCCAATATTAAGGTTGGAGGATAACTGTGTCAAAGAACTTTCCTTTAGCAAGCAAATCCTTCTAAGAAAAGTCCTAACTGAAGGGAGGTATGATTGATTTGTGGTCATTAGGCTGAGCCACCCCTCTTTTAAGTTTTTCAGCCCAATGAGTACAGCATCCATTTGGTGATTTAGAAAAACAATGTCAACACAGTACTGGTAAAAGGAAATATACCCTAGGATCAGTAGCTCAAATTTAGGAAGTGTAACCATGAAACAATGACACAATTCCTCTGGGATTTTTTTTTATGGCTCAATTCAAAAGTACTCTCCATTTCTCTACAGGCAGAAGAGTCACTGCTTAGGATGATTGAAATGCTGATTTCAGCTTGGGGTCTTTTGTATATGTATAGAAATAGGATGTCAAATCTTGCTAATGAAAGGTTCTCCACTCTCACAGTTTGCCTCTCCATTGTAGCAAAGTTCTTTCCAAGCTCATGGCCTCTGTTCTGACATTAGATACCTGAGTCTGCATTCTGCTCAAACAAGGTAGCCTGAAACACGTTTGGTTCCTAGAGGAGGCTGCTGATGCACTAGAGGTCATGAAACATCATGACTATATACAACAAATGTCTTTGGAATATGTTATATTGCATATCGTTGCCCACTCTCTCCTCTCCCCCCACCCCCACAAATGAATGAATAATGTAAATTAAACAATTCAGCTTGGGTAGGAGTTAGTCTGAGAAATAACTTATCATTAGCTTGTCTTATTAGGCTGGTTTCAAGTAAGAAAAGGAATTGATTCAGATGCAACAGAGCAATTCAGGAAGCAGAGAACCGTGTTTGATTAGCAGCCCCTGGCAGAACAGATATGAACCAAAGGAGAAGGCTAACTCCCATATATCCAAGATATTTTTCTCCTAGGGAGCCCCAGCAGCGGCTTTACAGTATAGACAGAGCAAAATCCATGGCTTCCATCAGGTGGTAAGTTTCAGAAGAAGCATCCAGAGCCCTGGAACCCCTCAAGAGTCAGGACAACTCTGTGAAACCTGAATTTTTGGATGTCAGTGCTGACAGAGATTTTTAAGAGATTAAAATCTTTTAGATCTTTGAAGATTTTGAAGTGGTTCTCAAGGATTTCTGCTGCCAAATTTTCTTTTCTCTTTGAGCTCTTTTATACCACGATTTTAATCTATATGCTCTGAAAATCCATGAATCTAAACCACAATGAATCACTATTTACTGCTGTTTACTATGAAGACTGTCTGGCTCTGGCCAATTACTTGAACCAGAGCAGTCCAGAGCTGTGGGCAGGCTGGAAAGATGTGTGCCTACTGGGGGATCTGTAGCCAGAAAGATACACAAAGGGAGTCCAAGAACTGCAGGACCAGACAGCACGGGGCCAGATGGAAAACACTGAGGGTGGAGGCTTTCATAGATCGCTGCCAGTTCTGGAGAAACTGATGGCAGGTTACAAAGGACAGACTCTGACACTGCTTTAAAATCTTCAGGGTTACAGGAAAGCACAAGATCTTGCAAACCAGTCCTCCTTTTCAGCTTATTTACACCTAGTGATTTGACAGGATTTCTGCAATCCTTTTTGTGCTATGAGCCTTCTGTCTTCTCACCGCACAAGGACAGAGGTTACAGTGCTGAGATTTTTTTCACTTTTATCTAGACCTGGACAAGAATAATGTTGCTTGTGCTTCTCTTCAGTCATCCTTACAAATTTTCTCCACTCGGAGTTGTCTTTATTTGAAGAAAATCACTGAAGAAACCTGAAAGGTGGAAAGTGCTGCTATTTGCTAGTGTGGTGCCCATGCAGCTGGTGCAAGGACAGGAATGCAAAGCTTGTTATTGGGGCATGCATAACAAAGCTCTTTCATCTTCTAATACTCACGCCAGGATAGATTGTTATCTCTGCTTTGCTTTTAGCTTTTCTACATAGCAGCAGAAAGTGTTCTGCAAAATGAATAGGACTCTGCAGTAATTGGTACACAGCCAATGTCTTAAAATACCTCTGTTCAAACAGGTTTTGTACCCTGGTCTGTCTTGTGAGCACTGAAGTGGGTGCAGGGAGCTTCCCTCTGGCATAGGTTGAGGAGCTGAAGGCCAACGTACCTCTTCTAATCTCTTTAGCAGTCATGCTAAAACCAGAGCTTCATTCAAAGATACAATCCATTTCATTTTAACAAGTCCCTGGAGAAGCAGGGGAAAGGAGACCAGCAAAACCAGCTGTGATAGGTGGATGGGTAAGAGAAGGAGTCTGAAGTATTGAATTTGTAAATCATTAAAGCTGAGGATTTTGAAATTCGCATTGCTGAGATTAAAGATTTTAAATCTTCAGTTTTCCACCATGGAGTGGTGCAAGGGAGAGGAGAGCAGCTGAGTAGCAAATACCTTGGGAATGAGTATGGGGGATGGTAGAGAAAAAATATATGTACATAAAAATCTATTCTGTGTATACCACAAGGAATTGGCTAAGCAAGCAGGAGCCACATGCCCACTGGTAGAGAAAACAGATCACTACATGGTCAACTGGGATATTAAAGCCATCAATGCACGTGTGTTGTTCTGTCTCTCATAGTACTTACACATCGTAAGATGAGCACAGCCATTTTATTAGAGCTGTGCACATGGGATTCCTCTCCCTATTCCACAAATCCTACAGTGTCTGGTTATCCTTATAAGCCTTCCCTGCAGTGGGGCCCATGAAACTCTCTGGTGGTTTAGAGGCTGGTCAATGTATTCTCTTTGGTGTTTCATTGACTCAAATTAAATCAAATGCCTGGAGCAGAGGTGATGTCAGGGGTAACTCTGGACTTCACATCCTGATTTTGTCAGGGTACTTCTTACTTGACTCAGTCCAGCTGCCAGTCCTGTGAGGGACCTCTGGCTATGCCCAGCAGATTACAACCAGGAGAGAGCACATCACCTCAGATGGCTGTGCCTTAAAGCAGGACGTTGTTAAGTGCCAGAGCACTTTCCAATTGCTGAATTGAAAACATGTATGTTTTCAATTTGGCAAAGCACATACTGAAATTCAAGTACATGCAAAGTCCCATAAGAGCATTTTGTTCATCTCCCCCCGTAAATACCTTGTCCTGGTCACCCAGACATATGCCATTTACATTTCTACAAGAGGACCTGAAACAGTTAAAAAAACAGAGGCACTGAAGACTAAGGACCATGCCCAACAGTCTACTGATGTGTTCATTTAACAGTTACGTGTCTTTTTTACTGTTAACGTTTCTAAAGAAAATGTGTGTTAGTTAGTCTGGAGGTAATTAGCCAGGCTGTAGTAAAACATCTCCTGAGGATTAACTTGCTTAAAGAGAGAATTTTTAAACTCCACCTCCTGAGCTAAGATTTATGTTGTACTGTTGAACAATTTTCTATAAATCAAGACTTCCATGCGGTAGATTTTAAAACCATAGTCCATCAATTGGATATGTCAGTAAGGTTATTTTAGGCTACACTCTAAAATTTTACTTCTAGCCTCCGAAAGTTCATTACACAGACTCTACTGGTATTTGAAAGAGTATGACTGCATAACCTGATAGTCAAAATGAGAATCAAAACTGAATACCTGAAGATTCTCACAAAGTTGCTTTCATAGTAATACATACTGATTTTCTACCAGGTCTACTCTACCAATTTTTATAGTTGAGGTTATTTTTCTCTGCAGCTAAGGTGTGAGGCTATTCTTCTGCAGATACCAGTCAGACACAAAGATGTTTCTAGGGCTTGTATTCAGGAATGCACGCTGATTCATATTTCCAAAGGAAGCAAGAGCTCAGAAGTTCTAAATTTCCGCTGCAGATGGAAATCTGCCAAAATCTTCTGTTATTTGGAGACTGCCTTTTCCTTCTTCACAAATGAATTACTAAACAATAACACAGAAACTTTTATGTCACATAAAAGCCTTTCTATTGATATTTTATCCTGTAAGCCACAAAAGCAGAAACCAAACCCCAGCCAGTAAAAAACAGTGAAAGTGACTCACTAACCATCTCTCAGTATGGTGTTTATTGGGTGACCAGGAGAACAGGATTCTCTGCAGGTATAAACAGCTTCTCCACTGCAAGCTTACCACGTGCCCAAGCTGCTGCCCTAGGCTGGCATCCCATCCCAGCAAACATCACACCACATTCTGGGCCCTGAGTCAGCCACCTTTTGTTAATAACAGAAGTAGTTATCCCACAAAGTGGGAAAAGAGGTACTTCAGGTAACTATCATTAACGGCATCTGGCTTTTCCATAGCATATTTTTAATGGAAACATTCCTCCTTACAAAACAGATGATACAATTATATTCAAACAAAACTAGTGCAATACATGATTTTAATTTCATGTACACCACTTTTCAACATGTTCATGCCACATGTAGTTTTGCTTTACTCAATAGCTATTACAAAACCTCCATTATCATATTTACTTAATACTGTCCCTAGAAACTCAGTTCTTCACAGAAATTCAGGATTTACAAGAGTCAGTGACTCTTGTACCTCAAAGCTCAGGTTCTCTTTGAGCAGACCCACTTTGCCTGGCTTGGCTTCTCACCCTGCAGTTGCAGGGGCTGAGCAAGCACTGCTGAACACAGCCTGGTGATCCTACACATCCCCTGCCAACCCCATGGCCTTCGTCTTACTGGCTTTTATCCATCAGCCCTTCCCAGTTGAGACCACCACAGGTATGTTTCTGGCTGACACTGGAGCCTGACAGCACAGGCTGCAGAGGAACGATCACGTTGCTCCTGCCTCTGTGTAGGGGTTTGAGATGAGTACATCCTTCCAGGAGGCACAGGGAGCTGAGCTGCGGTAGATGGTGGGATAGTTAAAAGCAAAGAAATAACCTACAGTTGGAAATGCGTGTCTCTGGGGGAATAGGAGGCCCCATACAGTAAAGCTACCTTCCCCTAAAGCAAATGAGATGCAACATGGTGAGAGGTGGTGAGGTTCAGGGCAGGGTTACAGCAGGAAACACAGAGGTTGAGCTTCTTCAGTGAGAACAAAAAGCTTGTGCTTCTTCAGCTCTGTGTGTCTTGGCCATTTTCCAGCCTATGGTTCAGGGCTCACTCTGGGAGGATCTCTGTCGGGTCTCCGTGGCTAGGACATCCTGTACTGCCACAGCCATACTTTGGCCTGTGTTTCACTGGGGGTGCAGGCACTCCCAACCCATGGGTCAGCTAACTTCCTTCTGAGCAGTAAGGCTCCCCTGCCCTGCCTGCTGGTGGTGGTGCCTCTCGAGTGGCTGTGCTTGGCAGACTAGGCAGACAGGCAGCTGTCTGTGGGCATCCTCCCCTGCAGGCAGCAGTTACTGTCTCTGGGCAAACTCCTGCCCAGACAGGTGTCTTAGGAATGCAGTGAGCTGTGAGGGGGATGGTTGCATGGGGTGGTGAGTTCTCCCCCTCTGCTCCCTCGGCATGCATGGAGCAGAACACTCGTTGTTAACAGGAACAAGCATAAATGTTTCCAGCCAAGGTACTTAACACAAGTCTTTTTGCCAAGTGGCTTCACTACCTTCTTTGGTTAAGGTTAAGAGAAATGTTGTTGCTCAAAGGAGAAAACAAGGGGAGGTGTTTTCCCTCCTCACCCTTCCTGTCTGCAAATCCAGGCATCTCTGGTCTCCAATTCCTTATAAACAAATGAAGGAGCTTTTGTGGAGCCTGTTGATAAGAGGTACTCCACACCACCCTACATCCCACCGATTTTTATTATTATATTTATGTATGTAATAATATGCAAAAGTCTGAGTGCTTCCTAAGGTCACTCACTAGTTATGCTGCAGTGTGGTGATTGCTCTAGTTACTGCAGAGACTTAAGGACAAGCGCAGGGCACACTAGGACAGGACAGATTGTCAGGGCCAACTGATAAGATTTGCACTTGATCAGCAAGATCTCTGTGTGTGAGACTCAGACATAACCCAGTGAAAGGGGAGTCAGGGGAGAAAGGAATGGCTTTCTCTTGCACTCCCTTCCTGGGAACAGTTTGCAAGGAGATAAAATACCTGCAGACAGGGAAAGCAAGTCTGGTGTACAACAGCTGGGTCATGGGGCAGGAAGAGAGCTTCTGAAAAAATAAAGAGACTGCAACCATGAAAATACATCAGACCATTAGGAAAGCAGAAAATGAACTTGCACGGTGCAAGGCTCTGCCTTGACCTGATGGTGAGTTTGTACAAGAGGGACTGGACCCAAGTTCTCCTCAACCTCAGCAAAGGCTAACTGGTTTTCTGGGAGAAATTAGATAATTTCCAAAAACTTCTAGCATTTTAATCAAAAGAACAAGTGGGACCTCTTACCTAAGGAATCTGAGCGCTTTCAGTCACCTGTTCTTTACAATTTTACCACCTTGAATAATCTCAAATAAAAATCTGTGTCTAACAACAGAGCTCCATGTTGTGCCCACTCACTCACACAGCCTCACAGCAGATAGTTATAGTTCTTAATACTGAATGGAAAGCACTGCTGTACCAGAGACACGAACTAGGAAGCAAAGAAATGTGTATTTTAGATGTGCAAGGCTCCTGAGTAGCTCTTTAAAAGAAGGAAAAGTCTGTTCCCAAACAAGACTTATTTCTATTATGCATGAGTCATAAAAAGTAATTTTTAGAGCCAGAGATTTTTTCACTAGCATTGCTCACTTTTCTCAGTAAGTAAAAGAAATAACATTACTTCAGGGTCTGAAGTTCACTGGGTTACATCTGCTTTCACTCAATTCTACCAACAGCAATCTTTTCTAAATGGATTTATTTCTTTTTCTTTTCCTTTTCTTTCAATATCTTTGCAGACCTACTGTCTCCTTCATGCCACTAGCAGAGACAGGATCATAAGTTAGGTCAGTGCTATGTCTGTCCTGGTAGTTGCTGTGGTAATGTTAAGTTTTTATAAGCTATCCTCTCCTTTGCCTCAAAAAATCTACCTTCTCCTTTCTAAATAACTTACTGGAAAGTCAACAGAAAAAAAAAGACTGCCTCAAGCTTCTGGTCAGCTATGGGGGCTCTGTAGATGGACCAGCAGGGATCAATCCAGTATCCAGTATCCTCTCAGCTGGAATTAGACAATGCATGACATATAGATTGTACTGCATTGCAAAAGAAATAAAACACAACATGTTTGTAAAAAATCGTTTGTCTGTAAGATGTGAGGTGGCTTCTGCTTGGCCCAGGCAAAACCTCTGCTGCAGTGGTGTGTCCAGTTTGGGTACTGCACTTGAAGCAAGACACAGGACATTTGGAACGAGCACACAGATAAAAGCAACTAGAATCCTTCAGGTTTATGAAACATGACCTATGAAGAAAGACTGGAAGAGTTAAGACTGTTTAGTCTAAAGAAGAGTAGACTAACAGTAGAGACAAAAATAGCCTTCAAGTATATAATAAGTGGCTGCAAACAGGAAGAGCATAATCAGTTCCCTATGTCCAGTGGCAATACCAGAGGAAATGGTGAGCCTGGATTACCACAAAGACTATTAGCAGTTTTAGCATTCTACCCTAAAAGCAACTGCCCTTTTCAATCTGTCTGTGGGCCACTTACCTCTAACCCTTAGCTTACTTTTGTTACCCTGAGGTTGTGTTACTCTATGGTTACCTGAACCAGCTCAGCCTCATAGCCTGTGGTCAGTTCTAGCTGCCAGAAGTGAAATGTGCCCTCTCATGTCCTCATGTCTTCTCTCTCTGGGACTTCCCCTTGCAGGCTCTTTAGGTGGGAAGCCATAATTGAGAAAACAGAGTTTATAAAATATGTAAGGTCCACTTTTTAGTAGCCTTTGGTCTACAAAGGTCTTTTACTGGGCTTTTTGTCTGCAAAGGTCAGTTGATATTAAATCCTCTTATGCTTTTTAATATATATTCCTACTTTTTGTCTGAATTTGGAGTGGGAATTTTGATCTGTGATTGCAGAGCACTGAGCTTTGTGCAACACATTTGATGCCCATGGTTTGGCCTAGATATTGCTGAGAGATCTACAGTCCTAAGCAAAGGCAGCACACTCACATTCATCCTATTTCACTCCTCTGTGCCATTTTTACTGCCAAACAGAATTCCCCTAACATACATGAATCAGACCAAAACGGAAGTGGGGGGCAGGGCACACAACAATATAAGCCAAAATCCTTCAAGTACTCAGCCTGTACATTATCTTCCTTCTATCACATATAAAAATCTTGGATGGCGTGGGTCCCGTAGTTCTTTCTTCCTACCTAGAAGGTGTTGTCCTGATTCATTAGGCACCTGGAGCTGGATACAGACAAGGTGCTAAAATTGCTGCACTGGACCTTAAGCAGAGGCTTAGCATTTATTCCAGACCAGTTTAGACATCAGCGGTGTAAAATGGTGTGTGTGGGCTAACCACCCTGTGATCATCTTATAGTCAACACGAAGAGGGAATCCTGTCCCCTTCTAGGACAGGTTCCATCTTATCCCTGGGAACCACCTGCCCCAGGTCAGAAGAGCAGTCTGGACATGACAGCTGACAGTAAAGCAGATGGATAATTAGTGAAGGTATGGACATACTGGGCAGGATTCAACTGAATCCTACTCTGACTCAGCAGATAACCTGCAGGTGAATCTTACCCTGAGTAGAGTGCACATGAAAAGCAATTTCCTTCTCTTCTTCTGCAACTAATTTTCCCATATTTCACACCTCTCCTCTCTCCCAGTCTGTGCCTAAAGGAAGCAACACTTCCACCAAAAGCTGCTGCAGGGGCAAAGCACTTCAGCCTTTAAAATGTCACCTCAGATTGAAGAGTCCCTCTTCATCCCACATCATTCAGTCTTCACTGAATATCTGAGCAAGACTGATGTGCAAAGCCTTGACCTCCTCTCGTTCCACACAGCCTAGGTGCCCCAATGAAATTAATGTTCTTCTTTAGACAAAGTGTGGTGATGGACATGGAAAACAAGTCTCTGATAGGCATTTACTGAGAGCCAGGATCTCACTCATGCAAGAGGTAACACCAGCTATTTCAAACACAGCCCGTGTATTCATTTGATCAAGTTTTTATATAAAACATACTCTGTGTTCACATGCATGCACATGAAGTCAAGCTGTCCCTCATTTTCCATGTGAAAGATGTTTTACTTCTTGAAAGATGCTCCACTAATCCCAAATTGGTAGAGAAGTAGTTACAGTGGGCAAAAAGGCTAATCAAGAGAAAGGGCTGGTTAGGCTCACTTGTTCAAGGCTTTGTCATTACCAGGCAGCTTTTAGGAATCAATAGACATTTTCACAAAGTATTCAATAGTTAGAGTTCACTGAGACTATATAAACCCTTTCCAAAGGAGCTCTTTGCTGAGATGTTGGCAGTATATCTCTGGCTGGAGTCAAATAAATTAGTCATCAGATAAATCAGTCATGCCAGCTATGAGAGTGATTCCAAAATAAACAGAATGGTTTAGTCAAATCCATGAAACAAAAGGAGCAGCAAATCTTATTTAAAATTCCCCCATGTAATTGATGCATAATTAAACTTCTAAACATGAATGCAAGTGTTCTGATCCAGAGTATGTGACTATGAAGATTGTATCTTTGAAAGTAAAGGGGGATCTCCGGATGCAATTAAAAGTAATTTCTGAGTTGCTGGTTCCAAGTTCCTACTAGCAAAATCCAAGAAATTCAAAGCCTGAGTAATTCCTAAATTACTGCAATTTTTATGCCAGGGAAACTCCACAGATTTTGGTGGAGTTACATCAGACTCAGATTGCATAAGGCCAACAGAACTTACTCCTTTTAAAAATGGATTGTTAAATATTTTGAAAAGAAAGTGCCAGAAAAAGTTTATAGAAATCATATTCTACAGCTACAACACAAAATTTGGGGCATGTGTAACATATGGCAACATCAGTTGGGATAAGGCAACAGGAGTGCCTTATCCCAGATGTGCTGCCTTAAGTAATCTACCTTACTAGGTCTAAAATACACAATCAGTGTATTTTAAATTTTTCTTGTCATAAAATACAGACAAAATAATAACAGTGATATCCTTACAATTAGTCTAGTTATCCTTATGTTTAGCTCATGTATTAATCATTATTGTCATATAAAATATTTTTTAAAAGCTACTTACACCACTCCTTGGCATGCCTGGTAATCTGGCAAAGGACTCAAGTTCTGGAAGGGAAGAAGCAGGGCATATGAAAAACAAGCAGTGCAACCAGGCAGTAGCTTGCAGGAGGGAAGAAGCACTGCTTTTAACTGGATTGAGGAAGTTAGAAATGTTGTGGGGAAGTTTTTCTTATCTACTTAGTGTTTGTTTCCTAACAGCTGCTGTCTCATCCCAAAATATTACACTTTGTGTGCCTACTGTCAGATAAGTAAGCAGATTAACCAGCCCTGTGCATAGAGGGTACATTTCTCCCGGGCTTTGTTGTCTGAGCCTCTGAAACCAAGTCTGAAAAGGCTTAGGGGAAGCAGATACACTGAGTTTTGCAGCTTTGACAGGAGTCTCCCACTATCCTCCCATCCCGTGCTTCCCTGTGCCAGGGCTGGCACCTGCCTCCTGCACCACTGTGGCCACTGGTTCCAATCCTCCCTAGGCCAAGTGCAGCTGATGATCATATCCTTCAGGAAGGAGACCTACAGGAGGCATGACCCATTCCCAAATATTAAGGCAATTAATCCATTTTAGCTCAGGTTGACGATGGGATTCCTGACAGAAGCAGTACAGCAAGCTCTCTCAGAGGTAGGATTTCCACTCCTTTCCATTATTGAGCTTTTGTTTCCATAAGATAGCACTCCCAAAAGCTAAAACCACTTCTCACTTACCAAATGCCTTAGTAGGACATATCCTAACATTAACAGCCTTTGTCACGTTTATTCACTACTGTTGTATCCAACAGGTAAATGAGAAAGGACAGGCCATGACTCCTGTGCAAAGTCACCAAATTCCATTGAAAAGAGACTAGAGAAGGTTGAAGACTTCAGAGGTATAGTCTTTGGTGGAATACTGTCAAAGCAGAGAAAATTCACATTTCTTCATGGAAATGTCACAGCCTTGTTGAGATTTGGCAATGTGGCCAATAGTAGTTCTCAAGTTTGACTTAATTCTTTTATAGTTATTTGCATTCTGTTGAATTCTATATCTATGTTCTAATTCCAGCAATAATGTTGTGTTCTTTCTCTTGAGGGATAGAATTGTCTGTGCTGCTTTCATTATTACCATAAACCATACAGATTTTAGAACTGACAAGGACTAGAAGGAAAATATAGGATCCTTAGGACATTTGTGAACATAATTTTGCTTCCTGAGATATTTTCACTGTTCTGCTGATGCTCAGATATATTCACATCCTTGGGAGAATACATCTCTCTCATGCAATGCTCCATAAAGGAACCAAACACAGGCATTGTGCTGTTTGCACTTATCAGGAAACAGTGAAATACGAACAAAAGCTTATTACATATTAATGGCTTCTAGGAGTACGTCTTGTAATTGGCACTGTGCAAACACAGAACACAAAGCAGCTCTGTCCCAAAGCATTTATAATCTAGGGAGCAAACTTCAAAAGAAGTGGGTAGGATTATGCCATAAAGGAGGAGGAAGAAGGAGGTGGAAGAAGAAAATCCAGCTTGTTTGAATTACACTGCTTCACAAAAATCAAAAGATTGGTGGGGTTTGTAAGCTCTTTGTAAGGCTATTCCTCCAGGGCACTGGGAGGTGTCAAGAATCACAGAATATGCCAAGTTGGAAGGGGCCCACAAGGATCATCAAGTTCAACTCCTGGCCTCGCACAGGGCCATCTGCAAGAGCCACGCTGCGCCTGAGAGTGTCATCCAAACACTTCTTGAACTCCGCCAGGCTTGGTGCTGTGACCACTGCCCTAGGTAGTCTGTTCCAGTACCCAGCCACACTCTTGGTGAAGAACCTTTTTCTAATATCCAACCTAAACCTCCCCTAACACAACTTCAGGCCATTCCCTCAAGTCCTGTCACTGGTCACCACAAAGAAGAGATCAGTGCCTGCCCCTCCTCTTCCCCTCACAGGGAAGTTGTAACTGCAGTGGGGTCTCCCCTCAGTCTCCTCCAGGCTGAACAGACCAAGTACCCTCAGCTGTTCCTCACACGGCTTCCCCTCAAGGCCCTTTGCCATCTTCATTGCCCTCCTTTGGACACTCTAAGAGCTTTATATCTTTCTTACATTGCAGTGCCCCAAACTGCCCACAATATCCAAGGTGAGGCCGCCCCAGTGCAGTGCAGAGCAGGACAATCCCCTCCCTTGCCCGGCTGGCAATGCTGTGCCTGATGCCCCCCAGGACAGGGTTGGCCCTCCTGGCTGCCAGGGCACTGCTGACTCACATTCAACTTGCCATCCAGCAGGGTCCCCAGGGCCCTTTCCATGGCACTGCTTTCCAGCATCTCATTCCCCAGTCTGTATGAACATCCAGGATTGCCCCATCCCAGGTGCAGGATCCAGCACTTTCCCTTGTTGGTTTCTGTATGGTTGGTGATTGCCCAGCCCTCTGATTTGTTGAGATCTCTCTGCAGTCAACAGCTCCTCTGTTTTGTGTCATCTGCAAACTTGCTTAGTATCCCTGCCACCAGTCACTGCTGCATTTCTCAGCTAAGAATAATTCTGGTCAAAATCAAGATGGTACAGTGCCTTGGCTCTCCTCTTGCAATGTTTTAGCTTATAATTCTCTGGCATCTTGAAGAAAAGGATGAAAATACCCAGTCAGACTGAACCCAGAAATGAGATAGAAGCCAGAACCATTTGTTGCAGCCTGACAGGACAGGACAGGACAGGAAGCCACATCCACGATGGCAGCAGCCGGGGGCTCAGTGGACCCTCTCTCTGGCTCTCCAGTGCTCATGGGACTTGTGGATCTATATGGTCCAGAGGAAGGCCACTAAGTTAACCAGAGGGCTGGGACACCTCTCCTATGAAGAGAGACTGAAAGGGTTGGGATTTTTCAGCCTAGAGAAGAGAAGGCTTCAGGGAGACCTTACAGCAGCCTTCCAGTATCTAAACGGGCCCTACAGGAAAGCTGGAGATGGACTTTTTACAAGAGCATGCAGTGATAGGACAAGCTTTAAGCTGAAGGAGAGCAGGTTTAGATTAGACCTAAGGATGAAATCATTTACTATGAGCTTCCTGAGGAGAGGACATAAGACAATAAGGATTTTCTGGGAGAAAGATGTGTCTAAATTTTAATTTATTCAAACAAAAAATATGAGACTTAGAAGAATAGGTGTAAGGAACACTTATGTAATTGGATGAAGGCTGACATCTTGATCATAGAGATTCTCAGTAAACACCATGGAGGCAAAAAGACTCCATGGTGGAGGTTCCCCATGCTGTCCCTTCTAAAATTTTTGAGGAGGTTGTCAGTTGATATGACCAAGGAAGTAATAAAGATAGTAGTCCTCATTGATAATGTGCTCATAATTGCATAATTTGAAATCTTTATACCATAAAACAATTTGGATTTTCCCCTTTGGTACAGTTCATATATCTCATACTGTTCTCTACTATTTCTGCATGATGGGCTACAAGCATGGGAAGTAGGTTTTGATGTACACACCATTCTGGTCTTAATCATCTGAGCAGGAATGAGTGGAGCACATTCCAAGTGTCTGTGTTATACCCAAGAAGAAACAGATAATTTTTTTTTAGTTTGTATTTTGTTTTTCTGCTGATAATTCATTTATAGAATCATGGAATTAACTGAGATTGGAAAACAGCTTCAAGATCACCATGTCCAGCCTTTGACTTTTGTTATCATCCATTAACATGTATATGACAGAAGCCATTATGTAGGCAGTTACAGCTGAAATCAGGGTCCAAGAAACAACTATTAGGGAAGAATTTTATGTAAATGCATCAAGAACTGGCTTGCTGGAAAGATTAGAAATGTTGATATAATCCTCTGGGATAACAGTCTCTAGAAAATTGATTTGGGGATCCACAAATTACTATCCACACAGAAAAACAAATCTTTCCCACCTACAGACAAAAAGGAGAGGGAAGTGTCACTTTACCCAGGCACAGGTGTTTCTTCTTTGTCCTGTTCTTCTCACTGTTTATGCTGGCATGAACAACTGGACTTTACTTAGAAAGAGGAGAGGTTTTACAGTGGATAATCCTTTTTGCCCTTGAAATGACTGAGAATGTGAACCTTGTTGTTTATCTGTAGGGTTTTCCCTATGAATTTAATTCCTATTTCTAGAGATTCAAAAGTTCATCAGTAGAAACCTAAAATCATTTTGTTAGGATGTTCATTCCAATTATGACTAAGACATGTAAGAGTATACAAGCCTGGTAAGGTTTCTGCAATATATAAAACATTATCTAATGTTCTTTACGTGTTTAATTTGAAATGCTGTCTTGCATAACCCTTGGATATTAACATATGTGATTGAACTTTAAACTTACACCCAGCACTTGTTAATCTGCTTATAGCTTCCATCAGCAATATCAATGAGAAGGTATACAGCAAACCTGATATAATTAACCTGAGTTTAGTTAATTTGGGGGTATGACAACTCATTTAAAAGGGGGCTTCATCTTCTGTCATAAGCCTGGAAACTCCAGAGTAGCCTTAGCTGAGATCACCGTGACCCATGTCACCTGGGGCAGCATTTGCTCTCAGAGAGGGCAGACAGGGACAGTCAGGGAGCTAGGTGCAAATCTAAAAATAATCTTACAAACAACATGATGGAATTGGGAAAGCTTGTGCTGTAGTTCTGCCAGCAATATCAGGTTTCCTGTTTGCTAGCTGTGCTAAGGAAGGACTGAAAAGCAGCAGGTTCAGCACAGATCCCTGCAGACCCTTCCGAGGGCATCATGGCTGGGAAGCTACTGACTGTTCAGCCAGTGTTTGGTGTTCTGCCAAAGAGTGATTTCAGCAAACCTCATATTGTTTTTATTGAGTGTGAAAACTCTAATTATACATTTAAGTGCACCCTCCAACTCAGAGGGCCTTCTATTCTATTGGGAAAGTAATTAGATTGATTTGACATGGCTAATCTGTACTGGCTGGTACACATCTCTTCATTGTTTTCCAGGTACTTACAAATAGTTTAAAAAAAAATCTGTTAAAAAGCCCCATCCAATAATTGATGCTTGGTGTATGAATTCGTAATTCCAGGGGATTCTACTGTGGGTATTTTTGGTGGTGTTATTTTTTGTTTTTTTTTTTTTTGTTTGTTTGTTTGGTTTGGTTTGGGTTGGGTTGGGTTTTTTTTGTTTTGTTTGTTTGTTTGTTGCTTTGTTAAGTTTGGCCCTATTTGTCCTTTCCTATGCTTCTGCTATTTAAAAATCCCTCATGAGCCTGTGAAGGCTCCATCTGTGGCACAGAAGAGAACAGGGCAGACTGGTGATCAGGACTGCTCAGGGCACGCTCCAGAGCACGTATGTCTTGGAGAGAGAGAGTTGGTGTGGCCCAAACTGAGCCATAAAGTTTTACAACTGGCAACCAAGGTCCAATGCCAGAGCTGGTTTCCTGGACCTTCTTCATAGAGCAATGAATGTACTGAAAATTAACTTCTTTAAAGCTGCTTCAAACTCGTTATCTCATTCCAGGCTATATATAGGACATCTGCCTTCTCCTCATCAAACAACAGCTCTGGTCTGCCAGAAGTGCAGCACACGGGCGAGCTGCCTTGGCAGGTTGCCCCCTGTGTAATTCCTGCCACATCAACATGCCCCCAAGACATAAAGAGCAGGTAGCGAGGCAAAGAACTTTACCTGTAGAGATTTTGCTGCCACTTCTGATCTTTAAAGATCTTAAAACAATTTTCTGTCTCTAAAACACTTTTTAGTGTAAAAAGAATGCTTCAAACAGGTAGAATTGCAAGGTCACACATATCACAGCCCTTAGAAATCACTCTTTAAGATTTTGGCTCTATATGTAGGTATTTTCCAGAAAACATTTTTGCCCAATCCCTCACAGGAGAGCAAACAGAAGTCAGGAAGCTTCAGATCACGTATTTACTTCAAATCACACCTTATAATGTCAGACAGGAAGGTACCTCTTTCCAAACTTGATGGCTACCACTCACAGAGTGCCCTGGATGCTCCCATGGTTCTTCATGATCCCCAAATCCTACTCTCAAGGGAGCTTTTGAAGGCTAAAGGAAGACTCCCCAGACAAAAAAGCAGCAAGGTCTCCTGATGTGAGAAGGT
Organism: Scytalopus superciliaris; assembly: GCA_013400415.1. Classification (NCBI taxonomy): domain Eukaryota; kingdom Metazoa; phylum Chordata; class Aves; order Passeriformes; family Rhinocryptidae; genus Scytalopus; species Scytalopus superciliaris. The sequence continues at coordinate 90,382 of VXBX01002724.1, forward strand.
TAAGATAACATAGCCCTGGTGTCCTTCACTTAGTGAGAGCTTTTAGATTGCAATAATGTGGGAGGTGTTCAAATCTCACCCAGTACTACACAGGGACATAGCCAAATGTCTCAGCTTTGGGTTTTGTTTAACAAGATCTGGCAGCTTGTTCTTGCAAAAAGCTTGCCTCTTGATCTCTCCATGGATTCTTTGTATCTGCTTCCCTCTAAAGGCCATTCAGTGAATTATTGCATTACCCTGAATGTCAATCAAGTCAATGTGAAATCAATTCTCAGATGTATTCCTTATCTGGAGAGGAGTTTGAGCTCTATGAAGGAGAGAAATAAATACTTAAATGGTTGCTTCTTGTTGTAAGACAGATTAAAAGAAATAACGTTTAAATAAATGCACAGATGTATATCAGCAAGCAGAGGTTTTCATGATAAAATTTATCTAAACCTGAGTCTCAAGCATACATGCTTGTGCAGTACCTCATTCCACAGAAAAGTCAACCACAAAAGTGAACTGTTTTGTCCCAGGCAGAAATTGAGATCTGGCCATCCTTGCTCCCAACCACATGCTCAGAGAAGTAAGTGATTCTCTCCAGACATGCTGAAGCATTCAACCTCTCAGGCATAGCTGCAGTATTCCTGCTGTTTTGTGTGATCCCAGCTAAGGAACTTTCTGGTGTAGTAGAGCTTGGGCAGACTGTGTCTTTCTCAAAAGGTGAACTGCTCCTTCAGCTGAGAGGCTCAGATATGCCACGAAATAGAGACTTTTAACTGAGGTGTTGGACTTCCACTGAACTCAGTGGATAAAGAGAATCCCAAACTGGGATGGCATGCTAAAAACCTGGTCATTTTTCTTGCTTGGTTAAGGGGTGGGAAGGAAGGAGGCATTTAAAGTATACCTGTCTGTTATTTGGGCAGACCGTGAGATACAGGATAACATCCAAGTATACTTGTAATCTGAGTAATAATCATTGCCAACCAGCATTTATGCACAGCTTTAGCACTGTACAGGCATCTCTGGAGGGGAGGGGATCAAGTTTTAGGTAAATGGAGTACATCTCACCAGTCCTCTCTGCAGAGGGACCACAGGAAGGTACACTCCTGAATTAAATTGGATGAATCAAGGCCTCTCATATAACTTAGAGAGAAGGGAACAACTGAAGTGTTTAAACATAGGCCATCTTAAAAGTCCTTAGAATATTTGAGACTTTCCACAGGCCTGGAAAATATAGAAAAAAACACTTACAGGTCACTTGCTGTGGTTTACATTTAAATCTCCTGAAAGACTGAAATTTAATAATGCCTGGAGTCTTGAAAATTCAAGTAGACTCATTCAATAATTCCAAGTAATACAAGTAGAGTTTACAATGTACCATCAAGGGGATCAAACAAATATATAGGGGAAAGAGGAACGGGTAACAAATCAATACCATGCCAGCTCATTTTTCTATAGTGGCAGGAGAAAAGTGGCAGAACATCTCCCACATACACAGATCTCTCACCTGCAAGAGTGAAGGTACACCCTCTGCCCAGGAGAGAATACAGTGCTGACTCTCACTGTGAATGGAACTTGCCTTAGAAGTGTGGGTGAGGGACAGCTTTATGGGACCTTGTGAGAGGGAGGCAGATGGCCACTTTATGTTGTTACCAACATGTTTATTCCTGTGTTCCTCTCTCTCTCATCAAAATGAAAATGAATCCCCACATCCAAAACTCTCCTGCCATCATTTACAATTTTGGTGCAGTTGATACACATGAATTCTCAAGAAAATACTGTTCCTTAAAACAGTTCCTTGAAATACAAGGTGCGCTATTATAGGAGACATATAATTGCTCTGTAACATGTGAAATTCCTCAACACAGCACAGTGATAGCTCAGGCATCTGGAAGGGAAAAATTAAAGAGTAACTAGGCAGGATAAAGTTGAATGAGTCAGTACAGAGAGAAGTGATCAATTTTTCAGTCTGTGAAAAGGAAAAAAAATTATTGCACAAGAAAACAAAAGTGATGACAGAAGAGTGAAATGTAGCAAAGGAGTTCAGGAAATAAAGCAGGTAAAAAGCCACTCTCTCCCACACAGAGGTGCCATGAAGTGCAAACAAACACATGCAAAAACCCATCAGATAACTTAGCTGAAGAGCATCACAACAGTTTGACCAACAAACACTCAGGCCTACTCACACAGCAAATTTGCAGTAGACCTTACCTGGGGAAAGCATTAAATTTAGGACAAAACCATTCACATTGTAGCTTCTCTACTCCCCCACTGAATGCCAAAGAACAGAAGAGAACAGACATTTCCATACAGATCAGTTTGGATAGAATGCATTTGTCTCAAATAAATGCCCATCAACTCCCCCCATTCCACACAAAAAAATGTCTCTGTCTCATAACAAGCACAGGTTCAGAGCTACTCCCAGTGGGCATCCTAGAGGTGTATGTGAATCAGCTCCCAGTTCTGCAAGTGCTAAGTGGTAAAGTCCTTGCTCAGCTCCCTCCCTCAGCACTCACTGAGTATGAGAACAGCCAAGTACCACAGACTGGAGGGGCAGCATCCCACCACATCGTCCTCCCAGGGATAGTAAATGATTCAATGAACAAGATCTGCCTGAATAGGTACCTGAAGAGATGGCTGTAATTCAGCTGAGGGCAGTAAGAGGACATGCCAAGGCAAACACATTCCACTTGACTTGCAACATAGTGTAAAATTTCACTCTATCATAAATAACACAGTTAATGTGAATGTTGTTATTTCCCAAGGTACTGGTCAGACACCTTTTGCCTAAGGAGCAGACATGGAGGAAATGTATTGTCTCTGCTCCTTAGCCCTGAAAGGCAGATCAGAGGGATTCCTGCTGCGAGGATGGCCCTGCTATCCCCTGATCCCACCTGCTGCCTGCCTGGGTAAAGAAAGATGTTTCATAAGCCATGCACTCTAGCTGCCAGGGCACACACAGTGCACAAATACCTGGGAAGACAACGAACAAAGGTTGCATTCCCCTTTCCTGATGTGACCTTTTCACTGTGTTCTAGCTGTCCACAGTAGGATAACTTGATTTCACTATCATTTAAGGCCATATCCTACCACACGTGTGAAAAGCCAACCCACTCGTTATGCTGAAAGCAGATTTTTACAGTAGTGTCTATACCTTATTGGTCAACAGCAAGGTTCAACCAACCACAGGTGAAGTAAGCATGATATAAGATATAAGGATTTCTCTCCTTCCCAAATTGTGACCACAGGGGCTGTCCGCAGACAGGAGATGATGCAGACAGGTGCCAAATTGTGGGTGCTATGTGTAGTTCATCACCGGTCCAGAAAGTTTCTTTTCCAGAGGTGCACAGTCACTCATTTCAACAGCACTACATCTTCAGCTGAATGGTGCTTAGGAGGTGGGGCTCCCCTAACTAACTTTAGCAGTCTAAAGAGGATGTCTAAGTTAATCATCTTAACCTCCTTCTGCAGTAAGTGAAAAAAGACAGGCATCCCCAGAGGCAATGCATGTAAGGTCAGTGGGCTACACTCTGGAAGTGTCCATCCACCAAACACAGAGCTTATACTCACTGTCTTAGGCTAAATCCTAAACTTTAGACAGCTAAGTTAAGAGAGACGGATCCCATCTAAACTGAGGAGGTGGCTCAGGCTTGGGGTTCATAGGTCAGATCTATATTTGTATTACAGATTCCTCATGGACTCCTCTGTATGCATAGCCCTGTTCCTGGAGAGTAAGTCTTCCTTATAAAATCACCATATAACTCATTTTTCCATACCTTCCTACCTTTGTGCCAAAACACTCCTAAGTGCTGAGAAGTTCTTCTTCAGGGCTTGCTACTACTTTTCATACCTGTGTTTTGTCTGACCACAGGCAGGATATTCTGACATTTCCATGTCTCCTGGGTCCACAGGAGACAGGTTTCTTTCTTTCAGGTTTGTTTGAGACAGGTTTGTTTCTCTCTTCTGCTTTCTTAAATTTTTTCACCTTTCACTCCTACTGCACCCTGTGAATCCCTGTGCTTCTGTGTCACTTGCATGGAATGCATCTAAGTGTCAAGAGACCTATTGCTCTGTCACTGTGCAGAGTTTGGGAACTCACAGGAAATTGAATTCCCAAAAAGCAGAATTTTTCCCATTGTTACAAAACCTAGATGCCCTGTTGCTGTGAGTCCTGGTAGCAAAATATGTTCAGTTCCAAGATCAGCTGGAGTGCAGGAAGACACCATGCCATTCAAGTTGGCAGGAGATGGGAGCCATTGCCAGTTTGCACAGGGATGGCTGGGAATGGGGAGCAGTCAAAGCTCCCTGGGCACATAGTGTGTGCACACCTGCAAGGTCTCCATTTCAGGAGATCAGATTATGCTTCTGGGGATAGTGAGGGCCACTGGATCTCTGCCTGACTCACCCCATCACACAGGGAACGCTGGTGGTTGCTGCAATGCCCAGGACTGAGCAGAAACTGCACAGTAGGACCCCCTGATGCAAAATACGGACATACCAATAGCCATTTTTGTGCAGTTGTGGATAAGAGCAACTTCAGACCCAGCCTGCTCTTTGTGGAATGGCAAAAGGATTGGACACAAAAGGTTTACATATATTCCAGTGTTATAGTCCTTTTCCCAGAAGAAGTGGTGGGTCCACATCTTTTCATATCTGTGTGCTGTCCTATTGATCCCCGCTTTTCAAGCGAACACCTAACAAAGCAAAGCAAGGCTAAAAGTCAGTACAATGCCTGACTTGATCCTGCCTTATCCAAGCTGGAGAAGAGAATGGACCTGAAGTACAACTCATTTCATAAAACAGATCTCATTTTTTTTTATTCCTGGCAAAGCATCTTTTCTTCTCTGATGCCTGGAGGGAACTGATTATTCCAGTGATCCTTTGCACACCGTTGGCTAAGACTCTGTCAAAGATGTTATGACCAGAGTTAATACCCATTATTGGTCTGTCAGCAGTGCAAAGAGTAGTTTGTGATCTTTGCAATTTTGACACAGTAAATCCATCTGCTGATGTGTTTATTTGCTATTCACTTGCTGATACCTAGCCAGCATCCAGTGAGCTTCTGATCACACATCTCCAACACGTGACCATGTAGTAACAGCAGAAAGCAGATACCCTGCAAACACTTCTGCTGAGAGCATACAGACTCCTTATACCAGTCTCTGGAAACTGCCTTCTCCATTTCAGTTTGTCCTGCTTAAATCAGAAATTTGGATGAGGTGCCATTCAGCTGAATTGGATGAAACCACTCAGAGACAGGAATGTGCAGATCCCACCTGGAAAGCTGTCCATACTCTTTTCATGCTCCTTTTCACACATTTCAACTTTCAGACAATGACCCTTTCACATAAGTGGGCAAACTGGCAGTTCTCTCTTTTTTGATAGCCGAAATTACCGTTCTTCCAAGGTCAAACTCCCTAGGTCCAACCGTTTCTTTTGCTTGCATTTTCCGTCTGCCACATTTGCTTGTTCAGGGAGATAAGGCGTGTGATGTAGCCCTGAAAAGTCCTTTTTCTTCTTACAAGTGAAATAATAATTGCTGTTTGCTTTCCTGTGACTGGATATAGGATCTGATTATGAACCCAGAGCTGCATAAATCTTAACAGTGTAGACGCTAATCGGGTGATGTCACTATAAAACTGTCATAGTTGAGCCTATATTCAGACTTTCCAGGTTGTTTGCTGCTCTGGATTTTCCAGGTGAATAGATATGAATAGAAATTATTAAAAAAAAAATTAAAAAATCTTTGTTTTCCTAAAGCTTCAGTGTATTCGCTTGGAAATCATATTTCACAAGAGGCCACAATCTGGTATTAACTTTGGCAGCAGATACATTAAAAATCAGGAACCATATGTACTGGTACTTGTAAGTGATCAGAAATTAAGGGTTAGCATATAAAAACTGCTCTAAGACACTGAGGAGAGGATTTCATTGTACAGACTTTTTTTCATATTTTATATGTACCAAACATTTTTTTTTCCAGAAGAGGGTGCAAAATTTATCTCCAGCAATACAAAAGCACTATGTTTCTGCCAGCCTGCATTTGTGAATGCCAAAACCTTTTCAGACTGTTTCTATATCCATTTGTAAATATGGGATTCAACATTAAACACAGTAAAAAATCTTATCCTGTGACACTTGCAGTATAGATGACTACAAAGAATCTGTCCATTGCTTCCTTTTAAAGTCAGTGAAACAAGCACACAGGAACATAGTTCTTCCCATTTCACCTTATATCAGCTGAATATCTCTCCGGATTCCTTTGACTATAGTACCTGGAACAGAAGACAGAATCCCACCTCTTGAATTTGCCAGGAAGTGCTCTACAGTGACAGTGTGAGACAGTGCTACCCATACTGTGCTTATTGCCAAACACCACTTGTCTTATTACATCATATTCACCGCCAATTTAAATCAGCTTATGGGAAGTTCTGATTACTTTGTGAGGCTGCTATCAGTGCTGCAGTAGAGAGCAGGATGAAGGGTCCCTTGCAGAGGTGTTAAAGAAGTCCTGGCTGGCAAGGGAAGGCAGAGGAAGAGAGGTGTCACTGTGGTTAGACCACATTGTTACTTATGTCAGCTGTTGCACAGGTTGATAGCTCTGTTTATTCAAGTGTCATCAATCCCTGTTGCCATTTCACATGGTCTTAGTGCTTTTTCAACTTCACAGACTGGTGGATCTTGAGGAGGGGTTTGAAAGCTTGACGTGAACCCTTCCTGCTAAGCTTTCTTCATAATTGCTCACATGAAATTGAAGAAGTGTGGATCATTATTCAAAATAATGACTCATTTCAGATATGTACATGCTGTGGAGATTGTATCACCTCCACTGGACATGATACAATCTTCAAACACAGTCATTCTGTACTCCCAAGATGCAAACTCTCACGAAGAGTTGCTTTCAGCTCGAAGATGCAACCCTGCCCCTTAAGCATATATGCAGCAGTCACCACACAAAAACACTTCTGCTATGGTATGGTCAGGTGCACATCCAGCACTGCATTTCTAGCCATGGTTCAGTACAACAGGGATGTCTTCCTGTTGTCTCAGCCTACAAAGGTGGGGAAAATTTTGCATTTCTCTGGGGACTCTGATCTGAAGATTGTTTCCCAGGCACAAAGGCATTTTAGCTACACCCTTGCTCCCAGCAGGCAGGGAGAGCTGATAATTATGTAGTAGTATTGTCTTAATTTAAGAAGCAACAAAAGTGAGTCTAAAAAGAATTCATAAACATGCTAATACTATAATATATAAGATATATATNTGTAATAATAAAGGTCAACCCTTGCCATCACCATTTAAAGATCCTTCCTGATATGGGCATCAGAAAATGGTTTGGGAGCTGGAGAAACAGGGTTCACAGTTGCTTCACATTTTCATTAAAATACTCCAATATTAACCAAGTAACTCCCTCACTGATTGCCTCTTCTGGTGTTGACCCTTCACTGTTTCCACAACAATAATAAAACCCACCAGGATTGGGCTCACAATGAAGAAAGAACCACTGGCAGTTAGTTTTGCATGTGAACTATTTAGGGAGTTGGTCATGAGCAGACACCATGTAAATAAGAGTGCAAGTGCAGAAATAATTGTGCAAGCTAGCACCTGTCTGTTCTGCAGGGAGACACTAGGCAAAGCAAGACTACAGCAGATATACATGAGCTGGAAACTTCACTCTTTTAATGGACATGGAAAGCTCTACCACTGAGTACAAATTATTCCAAAATTACATGCACAAGAGAATAATTATACAGGGTCACTATAAAAGCTCTGGGTACTCCCAAGATGCGAATATATTGGGACAGTAGAGCTAAGTCACTGAAAGTGATGGAATGCTAAAGGGAAAAACACTGTGTTGCAACAGTAAAACAGATATGCTCATTGCCCATCTGAGTACCAGGAAGGGCTTGAGATGTCTTATAGCCAGGTGTGACTGCTGCCATAAAAGAAAAAAAAAGTGAAATCAGCATCAAATATTGAAAATCATCAGGGAAAGAACCTTAGAAACACCTCTCTGTTCAAGTCTACTGTAGCCCTATTGAAAACAAATGGACATGACTCAAGCACCTTACTTCCCCATTGCAAAAGTTTCAGCTGTTGCACAAACAAACCAAGCCAGGATGTCATACTTTGTTGTAAATGGCTCTTTGAGTGGAGCTGATGAAAGATAGTGACCTGCGATTCACAACCAGCTCATTTGGGAAATCTATAATGGATTACACACTACAGCTAGTTCTAAACACAAGTAGTGTAGAAGGAAAAGAAAAAAAGAAAAAGAGATGAAAAGCAAAATCCTAGTAATATTATTGGTCTGGTGGGCATCTCTAGGCCAGCAAAGCAAAGACACAAAAGAAGTACTTCTCTGTTTTGCAAGTAAATCTAGATAATTCCTGATAAGGCCAATGAATTGCTGTAATTATTACACACTCATCTCACTTCTAGTAATCAAATACACAAGGGATATACAGGTGGTGGGCAGTAGTATGTAGGAATATCTAATGCAGTAGAAATTCTGTAGATAAAGAGAAACCCTGTGATTTGTAGTTCCTGCTGTAGATTTCTGTAAGGACAGGAAAAAGAACATTTGTANTACTTGTTTGCTTTATTCTAAGACATGAAAGATTTTCATCATGACAGATCAGTGGCTGTTATTTCAGTCTGCAAACCCTCAGGGCAAATTGTGCTCTCAGGGATGTGCATCAGTCTACAACTTCCTTGTGAAGGGAAGGAAAGGGGCAGGGACTGATCACTTCTCTGAGGTGACAGGACAGTGACAAAATCTGAGGGAATG
>VXBX01002724.1:99271-110197 GCA_013400415.1 Scytalopus superciliaris
TGATGAAAGAGGGGGGGGGGGGGGGGGGGGGGGGAAGAGGTACGGGGACATGGACACACACGGTGTGTGTATGTGCTGGCTTGCTTTAGTCTCCTTTCCTTATCCTAAACCTTTATTTCTCTCTTGCTATTTTATGAATTCATCAGTTTATAATGGTAACACTTATTGAGATGTGCATGTGTNGAAAGGGGCAGGGACTGATCACTTCTCTGAGGTGACAGGACAGTGACAAAATCTGAGGGAATGGCCTGAAGTTGTGTCAAGGGAGGTTTAGGTTGGATTTTAGAAAAAGATTCTTGACCCAGAAGGTGGCTGGGTGCTGGAACAGGCTCCCAGGGCAGTGGTCACAGCCTCAAGCCTGACAGAGTTCAAGAAGCATTTGGATGATACTCTCAGGCACATGGTGTGACTCTTGGGGATGGTCCTGTGCAGGGCTCAGGGGTGGACTTGATGATCCTTGTGGATCCCTTCCAACTCAGCATATTCTGTGATTTGGTGATCCTTGTCTAATCTGATGGCTTTAGTTTATTTACTTGTGCATATTTATGTATTCAAAGATGCCTGTGCCAGATAAAAAACTTGGGATAATTTCTCGGTATAATGAGTATGTGGCATGAATCTTTCCCCTAAGTACAGCTGTGGGCTTTGATGTACTCATGGGAGGGCTTCCTCCACCAAGTTTAAAGTTCAGAAGTTCAAAGGCACTTCTCATTAGAAATTAACCACAACGCTTTACAAATGAGAAGGAATGACCTACTCCATGCCTGAAGAATTTGGCAGGGGCCATGCTCACAGCCAGCAGACCACCAGCATGCCAAGAATTGTCTCACAGAAGAAGGGTTGAGTTCAAGGGTAGCACAAACAGGAGAGGGACCTCCTACAGGCCTGTCTAGGAAAACACAGCCCCTTGGCTTCTCCAAGCCTTGTTTGGAGAGCAGATCTACAACACAAGCTGTTACAGGCTTTATTTACAGCTCTCTGTATTGCTCCAGCCACATGGTAGATATCTAGCTGAATATCCAGATGGATGCCCACCCTCGGGGCATTGTATCAGTCCCAGGGAGTTCAGGCAAATCTTTAACTTTCCTGTCTTTTCTGGTGTGGCACAGAAACCCCTAAGCTGACAGATGGAGGCAGCAGGTTAATCACTGAAATGCATCTGGGCAAAGAGCCTGTCAGCTGCCAGGCATGCATCCAAGGATGCCGCTGCTCCCTGCCAAAAGCCAAGAAACCCATCAGTACCTGTGAGGTTCACAGGGCAACTGGTCAGTTTCTGCTTGCACAAGACATTTGCTGTGGGAGCCACTGCTGGAGACATGGGAGGGGCAGAGGAAGGAGGGCTCAAAACTTGAGGATGCCTGCCTACTGAGCCACTCATACCATTACTCACCGGGAAAAGACCAGACAGCCAATTTGCACAGTTAGGTGGGAAACCTAGAAGAGCCCAGGACAACACTGGGCTGGTGGAGTGGGCAAGCAGAGGCTGCTCAGTTAGTGCTCCCCACATGAGGTTTGCTAGAAAAATAAGAAAATTAACTTTTGTTGAACAGAGGGGAAGATAACAATTTAACTGTGGCTTTTCATTTCAATACTTTAAACTCAGTTCTCAAAACCCATCATGTCTTCCATTTCCCTGGTCACCCTCTGCATAGCCAGGGAGTAACACCTGCCTGAGGTTGGAAACTGTTCCTTCAGAACAGTGGCTTTAAACAGAGAGAACCTGCAGACAGGGAAGAGAGACTTGTGCCTTGGGCCATGCTTAGGCAAAGCTCAGCCTGTGGAGGTGTCTGGCACTGGGGTTGTGCTGACAGAGCTGAAGGTGGCAGAGGTGGGTAAAACCTCCTGCAAAGTACAGGCAGCCAAAGGGCTTGGAGCAACCTCCAGGGCAAACACCTGCTCAATGAGGATCCCAGGTTGAGCTTAGATCCTGTTTGGGATGGGAGGAAAATTGAAACTTGTTCAGGCATGTGATCCCAAAATCAATATTTTCACAGCTCAGGGCATATGACGTGTCCCTGGAAGGTGCCTGGTGAGGACAATGGCTGGCACAGGACCGCAGCTCCACACAGCTTTAGTGCACCTTCACCACTGACCAGCCCGTGCTAATGCCTATGCCTAGAGCCAATGGCTCAAGGTTCCCCCTACAGGCAGGAAAAGTCCTCCCATAAATCTGCACACTTCCCAGAGATGCCCTGTATTTATTGGACTGGAGGGGGGAGGGCAATTGAATTTCATGCATTATTATGTTTTGCATTTTATCCTAAAGCACGGAACTTCACACTAACAGAGTATCCAGCAATAACACAAACACTTGCTTCAGCTAAATTTTAGCATTTGTGTTGGGCCCTTTACTGGATGCAGCAAACCTGTAGCTTTGCATGCCATGTCCTAACTCTCTCTTACCAAATCAGATTTTTTCCTGTATGTATGTAGAAAAGTTAACACTTCCCAGAATACCACATTGAACAAAATGCTCTGGGCCATCTTTCCAAATAAACCCTTAATCCTCAGACATCACTGAAAGTAGTTTTTGTCAATAGTGCACTATCCTGTAGAAAAACAAAGAGCATTCACTAAAAAACCCAAACATACTGGTCTCTCCAATCTCATTGTTTGGCATCCAGTGGCATTTTTATTTTCCTGGTATCTGCCAAGCAATTTACAATCAAAATCCAGTACTTTGTCACAGGGAGACTTTTGAAACACATGAATTTGCTGTTGGAAGGTTTCTGATTCCTGCCTACAGAAAATAACTACACCAGACACTGGGAAAGAAAAGGAAACTAAATTTTCCCAAGTAAAGAGATTGCTGCATTATCCCATTTTCTCCCACTATACAGCTTTTCAGGACTGGGGGTTTGGAAGGGTACTGCAATATTTAAATCCACATAAAGCCTTACCATCAAAATCAGAAATATTGACCATGAGCATGAGGCACCATCCAGTGCTGCAAACTTTCCTTACAAACTGGACTTAAGAACAAATTGTTTTTCTCATTTTCTGAAAGTTGAAATGCATTTCTGATATGGAGAAAAGAGTCTTTCTGTAGTTCTAATGCTAAATTCTCACAAGTGATTCCGCCCTTCTTCACCTGGCTTGCAGCTCAACTGAATTAAAGAGGTGAAATGAACATCTAAATGAGCCCCCAAAATAAATAGCTGAGAAAAGACACTTAAACAACAAGGAAAACAGAAAAAAACCGCAATGCATATCTGGATCTCTGTTATTAGTGGAAAAGGCTTTATTTCTTTGCAAGGGCAATGGCAAGGTAGAGCTGCTGCAATGTAATGAAAGAAAAATACTTTCAGTATGGAACCATGAAAGCATTAACATAACAGGCAAAGCACATTAAGTCCTGCCCTTGGCAAATGTCTTGTTGGCTACTCTGGACTGTGACCCAGCAAAAATAAGCAGTCCAAATGAATTTTCTCCTAGGTAATATACTGCTTCATTTACTACACACAGTAGACACTGGTGGGCTGTTTTCTCTAGATTCGGTGTGGAGGCACAATGTTGCACTGAAAGAAAAGGAAAACCCTGTGCTGCACACGAATTGCACACAAAAATGAGCTGAAGTGCTGCTTGGTACACTAAAAAACTTCCAAGAGCATTTGATCCATTTGATTTTTGACAAGGCAGTGTTCTTTGTGAATGGGAAGACAAGGAGAACTCGATCATGTCCCCCAGTACAAAACATGCTGACATTGACATCTGTATTTTTAAGGTGGTTTTTATCCTCCTTAGATCTCATTACTGCCAGTTTTATTTGTGATTCCCTAAGCTCAGCAAGTTTGATTTTATTCAAGAGCCTCTCTATCTGCAGGCAAGCCTCCTTTTTGCTGGAGGGATTTTACCCACTTCAGTCAAACCAGTCTGGCTATCACTTCTCTTTCAAATACACACACCACTTCAGAAATGAAATCAAACCCATAAGATCAAAAGAATCAGTATTGATGATAGATCAAATGCACATTAACCACAACCTGTTTATTGATTTCTGAATCTGTCACATATTATTTCCTTATTCCCTTTGTTTCTGAATTGCTTGAGCATGTTGATCTAAGTCAGCTTTTAACTCCACTTTGTCACCATGACCTTTTTTGATCCCAGTCCATTTGCTCTCAAATTAAGTCACACTATAGAAGCTGCTTTGCTCCAGGTTGTGGTTTTCATGCTCTCAGTTAAATTAAATCTTTCTATGCCACCAGCTGGAACAACTGGTGCCTGATAAACAGTGGGGCCTGGGACAGTAAACCACAACACTCTCTTCATGGCACAACCCTTCCCTGAGTAAATAAGGAGCTGCTGTGGGAACTGGGGAGAGGAACCAGAGGAGAGCACATGGAAGAGTTTCCTTGCAGACAGAGACACTGGTGGAAAGGTATAAGCAGATGCTCACTTTCAGCTGTCTTCCCTTCCTCCAAACTGGAAACTGGGATAAATTCATGTTGAGGGCTAGGCTGCACCTAAGCACAGCCACATACAAAGAGCATGGTGTAAATGATCATTCTTCACTCATGCTCTTCTGCAGCTTATTTCTGTCTCCCCAGGGCCTTTGCCAGTAGTTTCCTTGACCCCTGTCTCTGGCTGCTGCCACCCCCTTACCAGCTTTGCTCCTGCATCCTCTCAGGAAATGAGTCCCTCTTTTCCAGAAGCTTGTCTCTTCTCATCCCTGCTCCACTGTCTCGGGAAGGGTATTACACTGGCAGAGCTAAAGGCCTATGTTTCATGCTCTCTGCTTTGGGTTTTCTTTAGAGTATCCAGAGGCATCCTAAAAAAAATAGTAAGATGGCCATGGAAAAATTTCCCTATGTGTAGTCAGCTGAAAAAGTAGTTAAATGTACTTTTGTTATGAACTGAAATGCACATATCTATGAAAAGATTTCAGTGTGTGGGCTAAATAACAGGGTAGAAGGGGCCACATGGAATCATGTTCTGAGCATAACATATAATCTGTAATCATTAGTGCACAGGGGCACCACTTAGAGCTATAATAAGCCAAATGCATCCCAGTGCTACGCTATTTGCTTCACTGAGGTAACAAAATCACAGGGTAATAGAATAAGTCAGGTTAGGAGGGATGTCCAGAGGTCATCTAGTCCAAAACACATCTGATCAGATGGGCTTGTGGAGGGCCATGCCCAGTTAAGTCCTGAGCACCTCCAAGGAGGGAGATTCCACACCTCTCTGGGTAGCCTACTCCAGTGCTTGGCCATCCTCCCAGTAAATATTTTTTTTCTAATATCTAGTGGCAATTTCCCACCTTCCAACTTGTGCCCTTTGCCCTTGCTGTGCTCTCCACAGAAGGTCAGCTCCCACTTCTGTGAGTCCTCCAACTGGGAGCTATTCTGGTGCCTATAAAAGATGACGGACTCCTTGTGCTCAGATCTACCAGGTGCTCAGGAAGCAGCAGAGACTGGCTGTGGCACACAAGGACAGAGGACACACTCGGTGGGAAAGTGTTCCCACTCTATGAATACCAAGATCTGAACACTGTCCTGCCACTCAGACTCAACTCCTGCCACTGATCAGGGCTCAACTTCTTTGTCTTTATGGTTCACTAGCAAGGATCACTTCTGAACACTGGCTGCTTTAGAAAGATATTTGCTTATCTGCTTGCCACTGCAATGAAATCCTTTTAAATTTCTTTAGATATAGTATACTTTTATTTTGCAAACACTTTCTAAATTGCATTAAATAGGGTTGCGTGTTCTAAAAACCCATCTGGAGGTTTCCTTCCTTTCCACTGCAACCTCCCTGTGTTTAGCAAAACTTAATTTGATGTGGAGGCCACTTCTGAAGGACAAGAGCTGCACCTGTGCTGTTGGCCAGGTGGAATGCACCTCCAGTAAAGTAGGAGATGCACTTCTTCACATTTCCTGCTGAGTTTGTTAAACAGGTTATATCTATTTTTAAAAGCATTGTATTACAAACTTTCAGGGAACAACACAGGCTTTTCTCAACAAAATTAAGGTGAGCTAAAAAAAAAAGAAGAAAGAAACAATGCATTGATCAGTGTCAAGAAACAAAGTCTGTAATGTCTGAAAGCACTGAACAGAATGAGAGGGGGTGAAAGTTTATTGGCTCGTGGAATGCAATTTTTCACTCCTTTAAAATGCTCTAGATTGTCAGTTCCTATTAATTTTTTACTTTTTGTTATGTAATATACGAACCACATAACTTAAAATCATTCTTGTCCTGGCAGTTTACAAAAGACATGCAGTAATTTAATTTAATTCCATTTCTCACGGCTTAAGAAAAACAAAGGTGGTAACCCCAGCAAGGACTGGTGATTATTAACTGATGTTCCCACTCTGATGGATTTTTTTTTAGGTGACACAGAAACATTCCTTTGTTTACTCTCCTTTGGGGAAGAAGATCTGGTTGCTCATTTTTAAGGCAGCACTTTTTTCTGCACAATGCAAAACACTGTGCAAGCTCCTCATTTGCAGTCATGTTAATCTCCTTTAATGTGCACACCAGTTTGAGGTGTATTCCCCAGATCTATCCCTGACAGCAGCCTGATCTTGCCCAGGTGATGACACTCTTACAAGCCTATGTTCCCCACTTGTCTGCCTTACCTTTTCAAAATTCAGGTTCTCAGGGAAACTCTAGCAAACAAGGAAGTTGTCTTTCAGCCTTACAAAAATAAAGTTGGGGTTTTTTGCTTTTGCACAAGTGCTCTAGGTACCCTGGAAATCATAACATGGCAGAGCCAGGAAAGAGTCTCTAGTTGCCCAACCTATGCATGGTAAAATTACAAGAAAAATTACTCCAGGACAAAAGCATGACGACCCTAGCCTGCTTATCCTGGCTGCAGAACAAATGCTGTTGTCATCCGGTGTTTAACTTGTGAGGCAATAACAATTGCTTGTGATTTTGATCCTGGAAGAGCTAAAATAATATCCTGTATTTCAGACTTAAGAGCAAAACCCTTTCTGAAGGGCTTTTCTGTACATGGCAATACAATAACTTTTGTACATTATAAAAATTCAACTATTTATATTCCATTCTGATTTGTAAAATGCATGTAGTTCAAAAAAATCTGGGGAGGTCCCTGCTGCCTGGAAGCTAACCAATGTTATTCTAACCTACAAGAAGGCTGTGAGGGAAGACCCACGGAACTACAGACCTGTTAGTCCAACTTAAGTTCCTGGAAAAGTTACAGAGAAGATCACACTTGGTACTGCTGAAAGGCATTTAAAGAATAATGCAATCGTCAGGCACAGTCAACACGATCTCACAAAGGAAAAGTCCTGTTTAACTAATTTCATATCCTTCTATGACAAGGTTACCCACCTACTGAATGAAGGGAAGGTAGTGGATGTAGTTTTTCTGGATTTCAGACAGGCTTTTCACACTATCCCTCACAGCATCCTTCTGCACAACTTGTCCAGCTATGGGATAAATGGGTTGAAGGTGCACTGGGTGAAGAACTGGCTGATGGGCAGAGTCCAAAGTGTTGCAGTGAATGGAGCTACATCTGCTCAGTCACCAGCAGTGCTCCTCAGGGCTCAGTCCTGGGCCCCAGGCCTGTTCAGTGCATTTATGAACAATGTGAATGTAAGACTTGAACACACCATGAGCAAGTTTGCTGATGATACAAAATGGGAGGTGCTGTTGATACTCTTGAGGGGCCAAAGGTCTTGCAGAGTGATCTGGATAAAGTGGAGCATCGGGCTATGATTAATAGGATTAAATTTCACAAGTCCATATGCTGGATTCTGCACCTGGGGCAGAGTAATGCTGGGAACAAGTATAAATTAGGAGAGCAGTAGCTGAATAGCATTCCTGCCAGAAGGAATCTGGGGGTACTGGTCAACAGAAGGATCAGTGCGAGTCAGCTGTGTGTCCTGGCAGTCAGGAGGGCAAATCCCATCCTGGGGTGCATCAAACAGAGCATCACCAGGCAGTCAAAAGACTGTTTAAGAGGCATTTGGACATACCCTTAATAACATGCTTTAATTTTGGGTCAGCTCTGAAGTGCTCAGGCAGTTGGAATGGATGATTAAAACATAGGTCCCTTCCAACTGAAGTAGTATATTCTAAACTCTTACTAATATTTCTAAAAATGCCATTTTCATGCCCAAGAGTCAGTGAAACTTGCCACAAAAAATGGACCACATGAGTTGTTTTTCTTACAAAAAGACGTGAGCACCTTTCTTGCCCAGTCTAAGGGAATAAAACCCACGTTCAGTTAAATGACCCAGCACAAACCTGTGCTATTGCAATGACCTGGTCAATTTATGTACAGAAAAGAACAGAAATTAGTTTCACAGTGGTCTGAGGAACTTTAAAAGAACTCCCAAGTCAGGACTTGCCCCAAAACACAGGAACAACAACAACAACAACAACAACAAAACCGCCCAAAACCCAAAGAACCAAAGCAAAGGCCAAGTCTTTCACTCCATTACATAAACTATAAATGGCTAAGAAAGCCAAGTAAGCAAATCCAAAGGTAGAGCTGTGGTGGCAGGAAGACAGACATTGAAGGGAGATACAGGCATATCTTCATATGTATATTAAGTTCCTACCACAATAACAGGGAGTAAAGAGACCATTGTTTCTTGGAAAATTGGAAGACGTATGAGTCAAGCTCATGACAGAAGGACTTGCAGTTGTGTAAGAAGCTGAAAGCAAAATAAGGGGAGAAATACAACCTCACAGATGAACATTTTCCAGTGTCTAATCCCTGCAGATCCCAGCCAGCATGAAGAAAATGCCACAGGGGAAGTGTATCTCTTGCACCTTCCCTTACTTTTCAGCCTGGGGCGAATGCTCAGCTGTGCACTATGTCATTTTGGGCTTACATCACCACAAATAAGATCAGAAGCTCAACATCTTGCTTTGATTTTAGATGATAAAGATCGTAACAACTGGACTAGTAACATAAAACATCCTCAAAAGCAGCAGTGTCAGGAGTAGAAAGGAAGAGCCTTTCTCTGAAGCAAGTCTAATTCTCATGTACACTGAGGCCACTTTACATCATCCTGGATAAAACAGGGTTTACAAGAGAAGGAGTGTATAAATTAGCCCTGCTTGAAGAGTTCTTGCTGACAGGCAGGGAGTGCATTTGAGGTGGAATTAACTTCATCTGTCCTAAGCCACCTGCATAAGCTTCCCCTGAAGTCCCTGGCAGCAGATAGGTGGCCATCAGAGAGATATGGATCCATACTGCATTTATCGCAGCTGAAGTCCAGCTCTGCTGAAAGCAGCATGGTCTGGGACAGCAGAAGTGATTATTAGACATCATAGCCAGAGCCCTCAGCAGTTTCAGCAGGGCTACCCACCTTCAGCAGGGTTACTCACCAACCTGTCCCTTCCACAGCCTAAGCCTCTCTTCGTCCATGGGGCTCTGACTCAGGCCTAGAAGTATCCAGCTGTGTTCCTGTCCTTCAACACTCGCTCCAGCCTTCTGGTTATAGTGTAGCAGCACGCCAAAAACTTTTGATGGGCCTTGACCAAAATTTGCCCAGACACTACTCCCTGTATTCACCAACCAAAGCAGTGTTATCAGCAAAAGAATAGGTGAGCTCCCCATGCCAAGAAAGCACAACAACCCAGGCTTGGACTGAAGTCTCCTGCCTCAGACTCGATTAGATCCCAGCTGATAGCTTGGATAGACCTAGCTTACCACCACCAACAGAATTTCAGTCTGCAAGATCTCAAAGTGCCATGATGGGAGAAAATATTTTAAAAAATCTTTTCTTTTCGCTGCCATGCCTTATGATAAGTAGATCATAACATCATGGAGATGTGACTCAGATCTGTGGTCATGTCCCTGTTCATTGGACTCAGAAGCTCTTCCCTGTGTCCCGAAGTGAGCTCTGGCTACAGTCTGACGCCACAAAAAAGGGTGGCTTACCCACTTCATGACCCTTTCTTTTCCCTCTTGATGAAAGAAGGCGTCTTGGCACAGAGGTTGAGCAGAGCTGTAGTATGCTCCATGCCCAGTGCTGCTATGCAAACAAGCCTACTGCCTGCTTTCCCCTCTCCCCCTTCCCTGCCAATGCCTCTTGTGCGTCACCTGCAAGTTGGAGGGTACCAAGGAGGCAGAGAGCAGGCAGAGAGTCACTGCGTCATTACATGCGTCTGTGGACCCCCTTTTATCCTGCTGGGGCATTAACAGAACAACAAACACCCTGTTCCCATTGAGATCTGACACACGTCCAAGGGTACACCTAACTCTCGGGTTTTTTTGTTGTTGGAGTTTTTTTATTATATTTTTATTTTTAATTTAATATATGTCTGTAAGTTATTACATCCGGGTTTGTGTCCGAACGGCAAAACCAAAGAGCATTCATCAGAAGAATAATGATTCAAATGTGGCTTCTTATCCTTCAATGATTGCCCATCTGGCAAAAAGGTTTAGAAAATGTAACAATAGTTTTGAAATAAATAGGAGGAAAGTAAAGACCGGCAGTGTACTTTCCACATCAATGGCAAATATACTACTGATGTGGAAAGTAAACAGCTTCAAACAAGAGGTGAAACCACTGTGGATAACTCTACACCTGTAGGCTTGAATGCCAGTGCATTAAAACAGAGGCAGAAAATCCTGAGTTCATCACCTCAAATTGCAAAACAGGTATTAAACACTGCATTGTCTGTGTCTGGATAATAACACGGGGGCAGCTGAAATTCAGAGGATTAAAATAACTTACTACACATTTCAAAAGCTTGCCT
The DNA here is from genome assembly GCA_013400415.1 of Scytalopus superciliaris. NCBI lineage: Eukaryota > Metazoa > Chordata > Aves > Passeriformes > Rhinocryptidae > Scytalopus > Scytalopus superciliaris. The sequence continues at coordinate 109,958 of VXBX01002724.1, forward strand.
CCTTGTAGGGAATACGCAACGCTTGATACGGTCAGCACACCTGTATTCTACAAGCATTCCTCAAAAACCACCTCCCTGGCAGGGCTGTTGTTTTGGGGGCGCAAGGGGGGGCTTCTGCTTGCGAAGGGAGATGCAAACCTGCAGCTACTGAGCAGACGCTAAGGTCGCACCTGTCCCGCTGCTGCCATCCCCTCGCACCGCACCGCATCGCATCCCACCCCATCCCATCCCCTCGCATCC
>VXBX01002724.1:110231-181457 GCA_013400415.1 Scytalopus superciliaris
GAGCTGGGCTGGGCTCCGCTGGGCTCCGCTGGGCTGGGCAGGGCTGGGCTCCGCTGGGCTGGGCTGGGCTGGGCTCCGCTCCGCCCGCCCGGACTCCGCCGCTGCCGCCGCCGCGGCTCCGCGCCGCCCGCCGCCTCTGCCGGGCCCATGGCGAGCACGTCGGCGGAGATCATCGCCTTCCTGCTGACCATCTCGGGCTGGGTGCTCGTCTCCTCCACGCTGCCCACCGACTACTGGAAGGTGTCCACCATCGACGGCACGGTCATCACCACCGCCACCTTTTGGGCCAACCTCTGGAAGACCTGCGTGACCGACTCCACCGGCGTCTCCAACTGCAAGGACTTCCCATCCATGCTGGCGCTGGACGGTCAGGCTCCCGCTGCCCCCCACCCCGACACCTCCACACCTTCCCTGTGCGGGGCCGGGGGCGGCGGGGTCCCGGGTGGGCTCCTGGGCAAATGCCCCCTGTGCCCTGGCAGGTGGCAGCGGGCTGTCTGTGCACACTTGTGGAAGTGGGGGGTTTTCCCCCAAAACCCGCTGATTGAATGTGTATTTGGTGCCTTGGCCTCTTTCGCTGTCGCTACCTGCTTTCCCCCCCCGTCCTTCTATCAGACAACAGTGTGCTTGCGGGTTTGACACAAGAAGAATGCAGGCAGATTTTTCTTGCCGGTTTGTTTTCCGAGTGTCGTGGCATTCCTCTTTTTTATGGTTTTGCCAGCCGTGCAACGGTCAATGGAGAAGAACAAGCCTTGGCGTCTTTTTGTTTTAATTAATGTTCCTGTGCTGGTTTTGCTGAGCGGTTATTAACTTGGATGTAATTGCTTCATTGATAAATGACAGTGTAAAAGCTCGGGGCAGTCAGGGATGCAAAGGTATGCAGAAGGGATGCATAGCTCGGCTCGGCTTTAGGGCTGTGTTATTTTGAAGCAAGTCTGTGAGCTTTGGTATAGGGCTTGAAACCAAAGACAGAGTTGGTGCTGTGTTTCTTCTCCAGTTAAGGGGAAACATTTTTGCCCTTTAAAGAAGCTGTACTGGGAGACTGGTTCGCGGTGGGAAATCTTTACAACTAAACTTTTAGTTGATAAATCCACATTGATTACGGCTTGTAGAAAGAGGAGATGTGTGGATGGCATCGGTTTATAGCCTCAGGAGTGACTATAAAAGAGAGGGAGCAAAGATTTCTAAAATTTTGGAACCTTTTCCAAGTTTTTATACTTATAAATGAATACAATATACAGTGTCACAGTGACTGTGATACTCAAAGATCAGACCTACTGTTCAGAGTCTAGTCAGACACTCCCTTTGCACTGGAATCTGAGGGTGGATTTTGGTGTGAAAGCTTTGTTTAAAAGGAAAAGAAGGTCTGTTAATCTAATCACTAACAGTGATTAATATTGTCGTAACAGGGATTGATATGATCATGAAGTCAATACCAATATCAGAAAACCTTTAACCTCTGTATGTAGAAAGGCCTAAAACAGGTCAAGCTACTGGAAAAAAAGGTAGCACAGGCAGCCCTTAAACATTACTGTTGCAGGATGCTTCCCTGGAATGGAGAAGTACAATTCCCTGGGCCTTCTTTGACCCAGCCCTGGATGGCAGAGGGATTTGCCAGTTCCTCTGAAGGGATGAGATTGCTGGCTGGCCTCAGTCACTCTATGGCCAAGTGTAGCAGCTGAGAATGTGGTTTCCAGGCTTGGGCAAAGAGCTGCATGCAGGTGGGCATGGAATGATCACTGGTGCGTAACTGTTTGGATCCACCAAATCTATTGTTTAGCTGTTCTTTTAGGTCTGGGTTAATATTTTTTTGGAGTAAGAAAAGAATAGTTACAAAGTATGTGGAACTGGGAACATTTAAATTTCAAAAAGAAGACGACCTTGACAGCAAAGTCCTTCCTCACCCCTTTTCTCCAAATGTTTGTGCATTGAAACCTTGTGTGTTGGGTAGCATGTTCCACTTGGTCAAGGAATGAGTTTCTGAGGTGCCTTCTGCACAGTGAAAGAGTCATCAGCTCATTTGGAACAGAAGTGAATCTGAAATGCCCATCTGGAACGGTCCTATCCCATCCTCCTGGCCAGACAGTTCATCAGTAGTGGAAAGTTCTTGGCTTTCAGTGTTTCTCAATAGGATCTCTAAATGCTGTGGGACCAACTCCTGGTACCCAGGCACAATGCAAGTGAAAGGCAGGCTGGAGAGTGAGTAACATATACTCCCTAGCACAGAGCAGGCAAGCTGGGGCACGTCAGAGGGGCAAAGGTGCTTTCTTTAGGTAGCCTAGCCCACACTCCCCTCTTTGTGGTTACAGGCTCTGGGTGTATAGGTCCCCTCTTCACCCTAACCCTTCCCCTGTGGAGGAACGTACTTGAACGTACTTCAGGCTTGCGGTGCGTCACTCATGGCTTAAAGAATTTGTATGTCAGCATAAAGCCAAATCTGCCTCAGCCCTTGCGTAGCCTCTCCCTTCCCTGCTCTTCCTCTTTGCACAGACTTACATGTCTAAGCTGGATCCCATTCTCTGTGACTGGTAATGTGGGAACTTCCTGACTCCATTCTCAGGTGGGGGACTCAGAAGACACAAGAAAGGGCAGATCTGGTTTTCTGTAGTCACTGAAGTGTTTGTGACCAGAAACAATAATCTTATAAAGGTACGTGTAGTGACAACATGTTGCTCTCACCAAAATGATAGGGCATGACTGGAAATTACTAGAAATATTTTTGTTGTCCCAGAGAATGTGGCTCTGCTCCACTCCTTCCTCACGTAAATGGAGAGGATTTGCCTCACAGATAAGTTCCTCTTCTACAGAAATGTTTCTTTGGTCAAATCAGAAACCTGACTGTTGCTGGATTGCTTGTCCAGAGAGACTGCTCAGGTCTGCCAAGGGATCAGAGGTAAAATGAGGAGAGAAAAAAGTTGGGGCATCACCATGCTTGGAGCAACCTGGTCTGGTGGGAGGTGTGCCTGCCCATGGCAGGGAGGTAGGAACTGGGTGATCTTTAAGGACCCTTCCAACCCAAACCATTCTATGATTCTATGCCAGTTGCTAGAGTTCTCTGGTGGAATGCAGGAGAAGTCCTTTCTTCTTCAGAAGCAGTGTCATCGTTGTGTCAGGAGTGCTCGAGAGACAGTTCCCCTTTATCCTTGCTTTGGTTTGCACCATGCCGTGGGCTTGGACTGTGCCCCCCAGATTGCTGTAGGATGGCACAGCAGCGGGGCTGCCCTGATGGCTTTCAGGCCCTCACTTCACACAAATGGCTTCCGAAGAAAATTGTATGTGGTCCACTTCCACCTTTATGCATTGCTGTACAAGAGATCAGTTTGGCTGACCCTCATTAAGTGCTCAGCCCCACATTCGCTATGCAAGCAAAAATCTTCTTCCTCTCTGTGGGACTTGCAGTCAGTTTGGGTTCACTTTTTTGTGCCACTGGCCATAGGTGGAAATTTACTGATGAAACCACCTCCCCAAAAGAGGACATATCAGTTTCCATGTTCCAACAGTGGATCTGATGACCTTTTGCAAAACAGAGCTGAACAAAAATTTACTTATGAGCTAAAAGAGGGTATTAGAGCTTAGAGTGACAGACAAAACAATGGGTGTGTACTTTTGGAAGGAATCTGTGCTGTATCTGTAAGGCAAGCTCTTACACTTCACGTGATGCAGACTGCAAAATGCCACCTGAGGCATTTATTGTGAAAGTGGCAGTCCCCAGAACTTTGCATATATTTTTTTCCATAGTGTCATATGATATGAATATGTGAATGCCTCTTAACTCTTCATAAGCATGAGAGGCAAGTGTGAGAGCAGTGAGGCAAGAAGGATGAAGCACTAAGAAGATTAATTTGAATGCAAGACAAAACACATTTGTTTAAGACACAAAAAAAAATGCCACCAAAAACCAACAAAAACCACCTTGAAATAGGTTTCTCTTGGAATGCTGCTAAACATGACTGTATGAGTAATGCATGTTTGTCTGCTTGTCTGTTTAAAACACATGGGTTTTTTGTTGCTTGAAGCTTCATTTGGGTGGTTAGTATGTACATGACAAGTTTCCTACAGGAGCTGGTGCAAATAAAATAAACATTGACAAAGGGACAGGTTTTGGTCTTGAGTAGAGGAGTGTGAAGGAATAGGCAGCTCCCTTTTACACTCCTCTTCATTATCATAGAGTCACAGAATGGTTTGGGTTGAAAGGAACCTTAAAGACCATCTAGTTCCAACCCCTTGCCAGAGGCAGGGACACCTCCTACTATAACAGGTTGCTCAAAGCCTCATCCAGCCTTCAACACCTCCAGGGCTGGGGCATCCACAGTTTCTCTGGACAACCTGATCCAGTGCCTCACCACACTCACAGTAAATAATTTCTTCCTGATATCTAGTCTAAACCTGCCCTTTTTCAGTCTAAAGCCATTTCCCCTTGTCCTGTCACTACACAGTCTTGTAAAAAGTCCTTCTCCATCTTTCCTGTAGGTCCCCTTTTGGTACTGGAAGGCTGTTATAAGGTCTCCCTGGATCCATCTCCAGGCTGAACAAGCTTTATAAATCTTAGTCACCCTTAGTGACGGTCTAAGCAATAGGAGGCTGGATTTGGTGAAAAGGTTGATATCAGCCTTTCATGCCTCCTAATGCTCTGGTCAACCTAGTGGGACTAGTAGAGCCTTCTGCTCTTCCACATTACTGGTGTGAATTGTGATTTTTTTTTTGTTCATATGTTTTGTTTTAAAAATGTGTGCCAGTTGGCTGATTGCTGTGGTGAACTGAAGCAAGCCCTGCTGTGGCTGGCTTGCCCAGTTGGGTGAATTATTTAGTGAGGAAGGTTATTCATTCAGCAGAACTGAGCAGTCCTTCAGCTCATGCTGTTTATAATTGAAAATGATTTCTGAGTGAGTGAGTTAATTATTTCTTGCTGTCTCACTACCCTCTACCTATTCTAAAACTGGGTATTGACCTTCAGGAAAAACTGAATTTCAGCCCTGTGGTTACTAGCAAATGCTGGATATTTTGGTTGGGGTGAATATTTACTGGTTTTCCTAGGAGGTTCAGACATAAATAAAAGTTTAGAGGACCTCCGGGTAAATATGTTCATGGTTCAGCACTTTAATGTGTCAATTAGCTACTAACAGTGTCAATAAATTGGACCTGTCAAAAATAATAGCTTCCTTGCCAGTCTTCATCTCATGCTTTACCTGTCTGCTACAAGAAGTACATTAAACACCATCTAAAGTAATAAAAGCCAACTTTTCCATGCCGATAGCAAAAATTAACAAAGCAAGGCTGCTTTTTTCAAATGCGAGTCTTGGACGAATGACTTTCTCTCTCTTACATTCCAACATGTGAACCATATGACAGTCACACCTATTTCATTGGCTATTGTATTTCTTTAGCATGTTGCACATGGAAGAACCCCATCAGTGTGCCAGCAGATGTAGCTAAAGGCCAGTAGGTGATATTCACAGATGGGCAGCACAGTTCCCGTATTCAGTAGGCCTGATAAATCAGGTTGTTAATGTGCCACAAATTGCTCTGTTGCACAAAGCTGTGAATGAGTGTGGAGTTTTAAACGTTGTGCAAGCGTGGAGCTGATGTGCCTCCAGCAGTGGCTCAAGGGGGCAGCAGTAAGGATAGCAGAAGGCAGCCAAGTGTCTGTGGTAGCCATCTGCATCTCGAGAACCGGCCAGCCAGACACAGATTTCTCTGTAATGAATGTACCTAGTCTCGTTTTGAATCTCTGCAAGGCTTTGCCATCCACATATCCTGTAGGAAGGAGTTCCACAGCTTCCTTATACAAACAAGTGCACATTTTGTTTTGAATCTGCTGCCTTCTGTTTTCATTAGATGTTCTTTAGTTCCTGTTTTGATATATTATTTTCTTACATATTAAAGACTTTTATGCAGGACTTGGGTCGTTGATGGTGGTTTTTTTGGTGAGTTGTTTGATTGTTGGGTTTTGTTTTTTGGTTGTTTTTAAATTTTTTAAAATTTGTTATTACATAAAATGTGGTGTAATAGGCAATGACAATGTGGTTTAGCTCTCAACATTTCCACCCACTGGAGATCAAAGCAAAAGGAATGAATACCCTAATAGTGGGAGTTCATACTGATTTTAAATGAGATGTAACAACAGGTTATGAAGAAAAACATCTTGTGATGGTTATTCAGCTGTGTAAGATTGCAGCGTTCCACCCTGTAAGCAGTGATGTGAAATTATCATAGTCTTTCAATTACAAGATATTCTCAGAAGGGAGAAGAGGCCAAGCAGCCCATTGTCCTGCTGAAGGGCCCTGCCCTGGGAGGTCCCACTTGGAGTAGCCTCAGGCAGCAAGGCAAAATTGTTTATGGGTGAAGCCAGCCACAAGCCATTTGTCTAGGTTTAAATATGCTTTATCCCAAAGGACTACTGCTGTCCATAGAGCTGAGTGCGTTTGATTTCCTTGGAGAACGAGACCCTTCTTGGTGGGTCCAAGTCAAATGGGTGGCATGTCCAGGCAGGGCCAGAACCCCAGCCAGGGTCACTGCTGCCCACCCACTGCTGGTCATTTTGTGTCTGCGACACGCACGCACAGCAAGACTGGCATGTGAGACTTGCTTTGTGTGCATGGAGTGGCTCTGCAACCTGTGACAGCCCCTGAGCAGCCCACGTGGAGTTGCTGTTCAAAGCCTCATGGGCACAGCCTCCTGCAGATACTGTACAGTTTCAAGGAATCACTTTTTGGAGCCTTGAGAGCCACAGTGTGTTTCTTATGAACTGGGCTTAGGTGATGATGCCCTGTGAAGGCTATACATCACCTAGAAGAATACACTCAGTGGGAAGGTGACATAGCTCTGAAAAGTCTGATTCCATTTGCGATAGAGAATGCCCAATACTGTGTGGAGGGAGTGGAACTGTAGTGAAACCTGTCACAGTTCTCACATTAACCTCACTCTGTCTCACCACAGGTTACATCCAAGCCTGCAGAGGACTGATGATCTCCGCTGTTTGCCTGGGCTTCTTCGGTGCCATTTTTGGACTGGTTGGGATGAAGTGCACTAAAGTTGGAGGCTCCGATCAGACTAAAGCAAAAATAGCTTGTTTAGCTGGACTGATTTTCATACTCTCTGGTAAATATACTTTATTTCTCTCAGTTTGCATATTTGAAGTCATACCAGAGCTGCTTCTTTTCTGCAGAAACCCCCATAGAATTCTCCGTGACTTCATTGACTGCAGGGTCAGGCCCAAAGCTCCTCTGCTGGCTCCACTGAATGGTCTGTCTTATGCTTTTCAGGGTTGTGCTCTATGACTAGTTGTTCCCTGTATGCAAACAGAATTACGTCTGAGTTCTTTGATCCTTCTTTTGTTGCACAAAAGTAAGTACTTTCCTATACCGATAAAGCTTTCAAACAAGTAGACCTTAAATTTCCTGTGGCGCACCAGAGCCTGTATAGATAGAGAGCAGGTGCTTCTCCTCTTGGGCAGAGGAGGAGAGTGGGCTGCAGTTTTATTTGATCATATTTCCTAACTGGAGTAACCGTGTGCTGGAATCGAACGAACAAACACTTTGCTGTACAATGATTGCTCTGTAATCTGTGTGCCCAGGCTTATTGTGGCCTGGCAGGGTTCTGCCCTCCTTCTGCAGGGCAGATGGGGTTAATTGGGAATGAAGCCTGCCTTTGTGCCAGAGATGCAGCAAACGGATTGCACAAGATAGAGGTGCTCAGGAGGTGCATCATTTGATAGGGAAGGAAAATAATTATTTCCTTGAGCTTTTGCTAGAAGGTGGTTTCCATAACGGTGTCGAGAACTGTGCAGTCCTGATTGCTCTTGAGGAGACGTTTGTGTAAGCTCTCTGGACTCTTTGCAGGCATATTTTCAAGTCCAGGTAACTGAAATTTGGATCATAAGCTGTGATGGGTTGTTTTTTGTAGGCCTTCCTTGGTAACCAGGGTCAAGATCTAGGAAGTATTCCATCCCATCTCTTTACGTAATCAGGTGTATATAAACCGAAGGAGGAGGTGTTCTCGCTCCTTTTTTGCTTCTTTTCCTTCTCGGGCTCGCACGCTGACGAGCTCCCGGTGTTTGGGCCTGGCTTATCTGTGTTCANGCCTTATCAGAACTCACAATCTTATAAGCACTAACATAAATGCTTTTACTATACTTGTAATTAAATTTAAGGAAATGTTTATAGAATTACAGGGTTCATACCAGAAATAAGGAGCATCTCTAAAGACTCTTTAAAATGGTACAAGTTCTCAGGACCTGCAAAAGCAGCAATTCACAAAACAGTGCTTGGATTTTGGTTTGACAACTTAACTACCAAGTCTGAAAATGTTGGCTGTAATTTACTGCCTTAGAGACTTTCCTGTTTTGACTTCATACATGATGAAGCATTTCTTAAAAGGCAAGGATTTCAAAGTTTTCTTGGCAGTGATTCCAGGATATGTCAAACATTGGGTATACATTTCCCCAAGGCCCAAGTAAGGGCTCAGTAATGAACCCTGAGCCTTTATATTTCTCTTTGACAGAAAGAAAACAGTCTGAACAAATAACACTAAGTGGGTCCCCATTTGCAGTAGGGTTGACACTGCTTCTCCTGTCTTGAAAACAAGTTCGTATTAGTTTTCTCATAATTCCACTGTAGTTTCTGCTTATTTGGTACAGTGAAGACAGGATCAAAAGGCCTACAAAAGAAAGAAAGATAGGAGATTCTGTGAAGAAAACAGAATCTGGCTATATATACAGAAGTTAATAATTCATCAAGCTTACTGTTCCTAGCGAACAATACCATGGTTGTTGCCAGAAGTGCCTTTCCTACACTGTATTCCTGCGCTCGCCTGATGCAAAAGAGCAGGCAGACCTCATGGCAGAGCTCTACTGTGAAGGAGTGAGAAATGCAGTTTAAGGATTGAAGTAAAGGTAGTGAATCATCCTCTGCAGAAATTACCTTTTTCCTGAACAACAGCATATCTCAGCTGTGGGCACCATAATCACAACTGCAAAGATAAAGCCAGAAAGGAAGGCCAGAGTTGTAATTTGAGTTGCTCACGGTACATGTAGTTTGTGCAGCAGCCTTGTGTCAGATGAAGCTAATGGTGGCATTCAGCACCTTTCTCTCTCAACCAATGTAAAATATGTTGGAGTAAGGCATTTTGCTGCTGTCTATGAACTCTTACTTTGATAAGCATTGCAGAAGCATTCAATATGCCCTGCTGGTATATTGTGGAAATTTGGCATTGACTCTTTACTGAGAGAGGGTTTCAGCCTTTTGCTGCTTACTGCACATTTCTCTCATGAAGTTATTGTGGTGGTGTCAAAGACAGGCTTGGGATACTGTTAGTGGGAACCAAATGACACATGATGTTTAGCATCATGTCAGCTGTCAGAATTTCCCTCCAGCCTCGTGCATTTGGAATAGGCACCCTGACTATGTAGGGGTGCAGGAGGAATCAAAAACCTGCCTAAGGCTATTTCCCAAGAGATTTCTGGTTTGATTTATGTACCTAGCTGAGGTATGACAGGCACCACAGGGACTCTGAACCCCAGCTTACTTAGAAAGAAATCTTAGGCTGGACTTTATGTCCCACTACAATAGTTTTCATTGCCAATTTAAAATGGCTCCAAAGGTATTGGCTGATCCTTCATAATAACATACCCAGAGTCTTGGGGACAGTATGGGATGCTTTGGTGCTTGCAGCCAAGATATATTTAATTTTTCTTCAGACATCTCTAATTGGGAAAAATTTGTGCTTTTGTTTTGCTGTCTTGCTGGCACTGCTTGCACAGATTATCTTAAAAAACTATCTTGTCACTTCACTGCTTTTAATTAAAAAAACCCCTAACTCTCATGGTCTTTATCCTTTTTGTCCCTCACCAGATTATGTGACTAACTTTCCATTCTCTCATATAGAGAATTGTTTCCCTTCAGCTTTCTTGCCTCTGAATGGACTTTTCCAAGAATCGTAAGAATTAGACATTCAAAGTGTGTATTTCCCTTAGGTAACTCTACTGATTTGGTAGGTACATATGCCCCTTATGTATGCCAACTTCCTGGCAGCTAATGAAGCTTCCACTGGTTTCCTTGGAAGTTTACTTTGTGGTCTTAATGTGTGGAACAACTAGAATATTTTTCTTCTGTACTGATGTAGTACTTCAGTTCTTTCACGAAATTCTGCCTCCCTGGAATACAGCAAAAAAGCTTCTTTTAGCCAGTTTGGTCAGTGTAGTTGAAGGTGCCTTTCAGTTCTCTGCAGGTGAATTCTCGTGGTCTTCAGCAGTCACCACCTCTAAACCCCTCCATCAATTTCACACCCTACCCCTGAGGTGCCAGTGATCTCTAACCAGATTGATTTCACTGCTACTCGGTACATAGTTAATGGATACGCAGCCACAGACTTCAGAGAGTGACTGCTTTGGCTCTTGCAACCTAGTGTTTTAAGAATAGAGGAGTGCCAAAATTTGCAATTTGCAAAAACTGCCAAAATTTTAATAATAAAGAGTGAAGGGGAAAACAGCAAGTGCAGAAATTTATTCTAAAAAAGTCTATCTCTTTTTTTCTTTGTCTGGCAGTATGAGTATTTGTAAGGGTTTTTTCATATGGTAAGATTTTTTTACATAGTGGATTTTGATGGAAGATTAGGGTTGGCTTCTTAAATGCTGCAAAGATCATAGAATTATAGAATGCCAGGTTGGAAGAGACCTCAAGGAGCATCTGGTCCAGTCTTTCTTGGCAACAGCATGGTCTAGACAAGATGGCCCAGCACATTGTACAGGCAAATCTTAGATAATGTCCAGTGTTGTGTAATCCAGCACTTCCCTGGGGAGATCATTCCATTGGCTAATTGTTCTCACAATGAAAAATTGTCCTTATGTGTCCAATCAAAATCTCCAGGGGTAATTTGTACCCACTTATCTTGCTTCTTTTCCTTGTAACTGCTTGTAAAAAGGGAGTCTCCATCTTCTTTGTAGCCGCCGTTCAAATACTGGAATGTGGTGATAAGGTCTTCTCGAAGCTTTCCTTTCTCAAAGTCTCATAAGGTTAAACAAACCCATTCTCTCAGCCTTTCCCCATGTGACAGGCTTCCCAGTCCACTGATCATCTTTGTGGCCCCTCCCTGGACTCTCTCCAGCCTGCCCGCGTCTTTCCTTGCATAGCAGGGACCAAAACTGAGCACAGTGTTCCAGGTGCGGCCTGACAAGCACTGAGTGGAATGGGATAATGGCTTCTTGATCTCTGGTGCTGATGTCCTTGTTGATACAACCCAGCATCCTGTTGGCTTTCTTTGCTGCAACAGCAGCACACTGTTCTCTCATACTGAGCTCGCTGTCTACCAGGGCCTCCAGCTCCCTTTCCACAGAGCTGCTTCCCAGGCTTGCAGGTCCCAGATTGTGCTGCATTCCTGGGTTGTGTTTTCTCAGGTGCAAGACCTTACTCTTGTCCTTGTTGAACTTCATAAGCTTCCTGTTCACTCACCCTTCCAGCCTGTCCAGGCCTTCCTCCAGGGTGGCTCTCCCTTCTGAAGTGTCTGATTCCCCACTCAATTTGGTGTCCTTGGCAAACTCCATCGGGGTACTCCTGATCCCATCATCCCCATCACTCGCAGTGGTATTGAACAGCCTTGGGCCCAGTATTCATCCCTGGGGGGCTGCACTTGTGGCATGTTGTCAGTTTGGAAAGGAGCTAAAAGACAGATTGGATAAGATCCAGGGAGCCATACAGAGGTTGATATGCAATTGAACATGTGAAGTTTTCCTCCTAAGTACCAGTATAAATCAGAAAGATTGTTTTATCTGTTTAAAGATGAGGAGGAAAGACCAATTAGTTCAGCTCTGCAACTCATTAACCTAGTGGTGTGGCAGTCACCTGAGAAGGGGCCATACACACAACCTGTTTATACATGGTATAGTAACAAATGATGCTTAAAAAGTACAAAAAATCCCAAGAGCAAAGGCCAAACTCCATGTCTTCTTTACCAACTAGCAGGCAACAGTCAAGTAACCCTTTTCTACCCAGTTAAATGAAATACAACCTTGATTACTTTTCTGTACAACTGAAGAGCTTCAGGAGGGGAGAAGGCAATTTGTCACCTTAATTCCCTCACACCAGCCTCTGGCCAACCATTTAATGTTGTTAGATAAAAATGTGGACATGAAGTTGTGTTTCCCACTGTCTAGGAAAATGGTCTTGGCAAGTAAGTTGCTACTGCAGCAGCCTGCCTGGATCTTGGTCCAGCTGCATTCTCCAGCACCACGGTGCTCTGCACTGACTTCTGTGGGGAGCCTAATCCTGATCCACATCCCTGAGGTGTCCTCTGGCAGTACCTGCACGGATGGAGGGATCTCCAGGATGAGGCTTACCTCACATCCGAGTTAGTCACTTTGATTTGCTTTTACAGCTTGATAAAAGAGGTGCCTTGGAGGTATTTTAGAAGTGTGCTGTGTGTGTATTTCTTGCACACTGACTATAATGGGATCCTACGTGATCAGCTCTGATGCAGATCTCTGCTTCTCATGGGAGAATCCCCAGTCCTTGAACAACAAAGATCTCCTTGAGTCATGTGAAAACCGTAACACATGTTAGAAATGTAAGCACAAATAGAATTAAAGCTTTGTAGGTTTGGCAGATTTTGAAGTCAAACAGTGCTAGGTGCAGAGTTTTCCAGGGTGAAAGGCAGCCAAGCTATGGTTTCCAGCAGCTTAACTGGGGGCTGGGTGCCTAATTCCCACACTGGTGTTAAGGAAGGGTTTGGACCACAGGTTCTGAAGCAGAGTTGGTTTATTTCACCTTGAGCCAGGTGTCTCCAGAGAGGGAGCTGAACACAGAAATCCCTGGGCCTTTATCCCCTCACAGTCCGTGCACTGATCCTCACGCACCGTTCACGTGCCCCGCATGAGCCAGGGGCAATTTGTGGTCTGAGGTCTTTTAATACCTCCTTGGATTCTTGCTCCACATCCATGGGCAGGCCATTAATTGTTCTTAACTTCCAGCCTTGGAGCCTTCCAGGGTCTTAACCCTTACCTGAAGATAACCAGGCCTTCCGTGTTTACTCCTGTGCTTGGCCTTTCCTGCTAACAAAAAGAGTTCATTTAAAGTTCACCTACGCTAAGTTTTGAGCAGGGCCCACTTATGCTAAGCTGTAAGCAAATGGGAATTAAACTTAAACCTACACAATGAGGGTTTTAATATTTTGTAATTAAAATTAATTTAATCCCCAACAGCTGGGTATAGAGAACATCTTGAGGAATCTGATCCCTTTTTTAGCAAAGGATGATAAATAAAAACTCTATGATGTAAACAGAAAATGAAAGAGGAGCCTAAAAGTTAGAGCATTAGTGGGACCATGAAGAGTCAGGTGCAAGCCCTCATGAAGGATTCTACCTCTGAGCTCCAGGGTCTCTATTTCTTTTTGGCACTAAGCCCCTGAATCAGAAATTACTCAAACCTGGGTGTCCAGGGCATCTAGCACAGGTATCCTAAGTGTAGCTTTTTCTGTGCTTGTCTGACTTCTTTATTTTTTGTTAAAAAAAATCTGTGGTTTACCTCTGGTTAGACTCTCAAGCCAGTGTTCACCCCCTTGAGACCTGTTGTAGAAGTTGCCTTGTCTTTTTCTGGGTGTTTGGGCCCACAGGCAGTTTTTGAGTGTTTCTGCAGTGCTATCTTTGTAAAGATACAAGTTTTGTAGAACAGCTGGCAGGTATTTTCAGTTAGATATTTCGGTAATGTGAAATTAGGGTTCGTGCATGTGGAAATGTTTAGAACTAGATGAAAAGTGCCACTGCACTGTCTGTCAGATGCACAGTCAGGCTGTCAAGCAGAGGCTTTCATTTGGCTGCCTCACCATGGCTCAATAAATAAAAGTATGTAGTAAGCAAGGGCTGACCAGCAGAGGCATCTGGCTGGATGGGGGCCAGGGGCCTGTGCTTTCAGTGCAGGATCCCAGCAATCAGGAGGAGGGAAAAGTCTTCCCAAGGGGCAACTGGAGCAGAGAAGGAGCAAGAGACACAGTCTGTTCTCATAGTGAGGAATAGGAGCCTCTGGGGAATGTTAGGCCTTTGGCCTAAGGCAGGTCATCCTAAAAGTGTTTTAAAGAGTGGTACCTCGGGCAGAGAGCTGGGGAATGGAGCAGACAAGTGGCAGCCATGGCTTGCTGCTCATCTTGAAGCCCCAGAACTAAGGGGGAAGAAAAGAATCTTATCCCCAAGCCCTTCTTTTCCTTCATTTACTCCTGCTGTTCTAGAAACATGGACTCCTAAAGCACCACTATCTCCTCTTGGAGTCAAGCTAAGCAGTTTCTGTCTGCAAACAGCTTGTGGCTGACCCAGGCAGCAGAGGGGACCATTGCTGGTGACCCGGAGCTCTGCCCCTGTCTTCCAGACAGAATCCTGCCACAGGGACTAGAGAACCAGAAAGTTGCTGTAACACGTATGCATGTGCTTATGTTACTACATGCTTGCATCTGTATGTGCATATATTGCACATATGTATAGTGCATGTGCATATTATATATATGCACAAACCACTCATGTTCTAATCAGGCTGGTATGTGTAGAGGGAGAGAGGGAGGCAGGCAGAGAGATGCTGAGAGACACAGGGGAAAGCTAGGATAGTTACAGGCAGAAGTTCTAGTCTCTGGCTCAGCAGTAGCCCCAGTTCAGTTTGGGACCCAAGAGAAACAAAGTGGTCCAAGGGAACAGGAGCTGTGTGCTGTAAACAGGCTAAAGAATGATGAAACCCCATGCAGAGCAATCCAGGAGGAGATGCAGAAGGGCTGGGCACCCCAGCTGGCTGTGTATAGAGATAAGCATTGCCCAAGTGTACTGCAGGGACAGTTTGCCTCCTGAGTCAGAGGGAAATAATGAAAAGAACAAGGAGGAATGGCAGAGCTGCTGATTTTGTGATGAATAATGTATGTGTCAATGGAAAGGTTTTGAAGAAAAATATAATATTTATTTTATTCTGAAAAAAAAACCCTGTAAATCTATGCTCTTTTTTTGTTAAACACATTTATTGACTTCCTGTAGGTATGAATTAGGAGCAGCTTTGTTCATTGGATGGGCTGGAGCTTCACTCTGCATAATTGGTGGCAGTATATTCTGCTTCTCAATAGCTGAAAACAGTAATTCTCCAAGGTAAAACACAAGTTGTACTTACTGAAAGAAATCAATACCTGTGCATTTGTACCCCCTGTATGGATGCAGTTGATTACTGTTCTAAAACACTTTGTAGTGAGATTCAGAAAAAGATTGTATGGATAAAAGAAAATATGGGGATTTAAGGATAATGTAATTAAGAAAAGCTATTGACTCAGAGCAAATACCCATGTTATATATACTGCATAATTTTACTACAGCCTGAAAACAATGCATTCACTGATGTAGGAAAAAGTGGTCAGGTCACTTTACAGGTGTGAACACACAGGTTTGTTTAATCCCAGTGATCAGATCAAAAGTGAGAGAGGTGAAGGACAGCAGTGGTGGCAGTGGGACCTCCAGCAGCAGAAGAGGGGTGACAACGAAGAGACACAGCTGGAGGGAGTAACTGATCACACAGGATCTGCCACAGCCTCAGTATTTCCTGATTGGGCCCGAATTTATGTAGCTGTGAGCAAGGGATATGTGTTTATAGAAAAGCAAATTGCAAACACAGATGTTGGAGGGGCAATGTCAAACTAGAATGGAACCACACAGAGAAGGAATGTGCCCCCTTCCCCTGAAATTTGTAGGTACGTTCCTATACGTTGCTTCTAGCTTTGTTACTGTAATGCCTGGATGCAAAGATATTACCCATCTGTGGGATAAGCTGTAAATAGTGGTTGTTTTTTTCTTTTCAGGAGGGGATACGCATATAATGGAGCCACATCTGTGATGTCTTCTCGTACAAAGGTGCACAACAGTGTCCCAGACAAAACTCCCCCAAAGCACTTTGACAAGAACGCTTATGTTTAGTTGCACTGTTGGAAGACTCAAAGCGTTTTAAAAATGATTTTGTATGTTTCCTTCAGAGTGATTCCCCCCCAACCCCAATGTACTTACCACTAAGACAATGACTTTTAAAAAATATTAACTTGCAGCTTTTTACATACTGATGTAAATTTTATTATGTAATATTTTAAGATTGATGTTGGTATTGTAAAGTTTATACCTGGAAATCATGAGCTGATGTTGCATTCTTGAAAAAAAATAAATGAGGTATTTACTAATTCTGTTTGTCATGTCAGTTGCTTATGGGAATGGCATCACACATGTCATATTGACATATTGCAATAATTTCTGACTTGAGTTCAGTGCTGGATGAAACTGCCCTAATCTGTGCCGGTTAACAGGCAGAATATTTCACTGCTGCTTAGCAGTGACATTGGAATTGCAGACAACGGCGGGAATGGACAGGCTTGTCTCCTCATCCCAGGGTGGAAGAGCATGCAGCTTGTCAGTTCGGTGCCCTAGGAGTAAGAGACTGGGTGAAAATAAGTGTGGGATTTGGGTAAGCACAAGCAGGTACTGACAGTAGCTAGGGCCAGTTGTTACCAAAGCTGTTGCTGGTGAGGGTCTTGCCTGGCCTGTGCAGAACTCGAGCAAAAGAAGCAGCCCCCACGTGTGACCATCCAAGGCTTGGCGAGGCTGCAGCCCCTGGGGAGTGCTGGGGACACAGCAGGGCTCAGGGATGGCTCCTACACTCTGCTGTGTGCCACTGGACTTCTGCCCTGCTGCAGCACTCAGCCCTGCTGGCAACAAGGCACTTCTCAGGGGTTGTTTTTCCTTCCCTCCTGCTGGACACCTTTGGCTCTAGAATGGCTCAAAGGCACTGGGTTACAAAAGGGAAGGAAAAACCCCAGGCAATAACAGCTGGTCTGGTCTGCCCGAAGGGCTGACCAAATAAAAGCAGGCAACACTAAACAGCACGATTTTAGATGATCCTGACTGAGTTACAGCAGTTCAAAAATTCAGCTAGTTTTTTTTTTTTTAATGTCTGTCCATAGAAATGCGATGACTTTTGAAGGAATATTTGCACAAGTCAATAAATGAAAACAGAGATTAACCACAAAATGCTTTCTAGGGCGAGTCCCTAAAATCAGACACAAACTCATGTTTGTCATGAAGTTTGAACAAACGGACCTCTGGTTTCAATAAAAATTGGTTATTTTGGACAACAGTGTAAATATAAAAAATGACTATTCCCATTTAATAATGACACTATAAAAATTTATCTGATACTATCTAAATTACATCAGAACCACAAAATCATTCAAGGTTCTTTTTACTTTACTTTTGTACTTCATTTAAGTCAAAACACTATTGTGTTTTTTTAAGAAGGCAGCCAGTATGGACAAAACAGAAATATCAAAGGACTTCTGCAATGCCAGGTCAGTGCTTTCCTCATTGTGGCTTGACATTTTAGGTTTTTTTCAATTTCTGTGCTTTTATGTTAACAAAGACTCAACTCCAAAAAAAAACCAAAAAAAAACCCCAATAAACCAACTTTCCCAAATAGGAGGCATTTAATAATAATCAGCTTTATAGCTGAGGCTTTTTTCATTTGATGTTTATTGTAAACCATGGTAGAAACTTAAACATTTAATACATGAACATATATTCTTTAAAATGTTCACAATTTATATAAAGTTTATGATAAAATACATGAAAATATGCGTTAAAATTGTATAAAGTAATACTCTGCAGTATATTCTGTTCATTGGTTAACAGGCTTTCTTGCAAGACCAGTTTCAATCTTTTATGTAAACATTAGAGGCAAAATCTTCACCTCAGTGAAATGAGAGACTTTCGCCATTGAATTCATGAATGTGCTCGTTTTGGCTGGGGTAGAGTTAGTTTTCTTCACAGTGGCTAGTATGGAGCTGTGTCTTGGATTTGTGCTGGACACAGTGTTGACAATACAGAGATGTTTTTGTTATTGCTGAGCAAGGCTGACACAGAGCCAAAGCCTTTTCTGTTTCTCATACTGCCACATGGGCAAGGAAGTTGGGGGTACATGGGAGGTTGGGAAGAGACATGGCTGGGACAGGTGACCCAAACTGACCAAAGGGATATTCCATACCATACAACATCATGCTCAGTATATAGAATGGGGGGAAGGAGGAGAAAGAGGGGGACATTTGGAGTGATGGCATTTGTGTTCCCAAGTCACTGCTACACGTGATGGGGTCCTGTTCTCTAGGAGATAGCTGAACACCTGCCTGCCCATGGGTAGCAGTGAGTTGATTCCTTGTTTTGCTTTGCTTGTGTGTGCAGCTTTTGGTTGCCCTGTTAAACTGTCTTTATCTCAACCCATGAGTTTTCTCCCTTTTACTCTTCCAACTGTCTCCCTGATCCCACTGGTGGGAGAGCGAGCAAGCTCAGCTGCTGGGGCTTGGTTGATGGCTGAGGATGAACCACCACAAAGAGAAAGAATTACTCCCAATTTCCAAAGGGTCATGGCCACTAAATTTCAGTATTCTTTTCCAGATTCAAAGTGAAAGACATGAGAGCTTTGTAAACAGTATTCCTTGTTATTACATGACTGATCAGAGAAGCTGATAGGGAACACTTGCAGGGCCTCCCATCAGGAATGGAACAATTATATATCTGAAGAATCACTCCAGTCTGTTACAGTGACTAAGCTGCTCTTTAACGTACTTGTATTGTCAGCTTCATGAAGGCCTGTTAAAACAAACAGACAACAAAATTAACAATTATTAATATTCTTTTGGGGGTACTTTTACTTTGTGTTTATCTATGAGATAAAATTACATGCTATGTGAGCAAACATCCGTGGACTTCAGGAAGTCCCAAATTTCAACCAGTGAGGAAATGACAAGTGTTGATAAAATGAAGGCTGTTTCTGTCACAATACAATGCACAGTACAAGCAGTCAAGTGTCAACATTACTTTCCCTTCAAAAATAACCAGAAGTATCTTTATGTAACTGACACATATATGTCATAAAACCAAGCACAGAGTTTTTTGTGTTCCTTTCCTACAAAACACCATCTATTGAACGACAACATGTAATACACTGTACTTAATTCTCCTCTAGGTGTGTCAGTCACTTAAGGCTTAGCATGCAGAAGTATGAATATGTTACCTTCCTCCTTTGGTACACTCTTCTTCTGAAGACCCCATGCATGTACCACTGATGCAGCACTGGGCTCATTTTTCTGAACTGTCAATGGCTTCTGACCTCTGACATCTTTCATCAATAAAATGTCTTCCTCTATTGATGATATATCCCAGTCATCTTCATCAGCTTCTGTGACCTAACAGGGACAAGAAAAAAACGTGCATTTTTCTTCTGTCTGTTCAAGTTGTGCTGAGATCCTCCATAAACTCAACAATGTGAAACTGTTGAAGAAAAATGCACTGGCACATGGCCCTTATCTATCACAACAGTTTTAAAATCCACTTAATTCAATTACCTAAATGATATTAATTCACTGTTACAGTTCCAAAGTTAAAAGTGCTTTGCGTTTTTTTAAGTCAGGAACTGCAACATTAAAAGTTCTGCCAGTTCTATAGCTGGCAGAAACCTCTGTTTTCAGGTATTACATGCCTAACTTAAAAAATTATTATCTTTTCTCAAATATTAGCTACTCCAATGAGATGCAAGTCCTTTAAGCATTAGAATGTATATTACTTATAGGAAAATAAAGATATGACGTTACATGCCACGTGGCAGTTTATCAGCATCCTGTAGTCACACTAGGGAAAAATACTGTCATAAAGGCTGTTTCACTTTAAAACTAACTTATTTAGAGAGAAAATGAAATAATGAAAATTGAAAAAAACCACACAATGCTCAAATGCAAAAGATATGTTCCTCTCAAGAGTCACTGTCAACAGGTACAAGCATATTTTAATTAAGTGGTGGATTTTAAAAATGAGCTCACAAAATGAGAGTTAGTCAAACAGATGACTTTGAAGGGAGTGAGTCCACGGTCCTTCTTGCCTTATATGCCTGAGAACTAAGTATCTTCATTCAGCTTTAGAAAGAGCTACAGCTGGATGTGGTTCAATGGATTTGAGCCATTATTGGAGAGCTTAACTGTGGAAAGCAAACAATGTTTTCTCACAAAGCCAAAACTTTAGTTCACTGGAATCTCCCAGTATTACAGAAGGGATCTAGAAGGTGCTTCTATTGCACAGAAGGAAGGCTCAGATGCTATTAGAAAACAATGTAAGGTATGTACATGCTAGAGAAAAATCAACAAATATGATTGTGTCATATGTCTCGAAAGAAGGGAAGAGACTGCAGTAATGCTTTATCTTGCAACATAATTCCATTTTAACATCACAAACTGTTTTTCAAAACCTGACAGATCTGCTCAGTGTGCTGTATTATTAACATACCAGGATTCAACATTGTGCTGTTTCAAATAATCTGCATTTGGAGGGTGTGGTAATGGGAAGGTCAGAGTCACAGATACTGAAAAATGCTGGATGAAGAATTTCCTCAAACATTCACAAGGTACAACATACAGAGAAAAATGTCAACTTCAAACAGAATTCAGTTTTGATTGAGTGTAAATGCACAGCACCAATCAAAACTGCTAATAGTTTTATTAACTCAGTTATTCCACAGAAATACCATAATCCATATTGGTACCAGTGAACTCAGGTAAACTCAGGTAATACAGCTTCCCGTAAGCACAAAATTAATTTTCTCTAAAATGTTTCTGAAGTAACTTCCGTGAAACATGACCTTTATAAAGCATAAGACAATGGGACACCTTACAAAGGTTTTATTGTATTGTGGGTTTTGAGAACGATCATTAACAGCTGTAAGCATTTAAGCTATTGCTATTGAAGCTAATAAAACATTCTGGATTTTCAGAGACCATCACTGCCACAGCTTTTTGTGCTTACATCTTTCGGCACCTTTGAGAACCCAAGCTAAGATTTAAAGAATTGACTTGAACTATATGTCTGCATTTAAACATATAAACATGAACATGACTATATGCCCGTTCACATGTAGTTACCAAAGAATGTAAGATGGTGTGTTGTTTTGTAAAGATTCCAGAAACAAAGTAGCAATGCCTGCCCTGGGTCACTAAACTTATTTTGAACTCATCATGTCCATACAGGAAAACACACCACTGTGTTAATGCATCAGGGACGCGATATATTCTAAATGTATTATAGAATAAATATTTTCCATAGAATCACAGAATGGTGTGGATTGGAAGGGACCTCAAAGATATCAAGTCGAATGATGGGCAAGGACACCTTCCACTAGATCAGGTTGCTCAAAGCCCCATCCAACCTGCTCTTGAACATTTCCAGACTTGAGACATCCACAGCTTCTCTGGGCAACCTGTTCCAGTGTCTCAACACCCTCAAGTAAAGAACTTCTTCCTAATAATCTAGACCTACATTTTTCATTACAGTGTAATTTTCTATCCAGGAGGATTTGTTCCATGATCTTTCTGCACACAGAAATGAGTCTGGTCCATAGTTCTCAGGGTCCTCCTTTCTACTTTTTTTAAAAAAATGGGTCTGACATTTTCCTTTTTTCTATCAGGGACTTCACCCAACTGCCATGACTTTTCAATTACCATGGAGACTACATCAGGCCTGGTGACTACATCAGCCAATTTCCTTAGGACTCTGGGAAGGAACTCATCAGCTCCCATGGACAAGTTCAGGCTCCTCTGGTGGTCTCTTCTACCACAATGGGAGAGGCTTTATTCCCTGCATTCTTGAGGTTCAAGGGATTGAGAGATGTGGGAAGAGAGGTTATCAAGGAATACTACAGCATTTTTAAAATATAGATTTTAAGGCTTGTTTTGCTAGAGTTCTTTGCTCTTGATGCCCAAATTCCTTAACACAGCAGCCCACTGTCAACAGATACTTAAAAAATGTAACATTCACTAAATTTAACTGTGAACATTTTACAGTCTTGTATCATCTGACATTACAGAGAATGTGAAAGTAACATTTGGACAGAAAGCTACACTGCAATAGTCATGAATGAATTGATAATTTTAAGTGGTGTGATTTGCAGCTCCCACACAGTCAATGGACAACTTAGGTGTCACCAACAGCAATTAAAAGCATGCAAGCTAAATGTGATTACCCTGCCATCACAGTTAAAGTTGATCACGACAATCACCCCTTTCTGGAAACTGAAATAGAAGTGTCACTGTTTCTGGGAGGAGTGATAAATTTCAGATTTAACTGGCAGTCAGGAAGCCTGAAGGCATCAGTTTTGTTATGGATAACAGGATTCTCAGTCATTATTATTTGTTTATTTAGTGGAAAAGTATTTTTATTGAATGCTAGAACTAGTGTTGGTCTGTCTACTTCAGTCTAGTAACAACTACTAAAACTGAAATAAAATCACTATCTGCTGCTGACTTCTCATTTGGAGTAATTTTTGCTCCTTTTAGAAATTGTCCAGGCAAGCACTCCAGTTTGTATCAAAGTGGTTTACCAACTGTCAAGCTCTAAACTGAGGGGAAGACTGGGACCTTAGGAGCCTGAGGGGTAAAGAGTGCATTGTGTTAAAATTCTGCTTGTAAAGACAGGCCATACTCAATGGGTGGTAATAGATTTGATGTAGTCTGAAAGCAGTATGTGATTGTAGAGGGATGGAGAATCTGTCCTCTCATTAAAATGTATTTAAAAGTTCCATCTTAGATAAAGCTCTAGATATAAAAATATTTTTAAATACTAAGTAAGCAAATTCGTTTTTTCCTTCATCAAAACATGGTACTTGGAAAGCAAGTAAAGAAGGGTTCTCTATGCTGTTAGATTAGAAGGTAAGAATCATACCAGTTGTACACAAACTTTGGGCTAGCTGTAATGATCCAAACCAGTCATGGTATAAGCTAAATAAGCAGTGTGGATGAAGTCACTTGCCACAGGTCCCTCGCTAGCACTTTTCTATATACCAGTGCAGGCAACCCCCAAAAGACTACTTAGCTGTAATTCCAAAACTGTCTTTGAGAGTTCTTTGCTGCATCAAGACTATTTCAGCATGAAATAAAGAATAACATGTAGTTCAATTACTTGATGTAATAATAATAGCAAAAGTGATACCTTTGGGTCTTTCACTTCTTCTTTGTTAGTAAATGCCTGTGCAACATTAATTCCTCCAACTGGTTTGTTCTTATTTCCATGGTTAGAAAGACTCTCTCCAACTTGCCTGGTCAGTTTTTGAATAACTGTTCCTGAAGTTCAGAAAAAAGATTATATTGACAGTGTGCATTCACAAGGAAGGGACTTCACTGTCAACCATCTAGAAATCTTCCACAAAGCAAAAATAAGTAAACAAAGTCTCTCTGAGACAGAGATTGTCTCTTTTTCTGCATTTATACAGAAGAGCATAATACACATCTCTAAGTACTGCATTAATAGAAACACATTAGCAAAAACATTAAGGGCACACCTATATATACATACATTTAAGACTAGATAGTCTGCCTTCATTATGCTTTCTAACACAGAAAGATTACAAAATGCAAAATCATGCACAGCTATTACAACATCCATAACAAAAATAGTGAAAAACCTTTCAAAGTTTTGGCAGGTGTTCCAGTTTCCTCAGTTTCATTTTTTTCCATCCCATTCATACCACTTTTGCCAGAAACTTTCTGAAAAGCATGGACTTTGCTGCTTGATGGTTTTGACTGCTTTTGCAATATTTCTGATGAAATGTAAGACTGTTTAATGTCATCTTCATCAGCTTCTTCCTCTGAACTGAATGGTGGTGTTCTAAGCAAAAACACACACAACTTGAGGACTGAGTTTTAGTGACTGCATCACTATATACATATTTATCTTCCTTGTATTTTCCTTTCCAATCACATGTACATTTTTTAATGTGAAAAACACCCCAGAATCTCCCCTGAATTCCAACTATCAAAAAAACCCTATTTAAAAGAAATCACACTGCTAAGTAAGTTCATAAAGTTATCACATAACTATGTCTTATACAGACGTGATTCTTTCCTTCATGCAACCATCTTTACAAAACAAGACACCAATATATAACAAGTCTTGGCAAGCAAACACAGATAGGCCTTCATGGATCAGCAGGTAAAGCAAATTTCAGGGTCAAGGAATCTGTGCCACAGAAAGTCTGTTGTGACATCGGTTAGATGGAAATAATACACAAATTTTTCAGTGCAGCAAATTGCAAAGTAACGTACCGTATGTGAATGGAATATAGAATACTCTGTTTAATTTTGGCTGTTTCGTTGTTAAACAGAAATAAACTGAGAAAGTTTATATCACCAAAGTCTCTAAATGCTTTTAACTGGTTCAGAAAAAGCACCTAATACAGAAACTAAAGGAAGTTTTTATGACCTTGAGTGTCTCTCTTTCTGGATCACAACAAAGAACACATATGCTGAAAGGAAAACATGCTATTTTTCGGGGATTATAATAAAAGACTCAAATGGAGTGGTACTTTAAACCAAAATACGAAATATGCAGCCCAGAAAGTGTTCATGATTTTAGGTTAATATTAGCTTTTCTTTGGCAAATGTGAGTATTCAGTTACCAAAAACAAAAAACAAAGGAATAAAACATACGTGATGCTAGATGGCTTTGTAGAAACTCCACTTCCAAAAATCTTCCTGGATCTAAAAATAACAATACAAGTTATTTCGAGACTGACAGCTAACTAAATAAGCATAAAGTTTATACAGAGTTTATCTGAATTCTGTGCTCAATTCTTGCAGCTGGGGAAATGTTCACGGGAGCCACAAAGCCTCAAACCCAGAGGACTGTTCCCTGAGGTATGAGCACTACTAGAATGGCATCTCTTACTTTGGTGTGGATGTATACTCAGTGCCGACTGTCCTTTGCCCGGGTGTGCGGACGGCGGGCGCAGACCGTTTCACTGGTTTCTGTGGTGCGGCTGACGAGGAAATTCCCAATTGGCTGAACTTCTGTTTATCTACAAGGAAAGGTATCTATCTCATTCTTAGAATCAATGCCTTGTATCTTTTACATTTAGTTTCTACAATTAAAGATGTCTCTGCTGCAGACTATAGTTTTACAAAAAAAAGAAGAAAAAAAGTAATACTTTTCTTCAAAGCAGTCCTGAATTACCATGAAAGAAAGAAAGAGTGTAGCAATTTGGCAGAAAATAAACCCCCTTGCTTTCCAGCTGGTCCGCAGAGATCAGGCACCTCTTGGTAAGAATCACATCCTCGGCTCTGCCTTTTGACCCAGGCAATTAAACCTGTGATTGCAATTGCATTGTTAGTGCTATAAATAGCTACTCTGCAGTTAATGTATATGTATTGCTGGCAATCCAAAGGAACCACATACGCTGCATTAAAAAAACTAATAAACTGTGCTGCTCATGAACTCAAATGGCTCTTTCGAATGTGACCAGACCTATAGTTAAGAGACTGTTCCTGCACAGGGTGTGGGGCCTATAGTTATGCTTTTGCAACACAGCAATACAGTAACAGGTGATGAAGACCCCGCAGAGGTTATGTATGCAACAGAAAATGTGAGGAATAGGTTAATAGCCTTAGGCTTAGACATTCCTACATCCAAATGTCAAAGGCCTGGTAGGAGGTTAAGTTCCTCAGAGTCTGGTGGATTAAAGGAACCGCTTCTGACACCCTGGAAAAAAACAGACCATGGGCAGAATCTCTCTAGTCTAAAAGAACTGCAGCAATTAATGGGAACTTTAGGATATTGGTGCAAACATATCCCTGTTTTTTTCAATTATTGCCCATCCCTTCTACAATTTGCTCAAAAAGAGAACATCATGGGAGTGGACTGAGCAACACATAGGGCTGTTCCAACAGCTCAGTCCTACACACCCCAGTGACCCTATTACAGCAGAATAGGGTTCTGTCTAGAACATGGTACTTACCTCAACCTGTTTCAAATTGGCCCCCATGTACCAAAGAGACTCAGCTTGACTGTATTTAAAGAGACAGAACAGAGATATTCTGAGTTTGAAATGGGACTTCAGTCATTAGTTCAAGCAATTAAGTCGAGCCACTAAGGGGTAAGTTGTCCAGACAAACTGTGATGAGGCTTGTACTGTTCTCCCTTTTCAGGAAAATTCATACCAGGAATGATGCCAGCACACCTCCACTGAACATCAGGTTAACCATCTAAGGACTGCTTATCCTTCTTGTAGGAGCAATTATTACCAGCGTGAGCCAAATTTGGTTCACACATCAACCAGGTTGACCTGCATGATGAAGACCCTTGCTTCTTTTATCTTTGCTAATCAGTACAGTAACTACAGTACGGTCTGCACCACACATGCTTCTCACTTGTGAAATTTACTGTGGCAACAATTAAAAGGGAAGGAGATGAGGGCACTTTGCCCACTGAACTAGAAAGGTAACCTGAAATAATGCCACAGAATTTGAAAGGGAATTTCAGTCCTGGTGGCACCTAATCGATTTTATCCTATTAAGAATACAGCCACAGCTTTTGTCTTAACAATAGGCGATGCCTCAGTATATACCATATACGAAATCATTGCATTAGGATTAAATCACAACGTGCTGTACTCTGTCCACTTGAAAATAGAGTAGGGGGCCAACAATTCAAAAATAAGTGGCAAACCACTAATGTTAATGTGTGTGTTGTATGCAAGTAACGAGGACTTATTCGTGAAGGTAACACCATAAAAGCTGAAGACATTTGTCTTGACACAGAACAGAATGTCTGTCACTGAAATATATCCCCATGACATTTCCAAGACAATACCTGAATATACTGGAAGAGGATGTGTTTGTATAAGAATGCTTTGTGATCGTATATTTGTAGATAATATTGGTGTAGATGCATGTAATTGTTCAAATATTTGTCTGTCATTTTGTTAGGATTACAGAATGTGACTAATTATTTAGCTCCTGCAATTTTGCCAATTGTTAAAACGGTTACTACGTGATTTACAATTACTGTTAACCTGAGAAACCAGTCGAAAGACTGATCTCTATCCATCATAATGCAGAAGAAATACACTGTGTCTTGGAATGTGTGAAGTAAGCTGGATAGCATCAGTGGGGAGACCCCATTTTTGGATGGTTACCCAGTGCCATAGGAATTTTCAATAGACTTCTTCATCCTGTTGTTGTTAACACTGACTCTAATATGTTTTGCTTTGATAATATTCAGGTATGTAAAAATCTGGACAATGATCTGTTTGAAACATCTAAGATCTGGGTGTGGTGTAATGAAAGGTGTGGGGAAGAGGTATAAGCAGCTGCCCTATAGAGACACCCCGAAAATCAATGATATAGAGGTGTGATAGGGGCACCAAACTGAAGGTGTGACTGTAGTCAATGGGTAGATAATGTAGGAATGAGCCCTACAGCCATGAGATGTATGATGAAGGGACTTCCATGAGATATGCCATGAGATGTGTGACTAAGAGGTTACCATGGACATGATGGCTGAGGAGATGATAGGTTATCAGGCAGAGGCTGGATGACCCTTATTGCTGCAGTCAGCCAGGTGGCAGGGGGATTGATGCTAAGGTGTCACAGTTGGAGAATCTGTGATTGCAAGCCGAGACCAGACTTGCAGTGCAAACCACACTATTGGTGCATCTGGGAACACAACCAGACTTGAAGTGCTGAATTGGCTGTAATCAGAAATTAAACCCAGCCATACTCACCCCTTCTGATCTCTGAGGACCAGCTGGAAATCAAGGGGGTGTATTTTCTGCCAAATTGCCAAAACACCATTTATCTTGCCAACACAGAAGCTAGGATATTTGCAGTTAAATGTAATGTCAAGAACCCTTTAAAGAAAGCAGTTTAGTTGGCCATAAATATATAGAATATTTATGTAAAAAAGTAGGAAAGCAGCTATACAGAAATGTTGCTAAATAAAAGCTTAAATAGCAGTTATAAAATGTAGAATAATGAATAAAAAACAAGGAAACATTGTAACCTTTCCAAGGAGACTGAAGACAGAAAGCAGGTCTATCGGAAGATGATGATTTCTCTTCAACCCTAAAGCTAACTTGACGTTCAAGATGCTGTCGAATTCCGTGAATGATAGGCTGCTGCTTCTCTTTGCATTCTCTAGCATATTCAATAGCACGCAAAACTTTATTTAAGTGATCGTTTGGTATGCCACGGGCACCCTAAGGAAACAAATTGCATTGTAAACACAGGGCTTATTATTTCTGGGATATCACAAAGCTTGCAGAAAAATCACAGAAGTTGTAAACACTGCTCACAAGTGCAGCCATATCCTCCACAGCTGTAATTTGATGGCCATCCTCTCAGGTTAGTCATTAAGGAATTACACTTATATAAAACACGGAAATTGAGCTTTGGATTTTATAGCTTGAGGACTGTGGTACAAGAATGAAAGAGAACAGAAAAAAGAGTGGGACAGAGATTACCCTTCTTTTAAATAATTCAAAATAATCTTACTGCTTTAATTCCCAAGGATTCCAGCTTCTCTTCCAGGGCTTGCTCCAAAACAACTCGTAATTCTTTAGTTAAAGAAGGATCAGTCTTCAGAGCACTTATTAAATAGTAGTTACTTCTATGTGGTTTACAATCACTTTTCTCAGTTTTTTCAGTTTCTGAAATAAGAGGGGAAAAATGCATTTAAGAGACATTTGAAAAATCCACAGTACATGAGACAAAAACTGCACTGAAGCATGCATTCTAGAAACACCATAGCACCATACATGTGCACTTTTTACACAGAGTCGTATTACTTTCAGTATCTTGGGCTAGCTTCCAAAAGTCAGCCCACTTACAATCTATACCTCAGCACCTTGTACTCACCGTCACCAGCATCTTCAGTATCTTTTATTGTTCTTGTTACACACTCACTATAAAGATATATGCCTGAATATTTAGCAACCTAGATCTTTACTTGAAAAGCATTGTATTTGAAAACTTCTGATAAAGACTGTCTTCTGATAATTAAGTTCTCTAGAAGTGGTATATCAAATAAAAGCAGAATTCTATCAGGAATTAGAACAGAACAACGAACTTTTTCTCAAGAAAAGCTTCAAGCAACATGAAGTTCTGAGATAAAAATCACCTACTGAAATCAAGTATTTGTAAGGCTGTAACACTTTCAAAAGTCGTGGTGAAGACAAATCCTTAGTCTGGGGCAGACTGTTTCAAAGAAAATACATGATGGATAACAGTTAGCTTCAAAAATCTTTCAAGGACAAAGTTTAGTGTTATGTTTTCTTCTATGCAGGTCTATGACATCATACATACTTAAAAGCAGACAAAGTTCCTGTCTCTTTTCCTTGCTTTAAGTGTCAATAATGACACAAGCTCTTATACAACAAATAAAGAATCATCTAGACAGATTCTTCTATCTAAAGACTGACATTTAAGTCAGGCCAAAGTACTATAGCGTCATACAGGGGAGTAGAGAAGCAAAACACACCCATTTAGAACTGTCTGTAAAGAGTCTCTGGCAAAACAAATGTTTACTGAATGCCACTTAAACTAAATGAACCCATAATCTGTGGAACCACGATGGCTGATTCTGTGTGGCAGTGGTCAGCAAAGCTGGCAAAGGGTGTAAAACATCCCAGGAAAGCATGCCATAATCCATTCTCCCAACTCCCCCTAAATAAAGTGTAAATCTGGGGCAGGAGTTTGGCTCTTTCCATTATGCCTTACAGGGCAGCAGAGTCATCTGCCAGCCAACAGACAAGGACATAAAAAAAGAAATAATCCCATATTGTGACTTTCAAATGTTTTATTTCAGAACAGATGTGCCACTTTTCCTATTTTTAATTAATGAGAGCTTAAAAAGCAGTTTCATTGACTTTTCATTTTTCTTTAAGGGAAAGATAAGCACCCTGAAGAGGACATAAAAAAGCCTCAAGACACACAAATGATATTTAGGCAGTATTGAGGAACTGGCTTTCAATGGATCCTGGAAAAAACTGTAGTTAATGAAAACTGAAAGAGAGTCCAGCTACCATACTAATGGATCTGTGTTGAAGAGGACATAATCAGGCTGAAATCTCATCTGGTTTTGGGAACTGTGTGGACAACTCAACCCCTGACAGAGATGCGATTAAAAGTGATTTGTCTGCAGAGCTGAGTCCTAGAATAGACAAACCACTGGTCTCGAGGAAACACAGGGCTATCAGATTATCCCCAGTTAGGGCAAGATGCGTTATGCAGTCCAAAATCCTTCCAGAGAACCATTACAAATTTGAAACTGGAAGGCTCCCAGGAGCCTTCTGAAAATCCTGTCCCTTTCAGATGTTAATCCTTACAATAAAATAGATACATTTAAAATAATTTTAAATTCCTAATTACCACATACTAATAAGGGTAACAAGACTATCCAGCATTATCCTAATTAATGACGATATTAATTCTTGCTAATTAACTCAAGCCAAATCTTCTTTGTCAGATAAATTATTTAAGAAACTAGCTTTTTACTCCTTTTTGAATCCCTAAATACTAGATTTAACAACTTAGGAGACAAGGGACCTTAAGTCTGGTCCATGTCTCAGCTCCTACATAATCCTAGAAAATAATGCTCTGAGTCAAGAGTTTTCACACTCTCCCTTACAAATGACTGTCATCAAAACCAAAACATCTTGGTCTATCTTTTCAGACAGCATTCTTTCTTTCTCTCTTCTGCACTGCAGGCCATGCCTTTAGGCACAGCAGAAGAATCAAAGCCAATCCATCAAGAGAGAAGATGGCAAGCAAGAGAAATAGCAGAAAGAACGGCAAAAATGCAAGCAGTCTTTATTTCAGATTGTTCAGTCACTGGATTTTCCCTGAGGAAACCTCTCTACACAGAGATCTATTCAAACAACAATTTTGCTTTCAAAACATCATCATTCCTTCAAAATTTAAACTCACTCGCTGTAAGGCTCAAGACTGATTTTGGTTTTTGCACACAGGAAAGATTTTTATGCTATTCAGCTATGTGGTGTTTGCCCTGAAGTTCTGTTAGCCACCTTCAGAAGAATACCATGCAGGATGAACCAGTGCTTTCTGTTCTGTCATTGTAAATGTGGCCTTCTCCAAGTTCTCAGACGAGGAAGAACAGCTGCCAGTGCTGGGCTATGTAATTTCATTCCGAATTGCACAACCCTGGCTGAAGTTGTGGCTTCTTATGGGTAGGCGCAACTTAGATTACTTGTAAAAGGATCTGTGGTGCATTTATGAAACCTGGCAGCTTCAACTTCCAACACCAACTTCCTTCTACCTGAACTCTTTATCCTCTTATGCAGAGTTTAAAAAGCAAGTGAGCACACACTGCAATAGTGTAAGCACCAAAAATTCCTAGTGAGAGGCTAACATTTTTGATCTGCTTAGTTAGAGTGCCTTTAGATATATGGAATGTGCCTGCTTTAAAGAAGTTAGACAGATTTTCATAAAAACATTAAACTTGGATAAGGACTGTAATATTTACAAGCATCACTAGCAAATAGGAGACTGACACAAACATTGCTCCCACCGAAATCATACAAACATACTGAAATACATTGAAAAATACTGCAGGTATCAAGTAATACTTTTTATTTTCAAGAAACACATGCCACTATATTTTGAGTGGAATCAACCATTACCTTTTTCCTCTTCTGAAAGTTCCTCTATGGGCTCCAGCATATGCACCAAGGGTGCCTGCTCTAATAATGAGGAAGAACAGGAACACCAGACAAAAAGGACAGAAGAAGGTCAAGGTCCAGAGTGGGAAAGTCAGGCAAAAAAAACACACTACTGTCAACTTTCGTGATTGCTGACAAGCTGCTTAACAATCACAAATTCAATGCAACATGACTCTGCTGCCTGGGGGGTACATTTTTGCAGAAGAGACCCTAATACAATAGTCACTTCAAGAGTGATTCAGTTGTCCAAACACAGGTGAATAGTATCACCTGAGATGTGTAGAGCTTTGAGTCATCAGTGCAGTGACTGGTACATCACACACCCACACCCTTCCAGACGGGCTCCCAGATGCCAGAAGGGATATTTTTAGACACCCATAATAAGGTCACCCAGGATTACATAAATCAATATTGTTGTTCATTTCTCATAAGAAACAATTTTTAAAAAATTCATTTTAAAATGTTATGTGTAATTTGATACTGAAAGTTTTAAAAAGACAAGTGAAATGGACATAGAAATCCTAAAAAATATACAGAAAAACACATTAACTCATTATTCCAGAGAATTATAAAGTACTGAGTCCATACATGCAAAACAGAGATATTTTTTGTATATGTGATGATTTCCAATAAAAGCAATTTGAAAAAATCTTCAATCACTCCAATTTAGTAAGATTCAGTATTAGCCTTCATTTTTAAAGAAATCTTGAAATGTCCTCTGCTGAAAACAACTTCCTAAATACACTGAAATTATAGTTCTATAGGCTGTCAGGTACAATTTGCTTTACAAAAATGAAGTTTATTGCAGTTTATTTACAACTTTATAAACTTCAGATATAAGACATGCTTGAAAATTATTATATGTAGACAAATAAATATTCAGGCTTTTAAAATGTTAATATTCACTTTCTATAAATTTGTATCAATGGAAACTGGAACTTGAGTGTCTTCTGGGATTTACAATAAAAACAGATATGCAAACTGTACTTTCAACTACAAGCATTATACAGGAAAACAATTCATTCGTCAATATTTTGGGCCAACATACATTTGCCCCATCCTTCACAAGAAACCTCTTGCACTATAGATGCTGTATGGGTAGAAGGGGAGGAAGTGATGTTACGGTGAAGATGCTCTTTGGCACTTCTTGTACAATCAGGTACAAACAGGGCTGCAC
This sequence comes from Scytalopus superciliaris, assembly GCA_013400415.1. NCBI lineage: Eukaryota > Metazoa > Chordata > Aves > Passeriformes > Rhinocryptidae > Scytalopus > Scytalopus superciliaris. The sequence continues at coordinate 142,932 of VXBX01002724.1, forward strand.
TGTGATAGGCAATCACAATGAAATGAGCACTTGGAGCTAAGTGACACCTACTGCTACATCTCCAGCGCTCGCCATGGAGAGGGGACTAAAACCGGTGGTATGAATTCTTGGGTACGGCAGCTGCTCTCTCCATGCTTTCCATACCTCTGCTGATATTCAGCCTCTCACCTGCTTTTCCAAGCTGGTTACCACACTTAATATTTGCTCTCACAGTTCTAAAAAAAAATGCTTCTTATACCCTCACAAGATGCTAACACGATACAAATATCAATGTATCTTAGGGAAACACTTAAAAGCAAAACTAAGAGACAAATGCGTTTCTTTCAATCTCTAAGGCTGTAAAAATTATCAATGGCCAGAGCGTTCCTAGGCACTGGAACATGATCCTCCACACTACTGCTCCTGGCACACTGCTGCCCTGCTCCAAATAAGATTCTCCAAAACAATGTTCAGACACAGTTTGGTACCATTCCCAAAAGCCTGAAGTGCACCTATTTTGGAGGACAGAGCCTAAAGCACACACAAAATGTTTGGGGGGGGGGGCGGTGTGAGGATTTAATTCAGCTGCATGGGCACCAAGCCCTCTGATTTCTTGGCTGGACCTACCAAGTCAGTACGGCAGTTGCTGTGTAATTTGATTTAATCTATACTTGGTTTACCTTTACTCAAATGCAATCTGCTTAAAGGGGCTGACTCATCTCTGCACAAGCCCTTGCCAAGAAACTTAATGTAATAAGAAAAGCCCAGTCCCCAGAACTCAGATCTGAAAAGGGTCTGCTGATCTGGCAGAAGGTACCTGCTTCTCTTCCTCAGTGTACCAGAAACAAAAGAAATTAAAAATCAGTAAAATAACAGTTGCAAGAGCAAACCCAAAATGCATTACTGTTACATGTAATATTGTTATTCGTTGTGTGATAAACAGAGGAGATCAAATGCTAAGACACAAGGGAGTGCAACATCTGAAAACACCAACTTCTCTGACATAAGCAGGCCCTTTCTCTTTACTGTACACACATACTAAGAGATATTTATTAAACACCATGTTGGAACCAAATGTAAGAAAAAGTGGCTTGGTTCATCATTATTCTGGTTTATAGACAGGTGTGGAGAGGATCCTCCCTTAAGGAGCCCTCTCCTTGTACTACCAGAGATGTGCTTCTTCTAGCCATCTGATCGGGCCTGTCGGTTCTTATGTAGTGCACATCCTCAATATCAGCATCTAAATATTACCAAGCTTATTTTTAGGAATCACTGAAGTCTGACTACCCAACTAGACCTCAAATCTGTACAAAGCTATTTTTGCAAATAACAAATCGAAATGCTGCTAATACAGACTGTGGTCCTAAATACTCCTGAATTATTATAACCTTCTCTAGTTCATCCCACCTTTTTGCCCAAAATCTCAACAAGCCCCAATTCAATGTTAGCCTTAAACAAATAATCACTACAGCTTCTGATTTAAGTAAAGCCAGTTGCCTTCCTGACAATTATCAGCCCTAAACCTAGTTCAGCTGACCCTACCATCTACTCTACATCAACTTTAACATCAGATCTCACCGGCCAGGATTTAATCGTAGCTTTCATCCAGGCCTGAGTGTTGAATCTAGACAGACTGCTTACCTTCCTTTTTGGACTCCCACCTGGAAATAAACTATTTGCTCCTAGTCACTTCTCAATTCCTCACTTCAGCAGAATGCCCAAACTGTCCTTGCCTTACTGGAAGTGAATCCCAGCAGGCTGAAGCAAGGCAGGAGGCATGTTATGCTCCTGCAGGTCACCTGCTTTGGACTACGAGGGAACTGGTAGAAATGGAAATTACATCAGTCTTATACTTCAGATGCAACCTCAGTTGTATTTTGTTCATTGACAGTCTGAACCCCGCCTTTCATCTCTTACTTTATAGCCTTTCTTGGCTATAAAGTAAATTTAAATTTCATACTTAAACCTATTCAGTGAGGCTCTGCCACTGCTGCCTGGTTTAATTGATCCTTCTTAACTTGATCATGTTTGTCTAAGTACAGTGCTAACCCTAACCCAAGCTCAGTGACAGAACCTTGGTTCAGCAATAACCGGATATTTCTGTGTGATAAAAGCCGTTTACAGACCCTGCCATAAATAAACTTATTCTGCGGACATTAGCCACCTTAGCCCTAAACCTAATTTATTTGGTCCTCCCCAACAGTCCCACACCTGACCCTAACCAAACACTACTATTGTGAAACCCAACACCCAGCTCAGTGGCAAACTCTGAATGCATCCTCCCTGTGTGTCATCAGCCAGACTCAGTCCCAGACCAAGCCCTATCTTTATCCTCAGAAGAACAATTCCTATGAGCCTTAGTCTTGAACCTAACTAAAAGGCAGTTTCCAACACCAGCCTTAGTGCCAGCTGGCCTTGCTCATCTCACTGGCCTGAATCCAGCCACATTAACACTAGTCACCATTAAGGTCAGCAGCCCTCAGATGACCTCCACAATGATGTGTCTATCATTCCACATCTCCCAGACTATCTCTTCTGCCAGCTTGTATGTGTGGAGACATAGATGAGATGTATCAAAAGAATAGGATGCCTTAACTTCTTCAGTGAATAATTACACTACTGAACAATTACGTGCCCAACATACCTTGACAAATAACTAAATACCTGTTTTGAAGAACATTTAAAGACAATTTCTAGGCCTGTGGAACAGGAAAACATATTTAACAATAATGAAGGACTTAGCCTGTGTATATTTCATGTATTATTTGTTTGTTCTTATCTACTGGTTTAAAAAAAACCTCCACTATTCTGAAAAAGCAATCTTCTGGGCAACATTTAAAGGAGAAATCCCATCTATTTATGCTGAAATATGAAACGCTAAACAACCTTTAGCCTGAACAGAAGTGTTATGATTATCTATGGTGTAGTGTCACCTACAGTAAGCACTTTGCAGTTGCAATATGAAAACGTAGGATAAAATGTAAAATTTATTTGTCATAAACTGCTGCTTTTCTTAAAGATGTAAGGAATGTAAGCCACAGCTATACTCATTACATACTCCTTTGATTTATACTCAAATTTCACACCCAAACTGCTGCCAGACTTAATCTGTGATACCTGTAGTTTGGACTGTCATTTTTGAATGACTGCACTTCATATATTTTTCTCCCAACTATTCAATGGGAAACCATATGCTGCACATAAACAGCATAAATATTAATTTTAAGCCAATATTCTTAAATATGATAAATTTTTGACACTTACCTGAGGCCTCTAAGTTAGGAGCCTAGTCATCTCAGACTCCTTTTACAGACATCGAAGAGACACAGGCAACTTCAAAGAGCAACTCAGATACCAGTTCAGCTGAACCAAACTCTGAAGGTGCTCCTTTTCTCTGTTTACTGTCTAGGAAGAATAAGTACTTTGACTGAATTTTCCTCAGTGCTTCAGCTATGTCCCTAGTGATAGCTGGGCCTTGGTTCATGCTGTGTTTGAAGACTGAGACAAAGGTTTTAATGGATGATCTAATTAGTAGCTTTGCTTTTTAACTACTGTCTTCAATTCCACCAAATATTATTGACCTAACAAAGATGAAATGTTGAACACATACCAACATTTCAAGAGAAATATAAAAGCCAAAGCTTCATTAAAAAATATTATTTAAAAAATCATAATCTTTTGCCTTTTTGAGAGAGTGAAGTAATCTTTGAAAATAAAGACCTAAGTTGTATCTGCACAAAACCTACAGCTAGCTCAGAAATGGGCAGAAGAATGGTTTGCCAGGATGGCATTCCAGGCACTCTACTAGCTCTCACAAGAAATCAGGAAGGTTAACACAAAACCACCAGGCTAACACAGTTATTCTACTGCTTTACACCTAAGATAGCTCACATTTTCAATCTGGGTATCTGCTCATAACACAGATTTAAGATGTGCAGAATGAATATTAGGATGCAAAAAACTTTGGAGCAGCTTTGAAAAGTGTACTGAAGTTCACATTACAGAGCCTTTTCCAGAATTAATTTTTCTCAAACAGAAAAAAAAAAAAAAGAAGGAAGATATTTCATATGCAGGCAATTATTCAGTAGGAAAAGTACAGCTCTTGTGATTTCCAAGATGATCTATGCTAAAGAAATTTATCTATAGAAGTTGCCAGGAAATGCTTTTATTTTCACAATGGCACAAGATGTAGCCATGATGTCTTAATTCAGTATGTAAGTCAATCTCAATCCCTTGAGGTGCCCTGAAAATTTGGGGAAAGATACTAGCTTCTGCTAACCTTTATATCCAGAAATTAGGTAAGGCAAGTTTAAAAAAAATCCAGAAGGTGAGAAAGGGGACAGAGAGAGAGACCTGCAGAGATAAATAAAATAATAATCAGCAAAGGAATCTGAAAGGAACACCTTCTTTGAGGTTTCATAATAAACTGATGGTGAATCTTTTGCGTATTAATGGCAGAAACTGCCTTTCCTATCTTGAGAAGTTTGCAAGATGTTACAAACTTCATATTTGGAGCAGCAAGGAATCATGAAAGACTTGAATGGCCTGATTTAAACTGTTAGAGTACAGAAAATATTAATGGTCACAGGGCTCTTTTCATCCTCAGTACAAACAAAAGTAAATGCACTAAGCAAGCAATGCTTGAAAAGCTTGGTGGGTAAATTCTTAGCAGCAATCATCTTCATAAAACTTGTTTGTTAAATTCAGGACAATAGCTAAGCTACTTGCCATGAGATCTCTTAGCCAGAACCAGCACTGCTATGTTGCTGCTGGTTTGAACGAAAAAGAATTAGAGTGTTTAAAATGTTTTTACTAATTCTCTATACTTCATATGTTATTACTTTTCTCCACACAACATTTCATCCATATAGTTTAATTTAAAAAGCTTCAAGCAATGAACTACTAACCTTGAATAGCTTTGAAAGGAATTTCTGTATTATTCAAATAATGTGGCCATATAATAATTAGCAATAATATAATCTATTTTCCTTCATTTAGTAATTCTTGTCATAACAAAGATTTTTTTAAATAAGCACTACCTCAGTTTTTCATTCCTCATCAAGTTAACAAAAGCTTGATACATACTGCCCCCTCTCCCAAAATGCCTTTTCAGAACTTTTTGTATTTGTTGAAAAAGAAAAATTCTCTACATTTTTCATAGATAAATTCCATTTAGGCTTCCTTTGACAGATTATAAAACTAGGAGAAATAATAAGAATACCCTGTTAATTATAATTCATATTAATAAACTGTTTTTCAACATTTTACTTGCTCAAAAATTTTCATTACTTTTCTACTTAAGAAAATAAAGAATTAGGCGATCAAGGAACATTAGCATGGCAACAATACTCTCCATTACTTTGCACACTGATTACAAAAAGAAAACTATTTTCACAAAGTATGAAACTATGTACATGTAAATCCCTTCCCACCCCTCTAAATGATACTACAATGCCACACGTATGACAAAATACCTAAATAATGACCTACATGTAACCACAGACATACTCTGGAAAAACTAGGACAGGATAACTGTCTGTTTCCCTTATTTCTTCTGTATTTTTACTCCTTGCCATTTGAAGACACACGGAAAATACAGTATTTCAAGACTTCTAGACAAACATCTCCACATGTTTCCCTATACAAATACAGTATATGCACATAATAGATAAGCATATTTTCCAAAAGAAAACATATTTTATTTTCCTCAATAAGTTTCATGTACCTTAATGTATTTCAATACTATACACATGCTAGGAAATATTCTCAAATTATATTTATTTGGTTTTCATTTATTCAATGGTGCATCCTTTTAATTACTTCATGGGAATTCTCAATGCTGACATACTGCAAAGCAATTCAAATCAGGCTCTTTCAATATAACTACCCTTAGAGCTATGATTTGACAAGCAACACATCTGAGAAGAAAGTATGTTAGATTTGAAAATACTGGATCTGGATCTATCAAAAAAACTTACCATGCACAGTAACTGGTATACTTGGTTTAGGTTCTTCAAGACGCTCTACGGGAGTGTTCACTAAAATAGCATAATAGTAAAAAATAATAGATTTGTATTACAGTAAACAGTAGCAGACAAATACAGATTCTTAACTGTAGCAATATTCAATCATATTTATAAATTAGGTAATTTTTGGCTTTAATGGGGAAAAAAATGAATGATTTACAAAGTGAAAACCAGTCGTTCACAACATAAAAGTACATCTCTATATATGCTTAACATTTTTACTACTTTTACAATCAGGAAAAGAAACTAGTAACTAGATCATCACTGAACTGAACATGGTAATTTCTTCAGTCACATCCATATGCTGTCTTTGCACTACAGGGAAGAAGTCTTGGCCCAAAGCTACCTAGTCAAGACCAGCCTGACCAACACTTGTATTCCTTGAAGAGGATCTGCAGCATTCACACTTCACATCAATTAGTGCAAACCCTACCTGTACCATGTATGGAATGTAGCCCTGTAGTGAATTATCAATTCAATCCTACACTCCTCAGATCAGCCTGGGGCCTGGCAACAAATTCCCTTGTGTACCAGGGATTTATACTCGGCAGTGCTTCAGTGCGGCTGAATAGGACCAGCTTCAGAAAAGCCACATGGCCATACTATTACTATGCTCTCCTCAAATTAAACCTACTCCCTGCTGTTTGACCCAGTTCAAGCCAATGCTTTGCTAATACAGCAAGATGGTTTCCAAACTGGGATTAGAATGAATTCAACTGTCATCATCTATTGCAATAAATTTACTCCAAGTCACTGCAACTGCAGCATCAACTATACGGGTGTTTGCAGTGCAGGACAACATCCCAAAACACTATAATGGACATCAGATGTTAAAGCATTGCACAGACAAAAATATCAGAGTTCTTAACATTCTTTGAACGTCTGTGTCTTAACTGACAAGTTAATCAGTTTTGTCGACTCTTTCAGTATTTTGCCATTTCTGAGTTCTGCAGCCTAAGGACAGTCAAGCATGGAAAAAAACCCAATCAAAATTACACTTCATAAAGCAAAGCCAAAACTTTTTTACATAATACAAAACAAATTTGCTCTATTTTACATGTTTTCACTTATACTCAAGAGACAACTTTGTACATTAGAAGTCCTTAGAACAACAAAATATGACCTTTGTAAATCATGGCATGGAAACAGGTAGGTACCCCATGAAACACAGGTGATGTCTACATTTTCAATGAATTGTGACATTTGTTTGAGCCAAACTGCAAGAATCAGTTTGTACTTACTATCATATGTTTTAAAGCTTGGAGCTGGCCTTGTGGACAATTCTTTTATCTAAAAGAGAAAACACAGATATATGCATAATTACAAATGTAAATGATCAATATCTAGAATGAACATGTAGCATAAAATACCTACTTTCAGTACTATTCCATAACAGAAATTGTTGGTGATGATTCAGGCAAAAATACTACTTCTGTGGAACTCTGTTTTACTGCCCAATATGTATTTCATTCATGCTTAAAGAACACTGAACTTATTTCTGTTTGTTGCCATAATGTGAACTCGTGCTTTGTACATGCTCTTATTACAAGTTATAAAGGGAAATATAGACTGGACTTGTGGGCCACTGCAGCACTTAAGAGTATCAATACTTTCTTCTGCAATTCATGTTCCATTTTGCAAATCTAGCTCCACTCCAGGGAAACAGTGCAGTATTTAATTACACACTGATTTTAAATGCATGAACAATTCTCCTTTCTGCTCTACAGTTTTGTCTATTTGACACCCCCAGACAAGCACTGAACTGAGAGAACAGAGGAAACACACTGGCTGTAATTCAGTCTACAGAAAACAGGAAAATTGTGAATCCTGTATCATTAAAACAATGTTCTGAACTCCAATTCCCCAAACAGAAGCAAAATCCAAATCATACAGCCACACAGTCAATGTCAGCTGGAGCCAGAAAAAGATATTGGACCCTGGTCCTCTTTTATTTGTCAGTTTACTTATGGCCAGTAGTGTCTCAATTCATTGCCCATTCACTTTGGATTCTACAAAAGTGCTAGCAATTTCTTAAGCCCTTCTGGTTTCCAGGAATTGAAAATGTATGTCTTCACAGCTGTATTTCACAAACACTGAACTTGGACCCCTCTGAACCTATTATACATTTGCATTCATACTGTTATCTTTTAGAATATCACTTTACTTGAAGAAATTCATCTAGGATTAAGTCCTCCATTGCTCAGCTATCAAATTTGTTAAGGATGACATGTAAAAGCTATTATTTGGCTTTTCATCCTTTAAGCACTTAAATATAGGTTTAACATTTATCCCAAGAAAAAGATGTAAAATCGGATGTTGATTTGTAAAGACTGCACCATCTAATAGAGGAATAGGTTGTAAGGGCCACATAATCATGCCAAAGTCTAAACATCAGAGCATTGTGATCTTCACCCACCAATCACTGAAAAAAACCCTATAGTTATGTTTCAACAAGGGCTTACTTTAAAAAAAGAATAATTCATTTAAAAACATAGAATCACAGCCTGTCCAGGCTCAATGGGATCCATAAAGACCAAGTTCAATTCCCCTCCTCGCAGGACTACCTAAAACGTAGATCATATGACTAATAGTGTCATCCAGATGCTCTTTGAACTCTGACAGGCTGTGATCCCTTCCCTGGGGAGCCTGTTCCAGTGACCAACGACCCTATTGCTGAAGAATCTTTTCCTACTGTCCAATCTGAACTTCCCCAGCTTCATTCCATTTCCTCATACCCTATCACTGGTCACCAGAGAGATCAGCACCTCTCTCTCCACTGCCCTCCTTGAGGAAACTGTACTGTGAGGAGGTCACCCCTCAGCCTTCTCTTCTCCAAGCTGAACAAGCCAACATCAACCGCTACTCCTAAGTCTTGCCCTCAAAATCTTTCACCATTTTGTCTGCCCTCCTCTGGACCCTCTCTAATAGCTTTCTATCTTTTCATATGTGGTGCTCAGAACTGCACACAGGACTTAAGGTGAGATCACACCAATGCAGTGCAGAGCAGAGCAGAGCAGGACAATCCCCTCTGTCGCCTGGCTGGAGATGCTGTGCCTGATGCCCCCCAGGACATGCCTTGCCCTCCTGGCTGCCAGGGCACTGCTGACTCATATCCAACTTGCTGACAATGCAAACACCCAGATCTCTTTCTGTGAGGCTTCTCTCCAGCCTCCTGTTCCCCAGTTTGTACGTATGACCATACCCTGTCTCACAGGTGGAGAATCCAGCACTTGTTCTTGTTAAATTTCACACAGCAATAATTTAAATAATTATTCTCACAGTGATACATATGATACTTTATTTTTAGTGTGAGATGTGATGTATTTTCAGATGTCAAACACTAGATCTCATTATGATTGTTCGGTGGAAGATTAAATCCTGTTCACTACCAGAAATTTTTCATCTATAGAGGCCTTTGGTAACTACATCCTAGTAATCTCTTAACTTCATGTCAAATTTACTGAAAATACTTAGTTTATTAAGCCTATCTTTTTCAAATGTGTTTTAATTCCTGGTTTACATTCCTGTGTCTCTTTTCCACATCTATTCTTATTTATCAACATAATTTCCAAAGTGTAACTAAAGCACTACAGCAACACTACTACAAACTGTAAATACTAAATAGGCAACCAGCAATACATTAAAGATCAAACACTAGGAAAATGCTGCTCTGTGTTCTATGCTCTGAAACATAGAGTGCTTCACAAAACAGACCTGCTTCTTCTGAGCAATAACCAGATCATTCTGCTGCTGAAGCTTCTGCTCCAATTCTTCTATCTTCCTCTTGTAAAAGGCGTTATTTTTATTCAGGTCTTCTTTCGCTGACGATTTAAGCATCTCAATCTGTGACAGTAGCTAGAAAGCAGTCAGAAGAGAAGTAGTTTCATCTTAATATTACTGATAATATTTTAATGCTATAAAGTTTAAGCAAGCGTCGTGCTTAGATACTTTTACTTTTTAGCAAAAACTTAACATCTCCTGTGATTTCACTGGCACTTGCATGTATTATGAAACACTTGTCTGGATCACTTTTTGTTTATAAAAGGAAGATCAGCTAAAGAAGAGGACATACAAACACATTGCTGAGATTGCCTCAAAATAAGAGTGCAGGAAAAAGCATAAAATTCTATAAAAATGTTTTAGTTGCAAATAGTGTCAAATAGTGATAGTTTAAGGAGAGGAGGTTAATTTGCATGATAAACCTAATACATTAACTCTGAATGTGGAAGAAAGGAAACAATATTTAGGTGCACCATCCCAAAAGTAATACTTACATTACTCCTCCCTTATTCTATTCTTGCATTGTATGTGGGTGTATCATTAACTACATCCTTTTTGGGGAATGTTCCATGGTTCCTCCTCATTGTTTTCTTGTCAGAGGAGGAGAAGCATTGGTCAGACCACTATGATCTGCTCAGTTCTTACATGGTCACGCAGATGAAAGGAAAATGAAAGGAAAAGAAGCAAGAGAAACAAAGCAGGAAAGAGATTAAAAAGAAATGCAGACATAAAAAAAATCTGAGGAGTAAAGCTTTGCATAATAAAATATATAAACTAATGCAAAATAAAATGCCATGGTGTTCCTTCCTGGAAAAGCTGAACAGATTCTGCGTTAGAAAGCTACAATAGAAAAAGCAGTAGAGAAGTGACAGAAAGGATTAAAAAAAAGACTGAGACATATGCCATAGGTCCATGATAGCAGCAGGCACAGGGTGGATGGAAGCTACATGTTGGCAAGTCATACCTCAACTACCCAGCCTATCCACGTAACACTGAAAAACCTGTGTAATACAGTGCTCAGTTGTAAGCTCTTCAAAAGAGAGATAGTTTCAGGTTTCTGTCAGATTCTGAATCAATAAATTCAATTTCAACGCTGCCCCAGCTGAAATATCAAGATCCTACCATAACAGAAATACTGAGATAAAAAACACACTCTTATGAACTCTTGATATCTAACAGACGTACTATAGTATATCAAGAACTACTTAAAAGGGTAAGAAAATAGGAAAAAATATCTCCTTTTAGTCTAAGTGGTTTGCTGTGCCACTTACCAGGGACTTTTCTGTCTCATAATCTTGATAAAGGGATTTCATTTTAAACGTCCATTTTCTTTCCTGCAGAGAGGAAATCAATATTAATTCCTGTTAACAACACATTATCATTTAGTTCAATATATGCAGCTTTTTTCTAAATAAAGCATAAATACCAAAATTATTACTGATTATATGAAATTTGAGTAATCCAGTATTTAAGGCCTAGAATGATCATCATCATGTTTTATACATCTGAGTGTGGCTTTCTTACCAATCATTGTAGAAACTGCATTTGCTCATTGATTTGTATATACAGTCACTGTGAGTGAGAAATACACAAGTATTTTGATACATCTCTGTGTATTAGCAATACGAGTAGTAAGAGCAGGGGTTTCCCCCTACCCCCTCCAAATAATGTCCTTTCAAGCACTCATGAACAACGAATTTTGCATAACAATTACAAAAAACCAATATTAACATATGGATTTTAGAGTGAAGCAAGTCTTCTTTGATGAAATAAAAAAAGAAACATAAAGTAAAACTAAGTTTTCCATGTCTTTGAGCAGAAGTGATTAAACTTACGGATGCTACCAGCAGTATACAAAACCCTTCACATCCCAAGAGCCATAAAATATATAATGCATACATCAGGAAAAAAAAAGGCACAGGTCGACAAATCCTGTCAGAAAGTTTCTGAACTTTTTTTCATGTTGGGAAATGGAGTATTCCTAATTTTCAGTAAGTGGCCTCACAGAGCAGCAGACATAAATGCTTTATAAGAGCCTTCTGGAACTGAACTGAACCATACCTGGCAAAGCTAGATATAGTCAATCATAAAGAATAAGATAATATAACTAAATAAATAACAATTACTTTATTTTAAAAGGACAAGGAAAATAAATGCTTGATTGACCTTATAGTATTAAATCTTTAAAAACAGCTATTTTTGGCATTGAAAAGAATGAAAATTTTACTGATGGATTTCAAATCCTATTCAGAGATGTACAAAAAAAGAAGAACACAAGCTGTCAAAAACAATATATAAAGTTACAGTGTTACCTGTTTGTCCAGAAGTTTAAGCACATTCTGATGATCCTGGGGACTCTGAGGTTTCTCCTCTGTGAAGTCATCACTGTCTTTCAGCGTTCCTAAATTGGATTTTGGTTGCATATTGGACTTTTGTAATTCTAACAGTTGCTAAAAGAATGAGGGAAGAATACAAAACTTACTTTAAACACAATTATGCAGAAATTGCATCAGATTTTCTCCCATTTCTCATGAGTTCTGCATTTATTAAATTTCATGTAATTATTAATATCTATATCAAAGATAATTATGACTTGTAAAAGTACACCAGACTCAGCAGCTACAAAATAAAATGCTGTATTTGTTTCCTGATCCACCCATACTTTTATGATTCTCTTTCTAGTGAGCATTTTCAAAGCATGTATTGAAAACACATGAATGCTACTGTCTATAAGGCAGAGTTTAGTCTCCTCTATGCCAGTTATGAGAACATTAACATAGGGATCCCTAACAGACAGCAATCATATCATTATCTACTAATCCATAAACTGGCATTCAAAGGTTAAGCACTAAGGGAAAACTGACATAGTTGCTGAAGGTGTCATTCATTTGTCAAAGCAAAGCCATTACAAAAAGAAAATAGAACTGAAATTATGTTAATGAAGTACCAGTATACAAAGATACAACAACGGCTATCATTCAATCATTATTTCAAATACATGAAGTTCACTGCCATCTACTGTAAGATTCATGCCTTAAAATGTTAGAAAATTTAAATCACTTACATTTTCTAAGGTTGAATTTCTTGAATATAACTCCTTAAGCTCTTTCATAAACATCTCTTTCATTTTTTCTATTTCATCAGCCAATCTCCCTCTTTCCTCCTCTTTCCATTTATGAAATGATTGTAGAATTTCTTCTTCTTTTGATTTTTGCTGTTCACATTCCTGAAATTTTTTAACAACATTATTTGTTACTTTTTCCTCATATGCAGCATGAATTCAAGCATCCAAACTACGTGTGGGAAGCAGTCACTTTCAATGGGCAGTATTGTGACATCAAAACCCACCAGTTTCTGAAGAATTCTAGGGTAGCAAACTATGCACTTTGCTAGCGAAACAAGTATGCTTCAAAAAAGTTTTGGTAGTTTGTTATTTTCCACTGAATAACACACAAATGACCATACTTGGTCATATCAAAGATCCATCTAGTTCAGCATCCTGTTTCTCAGAGAGACTGTAGATGTAAAGGTAGGAAAGGTTAACACTGGGGCCAGCAAACATTCACATTCTCCTTCATAGTCTCCAAGGTGCCAACCGTTTTCAGCTCAGAGGACTTATTCAGCCTGATAGTTTTGCAAACTTCAATAACTTAGTAACCTTCTATACATTTCTCTTCATACACCCGTGCAGTCCTTCCTTGTGGCTGCATCAGCTTTTAGCAACTGTAACATCTTTTGCCAGTGAGCTCCACAAGCTGTAGGAGAGTCAAGTACTTTTGTTGTTGTTTGAATCTGGCTTCTGCTAGGTTCATTTGATTAAGTCCTGGTAAACAGAGTGAATGATTGCCTGTTATTCACTCTGTGTAACTCATGACTTACAGGTATCAGTATCTCACCCTCCATTTTCACCAAGCTGTTGTCTCTTTTTCAGACAGACAACTCTCAGCATGCTCAGACATTCTAATTACTGAATGATCACCTTTGTAGCTCATCCCCGTAACTTTTATACTTCCATCCTACCCTTTCTTGAGAAGAAGGGACTAGATTTACACTACATTGTACTTAGGTTGTGGCTTCCATAGTGGTTTTCCAGAATAATTTGTAATATTTGGTTTTCTTTGCTGGCTGCTACCAACATTTCCCTAGGACTGTGTATCACAACCTTAAGATCTTACCCTTCAGTAACAGCACTCAGCTGAGAACCCATCATTTTGTAGATGAAGTTAGAATTACTTTTCTTATGCACATTTACCCCACTTCATCTGTTAAATTACTTCAGCATTCCATTATCTAGTGATGCATTTTTATATAGTTCTCAACTGGTTTAAAGTTCTGCATTCCACTGCCCAGGATACACATATGTTTTAGGAAACACCTACATCTCTCCATCACAGGATTCACTCTGAATTTGTTTTCCAACTATAACATGCAATCATTGTACACCTAGGAAGAATGGGATCTTCTGTATCCTTTCACCTCAAAGGAGTACAAGGCATCAAGGATAGGAAGCATGGCAGTTTTTATACAAATTCTCCTTCAGTACTAGTTGTCCTAAAAAAACCAAAACCACACAAGAAAGATCTTCTGCTCTTTCAATCAAAAGACATTAACATGATGACACCTGAATTGACAGTGGATGTCAGTCATGGAAGACAAACTGTAACCAGTCACACTTGACATTTCTATCTTCCCTGACATCCCAGAAAAACAGAGAAGTTTTGAAAGCTTCTTGTTGTGTAACACTTTAGACTGTAGCTTCAGGACATTTCAGCTAGTCCTCTTGCAGTTAGGAGTCTTAGCTAAGACAAGTGACTTCAGGCCCCTAAGGCACCAAAAAATCTACATTGCATGTTATGAATTCTGCAAGTTCTCTCTCATAAACAAAACAATGCTTCGGGGGGAGTAGAAATATGTTATAGATGTACATCTCAAAACTTAGGACAGAAAGAATGAGTAAAATACCTTGCACATGTCCATATAGGGCCAAGGCCCATTATTCTGACAGTGCTTGCTCTCCTAAATGAAATGCTACCAGCTTTTGATTTGGTCATTCCATACTTTTTAAAATGGAACAAAAAACCCTTAAAACCAGGAAGCTGAACAGTTCCAAGAGGGAACAACAGGACTGAGGAAAGGAGAGTCTGAAGGTGTGCTCAGGAAAAGAAACACTGCATGTTTTACAGAAGATCAGGGTTGCCTAAGAACACACAAGGAAGAAAATAATCATCAGTCATAGAATACCAAGTTGGAAGGGACCTCAAGGATAATCTGATCCAGCCTTTTTTGGCAACAACACAGAATAGACAAGATGGCCCAACACCCTGTCCAGCTGAATTCTTAAAAGGAAACCCAGCACTTCTCTGCGGAGATTATTCCAATGGCTGATTGTTCTCATTAGGAAAAAACTGCCCTCTTGTGCCCAATCAGAATCTCCACAGGAGTAACTCATACCCATCGCCACTCATCACTC
The DNA here is from genome assembly GCA_013400415.1 of Scytalopus superciliaris. Classification (NCBI taxonomy): domain Eukaryota; kingdom Metazoa; phylum Chordata; class Aves; order Passeriformes; family Rhinocryptidae; genus Scytalopus; species Scytalopus superciliaris. The sequence continues at coordinate 158,187 of VXBX01002724.1, forward strand.
CATGTGACTCCTTGTAACAGGAATCTCCACCTTCCTTGTAGCCACTGTTCAAATATTGGAACATGGTGATATGGTCTCCCCTAAACCTTCCTTTCTAAAGGCTAAGCACATGCAGTTCTTTAAGCCTTTCCCCACGTGACAGGCTTCCCAGTCCTCTGATCACCTTTGCAGCCATTCCCTGCACCTCTCCAGTCTGTCCACATCTTTTTTTGTACAGTGGGGACCAGAACTGAACATGGGCTTCATAATGTAATGATAGCCACATTTTGTTTATCCCCCTTTTAATTTAAAATCATAGAAGCATAGAATGGTTTGGGTTCAAAGGGACCTTAAAGATCATCTAGTTCCAACCTCCACTGGGCAGGGACTCCTTTCACAAGCCCAGGTTGCTAAAAGCCCCATCCAACCTGGCCTTGGAACATTTCCAGGGATGGGGCACCTACAGCTTCTCCAGGCAGTCTGTTTCAGTGTCTCACCACCCTCAGAGTAAAGAAATTCTTCCTAACATCTAATCTAAACCTAGCCTCAGTTTAAAGACATTCCCCTTGTCCTGTCACTACACACTCTTATGAAAAGACCCTCCCCAGATTTCCTGCAGGCTCCCTTTAGGTACCAGAAGGCTGCTCTAAGGTCTCCCCCCTTCTCCACGATGAACAACCTGAACTCTCAGCCTGTTTTCACATGAGAGGTGCTCCAGCCCTTTGATTGTTTCTTTCAAAATGTAATGGTAGATCCTCAAACTCCATTAGAAAAACCATTCAGAAGTTCTGAGGTTCTCACAAGTTATGCTAACAACCACAAAACTGCTTTTGAACATGGTACAGGGCAAACTGCAATGCAAAGATCAGGGTTTAACTCAATCATGAGATATATCTGGTCTCTTATGCCAAGAATTTGCTCCTCAAACTGAAGCACAAAGCCCATTTCCCATTAAAAAAAAATCACTATTTCTATAGCAAATGATCTGATTGTATTTACTTAAAAACAAATGAAAACTGTGAGATGATCTGAAATTATCAAGCTTTTAAAAGTATCTTTAAGTTGCCTGCTTAATTTACTGTCTTTATGAGCCAGCAAGAATACTCACAAGATTCAGTATCATCCTAAATAAAGTGTTGCATGTGGTAACAAATGGGTAATTACTGCTTTCAAATCATTCAGTTTCATTCACACAGCAGTAGATAAGACTACTTTCTGCTTTTGCTCTCTGGTCAGCCAAATCCTAAGGATTTAAAGACCAACATGCAAGTTCTAGATTGCTTTGTTTTTTCTGAGTCTCTTCCTTGAGCTGCTTTACATCTCTGTTGGACAGTAAAGTTCTTCACAGCAAAGAATAAATCCTACTCAGTTTATATAGTCACATGTAAAATCACAGCAATTTCTAAGAAACACTTAATCATCACAAAATACCATCATGAAAAAATCAGTTTGTATTTCACCATACCAAGGCAATTTTATCTGCTTCAGTAACAGGCCACACATCTTATGAACTGGCAGTGCTAACAGAAGTGCTGTCTAAAGTATTCATTTAAAATAAGCCTAAAATAAAAGTGAAGAGAAAGTGGATGGTCAAAATTATGGGAGGCAAGGGAGGGCTATGCTTCAATGCCCAAACACCATCACTGCTTGACAGGCAAGATACAATTTTGTTCTGTTCCAGTTAAAAAATGAGTGAACACAGTCCAAAGTACTAATTCCCTTGAGACACTCGCATTCCTTAGCACATATTACCTTAGACAACCTGGTAATGTTAGCTTGTTGTTCAGATTCTAACTGGGACTTGGTGAGCTGCAACTGCTCCTTCAGTTTTTCAATCTCATCCTGCAATTTTTCTGTGTTTGCTTTCCTCTTCAGTTCTGTTTGAAAGAAACACAGATTTTAAAAAGGTTTGTTGCCGTTTCTGGAACTGTGACACTCACTGCAAATGTATTTCTAGTGTTTCACATCTTCGTGAAGTGTAACTTTCATGGACCATTTTCCCTCCACTATCAAGATTCTCCAAAGATGCTTTTAAATATTTACATTCTCTGGACTCTAACTTATCCTCAAATACTTGTACTACTGACATGTGAAAAACTTTATGAAATATTTACATGAAAAAGTATTCTACAACCTAATTTCAAAGGAATCTAAGCAACACAAGCTCATGAAAAGGATGTATGAAGGACAAAGTGAACCTCAGTTATTCAATTATGCTAGGTTTAATTTATTCTAAATAACTTCTGTAAGAAGCCCACTTGGAATACAACTAATTATTTATGTGGAAAGAGTTGGGGAAATATCACTGTAACAGAAAAATGTTGAAATATGCAAAAATCACAACAATCTTCAGCCTTGAAACATCTTATCAATTTACCACAGATTTACTAGCCCATCATCTGGGAATCTGAGCCCAATGCAGAACATTATTTCAGAAATACCTGCATCAGGTATTTCCCTCATAGAGCCATTTCAAGGCTAATCCTTTTATATGACAATTATTTTGACTGTTTCTGCAGCATCTCCCACTACTGTTTTCATCAAGTGTAAGGTGCACAAGAGCTTTTTTTCTTCTTCCAATAGGTTCACATTTCTTCAGGCACTTACTCAGACCCCTCTCACTGTTGCTGCTGTTTTATTTGCCTGACAAGCTATAGTTCAGACCCCACTAGGTTTCTTCTCCTTTTCTCTCCCTAATGTCCTTTTTCCCCAGTTCATTTCTAATCACTGACATTGTTAATCCTTAGCAATAAATCAGAAGCATGCAGCCTAACAGGAAGGAGAGAATTTCGAGATGAACGAAAGAAACTTTAAGAGCACTGTTTTTCAAACTAAATTATTTTCCAGAGACTGAAACATATGTTGCCCAATACAATTTGTCAGTCAGTGTTGCTTGCATTCACACAAACTCTTATCTGCCACCTAAAAATGAAAAGTAGAAATTATTCTTCCAAGTTACACAAAATCACAGACTGCACATCCTCACTATATTTATACTTTTCTGACCTACTTCTCTTGAATTTTTTTGATAACATTAAAGTACATACCAATCTCAGACTCTCCTGGATGACGCCTATGAATATGACTTTGTAAAAAGGAATAGGTCATAAAAGCCTTTTCACAAAACTGACACTACAAAAAAAGAGTTAAAAACATATTAGTAACATAGTAAAACATAACGGTTAAGGTTTTTAACAGGTTATTACATTTTGTCCATAGGTCAAAAGAAGGGCACTGTAATACATTACATCTCATAAGGACTAAAATTCTCAGGGTGCCCAATTTCTGTAAAGTTATTAGTATACTAGCACTATCTAAAGCCTCACAGTGATGGTAATGAGCAAGAATCTCATTGTGCTAGGCACTGTACAAACTCTGAAAAAAAAAAGACTCTGGCCAAGCAAGTTCAAATTCAGATATAAAGCACAGACAAGGATCCATATATGTAGGTAGAGAACTATAAGGAAAAAGTAAGACAACACTACTCAGCAAAATACACAGACAAGAGCCAATGAGCAGCTCAGGTGTTCTTAAGATTCCTGTAACACAACAAAGTAGACCACTACACAGTAGAAAGAAACAATAAAGATGGGTTTGAGTATATATAAATGAGATGTAGGATGACAATACTCAAAAGACCATAAATATGTTAAAAACTCACACATTTCAACCAAGGGAAGGTAACAGTACACAATTTTGTACGAAAATGTAGGTAGCTACCTAGCATCCTTCTGAAGCACAAAGCTGTTTCAATTACTGTTTCTGTAATTTACTTCCTAGTTTTGAATTTAAATTTTAAGTCAAATTTGGATCCTACCCTTTTTAAAACATCTCTTTTGTTCACCTTCAAAATGCTTTCTACTCATGCTCAGAATATTAAAAATAGATGGGTTATTCAAGGACAGAAAATACATGTACAAACTTTGTAATATACTTGTAAGACTATGAATAAAGGCCACTCATCATTTTAACATTGTTCATTTCCTCTATCTTACATCTTCTTTCAAATAACTATAGTTTAACAAATACTCAGGTGAGTCCTTCTCCTTATCAGTGTGATAGGACTGTAGAGACCAACTTAACAGATTCAAGATCTTGTCACCATAATCAATCCCAGAAGGAGGATCCAGGGAATTATAAGCCTGTCAGTCTGACCTCAGTGCCCGGCAAGGTTATGGCACAGATCATCTTGAGTGTGATCACATGGCATAAATGACCAAGGGATAGGCCAGTCAGAATGGGTTTAGGAAAGGCAGGTCCTGTCTAACCAATCTGATCTCCTTTTATGACCACGATGGCATCCAGTCACTAGTGGTGTTCCCTAGGGCTCAGTACTGGGGACAGTCATGTTTAGTATCTTTACTATTGATTTGGATGAGGGGATTGAGTGCAGCCTCAGTAAATTCATGGACAACACTAAGTTGGGTGGGAATGTTGATCTGATGGAGGGTAGGATCACTGCAGAGTGGCCTGGATAGGATGGATCAGTGGGTTGAGGACAACTGCATGAGGTTCAACAAGACCAAGTGCCAGGTCCTGCATTTGGGTCACAACAATCCCATGCAGTGCTACAGGCTGCAGGCAGAGAGTGGCTGGAAAACTGACCAGCAGAAAAGGACCCGGAGGTGTTGGGTGACAGCTGCTGAACATGAGCCAGCAGTGTGCTCAGGTGGCCAAGAAGGCCAGTGGCACCCTGGCTTAGTATCAGAAATAGTGTGGCCAGCAGGACCAGGGCAGTGATCATCCCCTGTACTTGGCACTGGTGAGGCCACACCTTGAATCCTGTGTTCAGTTTTGTGCCACTCAATACAAGAAAGACATTGCAGTGCTGGAGCATGTCCAAAGAAAGGCAACAGAGCTGGTGAAGGGTCTGAGGGGTAAATCCTGAGGAGCAACTGAGGGAGCTGTTGTTGTTTCACCTGGAGAAAAGGAGGTTTGTGGGAGACCTTATCACTGTCTACAACTACCTGAAAGAAAGTTATAGCCAATGGGAATCAGCCTCCTCTCTCTCCCAGGCAACCAGCAACAGGACAACAGAGAGGATTTAGACTCAGGCTGTGCCAGAGGAGGTTAAGGATGGACATCAAGGAGGAATTTCTTCATGAAAAGGGTTGTTAAATATTGGAACAGACTGTCCAGCAAGATGCTGGAGTCACCATACCTGGAAGTGTTCAAGCAATGAATGAACATCACACTTTGTGCTACGGTCTAGTTGAAAAGGTGTTGATCAACCAAAGGTTGGACCTGATCTCAGAGGTCTTTTCCAAACTAAATGATTCTGTGAAATTCTCAGATTTCATATAATATTTAAAATGCTGCTATTGGTAGTCAGGTATCTTATAAAATACACCCTTCAGTAAACACTAAAGCCATGAATAGTTAAGTCAAATTTTGTTGGACAAACGCAAATAAGTCCTAATGTAAAATCAAAGTAAAGTGATATAGTATGGCAGCAATGAATTATTGCCACCCAAGAGGGAGCTTACAGTGTAACAGATTGCACATAATTTATGGAATGAAATTGGCTGTGAAATAATGTTATTCATTCAAGCACAAACTTCATGTCAGTTTGACTTGCTGGTAGTAGAAGAAAGCTTTTATTGCAGGAGTCAGGATTAACCCAGGGAATATTTAGGTTTTGAATTATGCAACACTTTCCTTGCAACTGCTTTTATAGTGTTAGCCATGATGTGCACTTTATGCCTACATTTTATATGAGAATATAAGATTTCTTAAAAAACTATCAAAAACGTGGAAAATGTTATTTAAATATAAACTTGTATTACACAGATGAAGGTATTGACCAGTGTGTCTTAAATTTAAGACTTGTAGCTACCAGTCCCATTTTATAGTAGCATTTCAAGGTTAAATTTATATTGGACGTGGATTTAAAGGCATTACACCTGAATGTAGCATGGTCACATTAGCTATAAAGTGCACCTCCACTAAAAGAGGCAAGTAAATATTTACAGGCTTATTTGCAAAACATCCAAGACTTTGAGGAGATGGAATCTGAACTACTCTCTCAGGAACACCAGTAAAATCCCTATTATCTGGCACTGCAGATCAGCCAAGATCATGGCACTGATAAATACGACACAACTATTGTTTACTGATCACACTGTTACACTGCATTTACAAAAACTAGGAAGCTTAATTTAGGTCTGGCATTCATACTCAGAATCCTGAAAGCACTATAGGAAATTCAGGTATTCAACATTACACCCTGAACTCACTTTTCCTAAGTGAACCTAAATTACTTCTAGAGACAAGAACAGCAAGCAGATAGGAAAGAAGGTGGGGGGAGGGCAGAAGTTTACTTTATATGAAATTAAATTAAAAATAGGAAATAGGTTTCCATCTCTGCTTTACCACAAATGTCATTGAACAGAAGATTAGTGACACAAGTTCACTGCCATGTTTCTCAGCTTCTACGGAGACATACTACAAATGTCTCAGGAAAACGATGATATTTAGCAATCACAGTATGAGAATTGTTTACATTTACATATAAAATGATGCAGGCAATCAGTTTTCTTTTGCAACACAGGACAAACTGCTCTGTAAGTTGCATAAAGGTTTTTTAAAATAATACCACATCAGCAGCTTTAGTCCTTAAGACTAAGACTTGAACGCATGGAGACAAGGTTCCCATGAACCTGGCCATATGTACAGTTCCACTCTTGAGGCATAAGCCATCTTGTCCTTTACAGAAACACTTGCGCCAACTTAGCTGATGTCTTAAAAAATTGAACTTTGCCTATAACTTGAAACATACAGACACAAAGAGCTAGCCAGAAATCACGTCAAATCTGTGTCCAGTGTACTCTTTAGACTTCAGACTGCAATTTGCTTTCTTGAAAGCTGCTGGAAAATGCTGAAGCTAAAAATATTTAAATCAAACTATTACACCCATAAGAAAAATAATCCCTCCCAAAAAAACAAAGTGCCATGACACTGACAGAACAGATAATGTACTAAAGCTCTTGGGGGAGATACTTAAGGAACAGATTGTTGTGGAATCAGGGATGAGCTACCTCACTGGAGCTCTTTACCATCATGCTTGAGTAACCTCTGAGTCACACACAAGCAGAAACTTTTGTGCCTGGAGAGTATCAGTCCAGGAAGTGACTGCTCACAGAAAGTACATTACTGATTAGCATCAGTTCTGATGTACTTGCCCTGTGTGTTTTCTGACCATGCAGTTGATAGACAAGGAAAAACATCAACAGAAAGCAGTAACATGTTTATCACAGGTCTTGTACGCGTGTGTACCTGATGCCTGAGACGCATCAAAAGGGAATCCAAGAATAAAGAGCACTTGCTTGTAAAAAGAGGATTTGTTAAAGATAATGTAACATTCTCCCAAATGTCTGTGATACCAGCCAAACATTTGTGAAGCACTGATGGGAAACAAGTGCAAGTCGTGCACTACCATTTGTAAGGTCACTCACCCCTGCAGCTCCAGCCCTTCACCCAGCCAGGTGCTGCTTCCCAGCCGTCCCAAGAGGCTCCGAGCTGCCAAGGTGTGGGTGACCGGGCCACCGGGCCCTCTCCTCTCACCTGGTGGTAGCTGGATCGGGCCTCCAGCATCATCTGCTGGGTGCTGATCATCTTCCTCCTCCGCCGGCACTCCTCCTTGAGCCCCTGGATCTCCTGCGAGCGCTGCGCCAGCTCCTTGCCGAGCTGGTCGCGCTGTGCCTGCGCCTCCCGCAGGGCCTCCTCCAGGCTGCCGAGCTGGGCGCTGAGGTACTCCTGGGAGTGCAGCAGGTACTCGGTGCAGAGCTGCGCCAGGCGCAGCAGCTTCAGCAGCAGCGGGTCTGCGGGGCCCTGGCAGTGCGGGCAGCGCTCCCGCTCCGCGCTGCAGAAGGTGACGTGCTCCAGGTGCCCCTGCAGGGCCGCCACGTCCCCCTCCCGCCACACCCGCTCCACGTCCAGGGCGCTCAGCCGCCGCCAGTCCGGGGACTCGTGCCGGCCGCGGAACTGGAACGGGGGGAACGCCGCGCCGGCCGCCGCCGGGGGATGGTAGGCGCGCTGGGAGAAGGGCTGCGGGGACAGGCACGGGTCACACCGGGCTCCCGCCGCCCCGCACCGCCGCCCCGCACCGCCCCGGCGCTCACCATGGCCGCGATCCGGCCCGCGGGATCCGGCCCCGGGCTCCGCTCCGCACCCGCGTCCGCCGCGTCGCTATGGCAGCCCCGGCCTGCGGGGGGAGGCGGCACTGACACCGGGCCGGGACGGGACGCTCCGCCCCGCGGCCCTTCGGCTCCACACAGAGCCCGGCCCCTTCCCTTCCCTTCCCTTCCCCTCCCCTCCCCTCTGGGGGTGCCACCCTGTCCTGGTGCCCCCCGGCCGGGGTCCCTCTCCCCCTCNCACTTCACGACATCACACTCCTCTGTCCCTACGCTCTCCTCTGCCCTTCTCCAGCCTTGCCTACTCATCTGTCTCCCAGATGTGATACCATCACCATCGGCACACATAGGTGTGCCATTTCTCTGCAAACCTGCTTCACGCTGCTGCACCCTCACATACCTCAGCTGGTAGCTCCATGCAATCCCTCCAGTGCAACTCCATACCCCTCCCAATGCTCTCACTCCAGCCTCCTGCCAGGTGCTTTCAAACACCTTCCTCACCCTAACACAGTCACAGTCCCACATGCTCTCCTCACTCATCACAGCAACACACCTCTCTGCCTGGTATCACCACACACCAGACCACCTTGTGCAACCATATAACCCTACAACCTCACCACATCTGCCTGCCATTCCTGCCTCACTCTACTGATCCCAAACACTTCAGCACCATGAAGCACCTCATGGCTTGCATACATCACCTACTTTACCATTCACGCCCAAATACTTTTCTTCAAGGCAACCAATAACTGCGGCTTATATCCCTGCCCCACCACAACTCCCAGTACTCCCCAGTTCAGTGTTCCCATTGCTCCTGCTCAGTTCCTACAGTGTTCTCAAGCAGGACATCCTTCTCCTCCATTATACAAAATTACCCTATCCTCTCACCCATCCTCACTGCTCTTCTCCAAAAGCCTGCTCTTCCTGTTACCATTTCTTAATATTTCAGTCCCCTGTGCTACCTCTGTCCTACCACCATGTTCCATGTTTATAGTTCCCTAACTTTTCAGTCCCTTCCACACACACTTCAGTTTCTCATCCTCCCGATCATTCCTGGATACATACCTCTCCAAGAACAGTCACACAATGTATGTCAGATCATACCCTCATTCCACAGGTTCCTGTACATCATCCATCATAGACTCACAGATATGTTCTCAAGGGACCTCTGGTGACCATCATCCAGTCCAAACTTCTGCTGGATACCAGTTCACATCACCTGTGGCATTTAAGATGAACAAACAGTCCGTGACCTCTTCAGCCAACCTGTTGCACGGCTGTACTTTCCCCCTGATGAAAACATTTTTCCTAATATCTCACAGAGTATACGCTGCTCACAAAATAAAAAATGGTTTGAATATTTTTGTGACAATTCTTCAAGTAACCATAGGCCACTATTAGAGTGTCCCTTTGACTTCACCACACTAAGCCAGCCCAGCTCCCTTAACCTTTTCTCACAGATCATGTGCGGTAAACCCTAACGATCTTGTTAAGTCTCCTCCACATACTTCAGACTCTCCCTTAATATTTTCTTCCATTCACCTCTTAGGAACTTGTGATGAACCTCACCTCTCATCTGCACTTTTAACGTTGCCCTTTCCAATATAAACAGTCATATGTCTACCACTAATCACAGCACAGAACTAATTCCATGCAATTACCAACAATGCTGTCATATATACTAATATAAGGACCCTCACAAATTACAGGCTCTTAGGTTTATGTAGGTTTTTATGTTGGTTTTTGTGCCAAAAAGCTTGTTTGCTTTTCCCACATATATGAACGGATGCAACAAAATACGCCCAGCCTCATTTAATTCCCCCATCTTAGCAGACAAACAACAGCATAAGGAAAGGACAAGGACAATGAAAAGGAAACGTTATTTCAGTGGAAAGGACCTATAAGGATCATCTAGTAAGACTGCTTGACACTTCAGGGCAGACCAAAAATCAAACCATGTTCTTTAAGGGCATTTTCCAAATGTCTCTTAAACAGTGACAGGCTTGGGGCATCATCCACCTCTCTAGGAAGCCTGTTCCAGAGTTTAACTACCCTCTGGGGCAAAGAAATCCTTCCTAGTGCCCAGCCTGAACGTCCCTCAGTGCAGTTCTGAACCACTCCCACACATCCTATGACTGGATCCCAGGGAAAATTGACCAGCACATCCCTCTACACTTCCCTTCCAAAGAAAGCTGTACAGAGCAATGAGGTCACCCTTCAGCCTCCTTTTCTCCAAACTGGACAAGCCCAGAGTCCTCAGCCACTNGCCTTTACCAGCTGCACACACTGCTCGCATCAACACACACCCTCGGCTACGCTGTTACCCACATGCACCCTTACCACATGTTTTCTCTCTGCACATCCCCTTCGCTGCTGTGAAGCCTGTACACGCCACCCTACAGACGCATTTCACTGCACCAACATGCCTCCCCACCCAACACCCTGTGCCTCCTCCGTGCTGCTCCTGACTCATAAACCTTCCTCACTTCACGACATCACACTCCTCTGTCCCTACGCTCTCCTCTGCCCTTCTCCAGCCTTGCCTACTCATCTGTCTCCCAGATGTGATACCATCACCATCGGCACACATAGGTGTGCCATTTCTCTGCAAACCTGCTTCACGCTGCTGCACCCTCACATACCTCAGCTGGTAGCTCCATGCAATCCCTCCAGTGCAACTCCATACCCCTCCCAATGCTCTCACTCCAGCCTCCTGCCAGGTGCTTTCAAACACCTTCCTCACCCTAACACAGTCACAGTCCCACATGCTCTCCTCACTCATCACAGCAACACACCTCTCTGCCTGGTATCACCACACACCAGACCACCTTGTGCAACCATATAACCCTACAACCTCACCACATCTGCCTGCCATTCCTGCCTCACTCTACTGATCCCAAACACTTCAGCACCATGAAGCACCTCATGGCTTGCATACATCACCTACTTTACCATTCACGCCCAAATACTTTTCTTCAAGGCAACCAATAACTGCGGCTTATATCCCTGCCCCACCACAACTCCCAGTACTCCCCAGTTCAGTGTTCCCATTGCTCCTGCTCAGTTCCTACAGTGTTCTCAAGCAGGACATCCTTCTCCTCCATTATACAAAATTACCCTATCCTCTCACCCATCCTCACTGCTCTTCTCCAAAAGCCTGCTCTTCCTGTTACCATTTCTTAATATTTCAGTCCCCTGTGCTACCTCTGTCCTACCACCATGTTCCATGTTTATAGTTCCCTAACTTTTCAGTCCCTTCCACACACACTTCAGTTTCTCATCCTCCCGATCATTCCTGGATACATACCTCTCCAAGAACAGTCACACAATGTATGTCAGATCATACCCTCATTCCACAGGTTCCTGTACATCATCCATCATAGACTCACAGATATGTTCTCAAGGGACCTCTGGTGACCATCATCCAGTCCAAACTTCTGCTGGATACCAGTTCACATCACCTGTGGCATTTAAGATGAACAAACAGTCCGTGACCTCTTCAGCCAACCTGTTGCACGGCTGTACTTTCCCCCTGATGAAAACATTTTTCCTAATATCTCACAGAGTATACGCTGCTCACAAAATAAAAAATGGTTTGAATATTTTTGTGACAATTCTTCAAGTAACCATAGGCCACTATTAGAGTGTCCCTTTGACTTCACCACACTAAGCCAGCCCAGCTCCCTTAACCTTTTCTCACAGATCATGTGCGGTAAACCCTAACGATCTTGTTAAGTCTCCTCCACATACTTCAGACTCTCCCTTAATATTTTCTTCCATTCACCTCTTAGGAACTTGTGATGAACCTCACCTCTCATCTGCACTTTTAACGTTGCCCTTTCCAATATAAACAGTCATATGTCTACCACTAATCACAGCACAGAACTAATTCCATGCAATTACCAACAATGCTGTCATATATACTAATATAAGGACCCTCACAAATTACAGGCTCTTAGGTTTATGTAGGTTTTTATGTTGGTTTTTGTGCCAAAAAGCTTGTTTGCTTTTCCCACATATATGAACGGATGCAACAAAATACGCCCAGCCTCATTTAATTCCCCCATCTTAGCAGACAAACAACAGCATAAGGAAAGGACAAGGACAATGAAAAGGAAACGTTATTTCAGTGGAAAGGACCTATAAGGATCATCTAGTAAGACTGCTTGACACTTCAGGGCAGACCAAAAATCAAACCATGTTCTTTAAGGGCATTTTCCAAATGTCTCTTAAACAGTGACAGGCTTGGGGCATCATCCACCTCTCTAGGAAGCCTGTTCCAGAGTTTAACTACCCTCTGGGGCAAAGAAATCCTTCCTAGTGCCCAGCCTGAACGTCCCTCAGTGCAGTTCTGAACCACTCCCACACATCCTATGACTGGATCCCAGGGAAAATTGACCAGCACATCCCTCTACACTTCCCTTCCAAAGAAAGCTGTACAGAGCAATGAGGTCACCCTTCAGCCTCCTTTTCTCCAAACTGGACAAGCCCAGAGTCCTCAGCCACTCCTCACAAGACTGGCTTCCAGCCCTTAAACTGGCTTTGCTGCCCTGTTCTGGACACATTCAAGGACTTCACATCCTTCTTAAATGGTGGGGCCCACCACTGCATCCTGCACTCCAGATGAGGCTGTACCAATGCTAAAAATACCGGGATAAATCACCTCTTTTTGGCTGGCTGGTTATGCTGTGTTTTATGCACACCAGTATATACAGCCAACCCATGGTCAGAGCAATCCCTTGGACTGTGGTGCTCCCGTGAGCTGTGCTCTCTCTCTATATACACACTGGATTGGTGTCAGGAGGTGAGCAGGCTGTGCATACCTATTCCTCCTGAAGGAAACTAGCACACAGCAGACTCACACTCCAGAAAAATGGACCTCTGACAGGGAGAAATGGGGCTCTGGTACTGAACACATGCAGCAGAAGTGCCTTCCTGGCAGTCAGCACAGCCAGTGTGCACCCAAGACCACAACCACAGGACAGACACACCTCGGACTCACACCACAGACCCAAGCATTTCCTCCAGCACTCAGCTACCAAAACCTTACCCCAGCCGGTATCAGAAGACTCAGATCAGTCAGGAGGGTCAGATACTCACTTCAGCAGTCCAGGGCCCATCTCTTACCAGCCTCTCCCATTCTTCACACCCACATCCACCTTCACACACAAGGAAATATGAAGGAGATTCCTTTCTTTCCATATCCACAGAGAACCATGAGGACTTCTGTCTTGCCTTATGCGCATACTGAAAAGTTACACTCTTCTGTTTTCCCCACTTTTATAAAAAGCTTGAAATCAACCTTTCCAATAATACATCTAGGCCTACCACAAAGTTTCATTATTCTACAAAAAGAATTTCAATGTATTGGAAAATATGAACATGAACCCAGGACACCAAGCCCTCCTGCTTGTGGCTTGAGCCACCCTGGAAGGCAATGTTCCAAAATCCTAAGCACTACAACTTGTTTTTTGGACCTTTAACCTTAAGCCTACTGGCCACACTTTACTGCAATACCTAAGGTTCAGTTCCATTCAGATTCTTCCATCACCACGCCATTTTTTCTTTTAGATTTAGAAAGATATATATATCTCTCAAATAAGGATGTGAACTTTGCACTGGTCTGGGTCCTTAAATAACACAATATACTGCTAATCTTCTTCAGAGCTATTCTTAGTATATCATTTCCATTTAGTGTAGAAATACATTTCTGCTTCTAAGAAGTTATATTTTCAAAAATTGCTCAGATACTGGCTACGGTCCAAAATGTTCATGCCTCAAATTCTTTAACACCTTGAAAACATGTATCTGAATATTTTTTTCTAGTCAAAGGAACTGTTAAGTTGCACATAATGCAATCTAACTCCCAAAGATGTGACCCTAACATACACCTCACCTATTTGACAGAGGAGAAATTCCTTTACATAGAAAATGTGACTTTTGCAAACTACCAATCTGTGTGTCAAGCGAAAGGAGCCTAATAAGCACACATGCAATAAGGGCAGATGTGAACTGTCAGATGTGTAGGTTTAATTAAAAAAAGTACCTAAAACATTATTTAAAGCCAAGTAAAGTAAGCCAAGCCTGTGGATACACTTATTTTCCTCGACTGATGTTACTTAGTGAGGAATATCCACACAGAGTTCCATGCTGCTCCAACTAAACCCGCTTCCAGCGAGTGTGAGCTCGCAGCGGTGCATCACCCACCTGAGGGCAGGCACAACCCGCCCGGGTGTCTCCATGGAGGCAGAAACAGTACGTACGGACTGAGACCGCCCTTTTCCACCTCTGTTGCTGCCGGATTTGCCGCCCCTCCCCGGAGCTGTGTGCATGCCGAAGCCGGAGCCATGCCGCACCCGCACCCGGGGTGCCGGCGGTCAGAGGCGGCAGCGCTGCCCCGGCGGTGCCCGCGGGCCGGGCCCGGGCTTTGGGAGGCGCCCGAGCAGGGCCGGGCCTGCGGGAGGCCCCGGCCCGGGCTCCCTCTGNCCGTCAGACCAGTGTCGGTGTGTCCTTTGTCTCGGTCCCGTCCCGAGCGTCTCCGATCCAAGCAGCAGCTTTCCTTCTTCCTTTCTGTAAAATGTAAGGGAAGCTACAGCAAGCGTTGGAGAGGCTGCCTTTGGAAATCAAAGGCGCGTTCTGCCACGCAGTCACGGCACGTTTGAACCTGCGGAGCTGCGAACTCCTCAGCGGGACGGGGAGGCCCCGGCGCCGGGCCCGGGCGGCGCGGCGGGACGGCGGGGGCGGGATCGTGTCTGCCCCCCGAGCCGGATGGGTATGGGGGCTGCAGCATCCCGCCTGCCCCCCGAGCCGGATGGGTATGGGGGCTGCAGCATCCCGCCTGCCCCCCGAGCCGGATGGGTATGGGGGCTGCAGGATCCCGCCTGCCCCCCGAGCTGGATGGGTATGGGGGGGCTGCAGGATCCCGCCTGCCCCCCGAGCTGGATGGGTATGGGGCTGCAGCATCCCCCCTGCCCCCCGAGCTGGATGGGTATGGGGATGCAGCATCCCCCCTGCCCTCCGAGCCGGATGGGTATGAGGATGCAGGATCCCCCCTGCCCCCCAAGCTGGACGGGGGGACTGAGGGACTGAGAGCCTCGTGCTAACTCCAGAGGGAGGTGTGGATCTTTCATGAGTGTTTTCTTGGCTGCCTTCAGGAGGACACCATGTTCCAGTGCAAGGTTAAGGCTGGGATTGTTTTCCTGCAAGTACCTTAACCAAAGTAATGGCAGGTGAAGTTGTAATTTTCATTGAAAATAGCTATCATGCAGGTAGAATCAATCCAACAGCTACAGATTACATCAGATCCTCTTCCCTGGAAGGGTTTTGAATTGTGTTTTTCTGGGATAGATGGTGTGTGGCCTTTGTGGCCACAGGGAAAATTTCTAACAGTTTGTATTTAATATAAAGTATGCTGGCAAATTCAGCAGAGGAGATCATCATTGCACATTTGCAACACTTAGCTTTCCTTGAGGAGATCCATTTGGCCAGGAAGACACCACTGTGTTTTCCAAAGTACACAGATTTACTGAGATACATACCAACTTTCCTTCCTGAACCATGAAATTCTGTTGAGACAGTGCTGATGTGGGCACATATCCTGCAAACATCAGCTTTAAGAAAAGAAGTAATCATTTGGGTGCTTCAGCTTTTTATATCCTAACAGCACCTCAGCATGCTTCAGTCACCAATGGGCATTTGATCCAGAGGAGCAGGCTAGAGCTAGTCTGAAGGGAAGCCAGAACATGTGTGAAACGTGGACATGCAATCCTCACTTTTGTGTGAGTGACTTTTGCTTCTGCAGATCTGCTCCTGTTCGGCTCCTAAGGCAGGCATTGCCAGAGGAAGATGCTTTATCAAAGTTTTAGTGTGGTAAACCTTAATTGCCAGAGGACTTTGAAAACTGGTGTGACAGTCACAGCCCCCATGGGTGAGGCCTAGAGGCAAATATGCAGTATGAGTTGAGAGCACTTTATGTGAATGGATGGAGCACTCAGAGAGCAAGATGCACAAGTACAGTCCCTTCTGCACCCAGTAAGCTTTGTAACTCATGCCCTTCTTAAAATGCCATAATGGCAACTGCCCTAATGCTGCTCAGCATACCTTCCTAGGATCTCTTGCTGTGAAGGTGGTTTTCATATCAAAGTAAATGCTAACTGGGTGAGAAAGTGTTGGAGCTTCTCTTCAGTTGATGAGGGGAGGGGTGCATGAGGTGCAGAAACATGGGTCTTAGTTGCTTACTCTAGTATATGTTTAATATAAAACACACAAGTAGGAATGAGAGCTATAACCAACATTTCTATGCTGTGAGGAGAGGGCCATCACCCTGTCATTCTTCTACTCTTACTTTGTTCCAGAGCTTGATTAATCTTTGAGGCTGTAAGTGGTACAGCCTCACTTGGCCAGGGTGAGTATTCTTTAACCCACATTAGTGCCAAGTTCTTCCCTTATATAGCTTGGTGACGAAAGTGCCTTCCTAACAAAATGCATCCATTTACTAGGAGAGGACCAAGAGCATTTGCAAGGTATTTGTGAGGCTTACAGAGGGTACCTGCAACTGGACAACACAAAAATAAGAGAGAATTCTGATTGTGGGGTGAAATACTTGTTGGCCATGGCTATTTGGGAATTGTCCTGGGTAACAGGGGTGTCAGTGTGGGCTGGAGTGTCAGGGCAGGACCCAGGAGCCAGGCCCCATCCCACCATTCATCCAGGAGCAGGGCAGCTGGGGTGGGAGGGCACTGGGGCAAACCCCAGCCCCAGGCATGGAGCACCTCCCTGTGGACAGGGATGGGAGCAGGCTTGGTGAGGCCCATGGCTGGGCAAGGCAGGGCAGGGGATGGGCAGCTGGAGAATGGACTCTCTGCGGTGTTGTGGGGGCAGGGGCTGACAGCCCTGGGGGGCTGACAGGGATCCTGAGCAGGTGGGGGAAGGCTGGGCAGGGCAGCCATGCCTGGCGCTGCCCTCGGGGCACTGATGTGACCTGTTAAGGGAAAAAATTATCTGTGTGTTTTGTGATATGGAGGAGTATACCATACATGTTCTACAAGATGTTTGAATTTGAGAGGGCAGTGGAAAAACTGTCTTGGCAACTGAGAAATGGACTCTTCAGTAATCTCTCTCCTACAGCACTCTCGGAGTGACGCATACAAGCAATCATTAACTCTAGTGGAAAGTTGACTTCAACTAGTCAACGCTGCAGGTATAATAATGAGTCTAGCCAGATTCTTAGTTTATTTAATCTTTTCCTTCCTGCCAGCTCCCGCCAAGGCACATTTTTCAATTTTCTAGCGAGTGGCTTTGTGTGGCTTAGTTACTAGCCGGGGTTAAACCAGGACAAATGCCTATAGTACTTCCATTTGTTCAATCTTTCCATCACTTATTTTACCTGAGGAAAGAGTTTATGTATTTTTGTAACAGGAAAACAAAACATTTAAAGGAAAGGTAGAACGAGCCAATCTCCCGTGCCCTTTGTGTCCTTCATTCCAACAAATGTCACCAACTGTGATTAAGTAATTTAGAGATGCTGCTTCATGTAGTTTAACAAATTTTATTTTCAAGTTTGGGTACCTTAGACTCTTTTCCAATTAAATTTTCATTTCTTCAAATAAAAGTTTCTTTTAAAGGTTCATCTTCACATAACAAGTCTAGCTAGATTTTACTGAGACAGCCATGCAGTTAATTTATATTCCCTTCTTCCAAACACGGAGGGAATTCAACTTAACTATAGAGAAATGTCTGCAAAGACACTGAAACCATTGATATAATTGGAGCAATAGAAAGGTCACAGAACCAAGAACTTTGTTTTTAACACTTAGCCACCTCTATGTTAATTTTGAATAGCATACATATTAGGTATTTGTTCTTTTTCTAACAACTACATTGCACTTTTTTGCTGACTGGGCTATAATTTTTGTGGGCAAGAAATAAACTGTATGTAAGAGAAAGGAAAACAAAACACCGTCCCTCAGAACCTCAGTCAAAAAGCACATAAGGGCAAAGTTTCGCCTTGCTTTTTTTCCCCCCCAAATTTTGTCAGTTTCAATGCTCAAAATTTAAGCGTGTGCCCTGGGACTTTGTGCATGAGGGGTATTCTGTGGCCAGTGGCTGGAGGGAATAATGGTTTGAGAGACACAGGAAACATCCACTTAGGAAGGAAAAGTATAGAGGTGTCTGCTGGAGTGGGCAGAGATAAGGCTGCATACATGCACACTCTAAATTCTAGTCTAAATTCTCAAGTCTGAGCTTGGTGTTTTAGCAGACATAAAATAGGAAAAAACACCTCCAGGACTTTGACAATTATATTTTTCACAGCTTTTAAAATCAAAGAGATGTTCAAGAAAAACAAACAGCTTGCATATAGGTTCGAAACTCAGAGTGGAACTGAGTAAAATAGATGTAATTAATGGTGGGTAAGCCAAACCGGTTTCAGGGAAATCAAAACTGATTGTGAAAATAGGCTGAATTTCAGAAATTTCTTCAATCAAGAAATGAGAAGAGTTCATTAATGTTAACATTTTTCATATATTTTCAAAATAAAATGCTTTATTTCAGAAAAATAACAGTAACCCAATATTTGAAGCAGTTTTTGACTTTCAGAGTAGCATTTTAATTGAAAAATGTTCTATACTTTAAAAAATAAAATATATGTTTTTAAAAGGGGCATGTTTTCATAATAAATTAAATATTTCGTTCCATTGCCCTAGACAAGACTGGACCTGCACACTCCCTTTAAGTCCATTGACAAAGATCAGTTTTTGCAAGTGTAAGTTTAGAGCATGTTAATTAAGTTCTTGTGCTGAACTGTAGGTTGTAGGAGCCTTTCTGCTTCCATTTACTTCAAAGGAACCCAGAAAAAGGAATTTCCCCAAAGTCCTCTCCTATGAACACCAATCCAAATGTGAAATTCCCAAAAGACGTGGCTACATGAATAAGAATCCCATGTTAACCAGATGTACACTACTATTTCTTTTAGCTCCATTGCAGCTAAGTTTCTAACAGGGCTGGCTGTACATAGGTAAGAAAAAAACCCCACAAGTTGTAAGGACTGAAAGGCCTCTTAGAAGAAGTCCAGAGAATAGCATCTCTGTGTTATCATCCTCTCTCACCTCCTCCTTTATTTTCATACCAGCTTGTGCATGCAACACAATGGTCTGCTACATTGCTTCTTTTCCTTTATCAGCAAACTTTTGTTTGTTTGGGTGATTTTGGAATGGAGATTATGCATGAAATTGTATTGTCAAGCATACCAGGGTCCTTCCAGGACCCTGTGTGTTGTCACACCTAATCCAGGTATCTTGCTGTATTATATCTGAGATTTCTCAGTTAATGAATAGAAATTGCACACATAGCTATCCCCACCATAAGTCACCTCATTCAGTTTGCAGTCTCTTAGCAGAAGCAATGAGTAGCTTCAAGAATCATTCCTTGCTAATTGACGCCCTCTGATGTTGCTATATGTTACCAGCAACAACTCAGAGGAAATTCCTTGAGTTTCTGGTTTTAGAGCACTTTGAACATTAGCGTAGTCTTTGTTATCCACCCTTTCATTCCAAAACTCAAGACTGATGAAGAAACTTCTTTCTAAAATCAAACTAGTTTTTATGAAACACTTTGAAAGACTTTTTGCATTACAGCCATATTGTTTTGCTATTTTTTGACTTCCAAAGTACAGAATTATAGAATCACAAAATATCCTGAGTTGGAAGGGACTCATAAGAATCACTGAGGTCCAACCCTTAGCCCTGCACAGGACAATCCCAAGAGTCACACCATGTGCTCGAGAGTACTGTCCAAACACTTCTTGAACTCTGTCGGACTTGGTGCTGTGACCACTTCCCTGGGGAGTCTGTTCAGGGCCCAACCACCCTCTGGGTGAAGAACCTTTTTCTAATATCCATTCCAAACCTCCCCTGACACAACTTCATGCCATTCCCTCAGGTCCTGTCACTGATCACCATGCTGGCATTTGTTTCTTCTAATCCTTCTCCTTTTCTGGTTCTGAAATTGCATGAGGGATGATGTGTTAAAGAACTTTTCCTCCCATGTTTATATGTAATATCTAAATAATATCTCTCATGGTTTATGGTCTCTTTCAAGAATTACCATGTAATTCTGTGCACCTGGTTCTAGGAGAGAGGGACAATGATAAATGCCTTTGCTTTGAGCAGGTAATTTTGTCGTGTTGGCATTACACACTGTTCTTTACATTACTGTGTCAGCCTGAAATACCGACCTTGGCTCAGTATTTCAGGGCCAAGGTCAAGAACCAGGAGCTTGTCAAGCATCTAGTAAAAATGATACTTGATGCTTTAATTATGCTACTGTCATCTTGCTTTAAGAAATTTGATACTTGAACGTTTATGCTTGGTATTTCAGTATGAAATACTGAGTTTTCTTAAGCTTGTTTTCTCCTAATCTTGTTTTCAAGGGCCTATTAAGTTCATCATCATCCTTGGTATTATTTTCAGCTATCTTATGGGGTTGAAGGTGTAAATTCTCCTTTCATACTCATTTTATCTGGCTTTTGTCTAATATCTTTCTCTTCAGGTAAATCAAAGGAATTAATTTACTGTAACAGTGATTGTCTGCTCAGTTCAGTTTTTTAGGCTTTTGTATTTGGTCTTATCCATAGTGCTATAGAGCTGTCATGTTCTTCCTCATGCTGACATCTCTAGGATGTCAACAATTATTAACTTCACAGCTATAATTTCTTATATTATTTCAAGTCCTTATTTCTGAATGTCTTCTGCGGGTAAAATTTGTTGGTGATATCCTTGAAGAATCATGTTCCAAATTAAATGCTCAGGAGAGATAACCTACTTTTC
This sequence comes from Scytalopus superciliaris, assembly GCA_013400415.1. NCBI lineage: Eukaryota > Metazoa > Chordata > Aves > Passeriformes > Rhinocryptidae > Scytalopus > Scytalopus superciliaris. Next base: position 179,122 of record VXBX01002724.1, read on the forward strand.
TTTTTTTCTCAGTCTGATCTTTCAAGAAAGCTTGTAAATTATATCACCTAGGGTGAGAAAGGTAATGTGACCATACCCTCAGAATGAAAGAAGAAATTTCTGTGGTTGCCAAATCAGAATTCAAGCCTCAAGTTTTTTACTTTTTCAGCAGATTTCCCCTGAGAACATGTTTGTTGGCTTGGTTTTTTTTTTTATTTTTGTGAGGTATAATGTAGAATATGTCCGTAATAAGAGTTGTTTATCCAAAAAAATGGAAACCATTTGAAATAATGTGAAACAATGAACAACTAGGCACATTTAGGACTGGATTTTCTGTGATAGCCAAGAATACTGTATTTTCCTTATTTAAAAAAAAAAAAAAAGGAAGAGAGGTCTCCAAAAATATGCATTAGATTGCATGCTGTCTTACACAGGGTTTGCTTTCAGTTTACAGGATCACAGAGTTATAGAAAAAATTACTGTTGGAAGACCTTAAAGACCACCTAGTTCCAATCCCCCTGCTGTGTGGAGGGACACCTTCCATCAGACCAGGTTGCTCAAAGCCCCAGCCAATTGGCCTTGAACAGTTCCAGGGATGGGGCATCCACAGCTTCTCTGGGAAACCTGTTCCAGTGCCTCACCACCCTCACAGTAAAGTATTTCTTCTTAATATCTAATCTAAACCTATTGTATTTCAGTTTAAAGCCACTCCCCTTTGTTCTCTCACTTACATGCCCTTGTCTCTCTCCATCTTTCTCATAGGCTCCCTTCAGGTATTTGAAAGCTACACTTAGGTCACCTTGAAGCAGCCTCTTTTCCAGCCTGAATAATCCAAATTCCAACGAAAACTTGCAGCATGAAAATAGTGTGCTCTGTTAAGTCCTAACACCAATTTTTCTGGAGTCTGGTAAATTGCTTAATGCTTTTTTGGCATACCTGGAGGTCAGTGTACAGTTAAGGCCACGTTGACTAACTTGGCTTTGCTGTCAGTGGAAAATGGGATTGCATCCCAGGGGCAATCGAGTCCAGTTTGAGGTCACATTTGGCTTCCCCTGCTGTATGGCAGTATGACTGTGTCAGTCACAGCAATGAACAACTAGGAGGCACCTACTTGTGGCTTACTGTCCAATTTTTCTACAATTTGAGTAGTCCAGCCATACTGTCTTTGAAGAATGAAGAGTAAGAGCGACCACAACACCCCAAAAGGTGGGCTTTGATGCTGACAGTGTTAGACTCGCTCCAGTAACCTGCCCCCAGCCAGGGGCAGCCAGCCCGTGTCCTCCAGGCCTGCCAGCATCTGCAGAGCATCCTCCAATGGACCCGAAACAAAGCACTCCTGAGCCCCGGAGAAGCCTGGCTGAGGGAGTGTTGCCAGTTTAGGGGCTCTCTAAACAGACACAGGACTTGGTTTAGGAAGGAGACATTGTTTGTTCTGTGCAGGGTGCAAGGTGGAAGTTTTCCACAAATCAAGCATGCCAAATTTCAACATTTCATGCTATATATACGTTTTAGCAAACAAAAAAAATCACCGTTCTTTGGCTACAAGCTACCTAGTTCTGTTATTAATTAGTATTCTACCTTCTGTTGGTAGAACATTCTCTCAGTTCTCATGCTAATCAGTCCGCATGGTCAGTCTTTCTCATCTTTCGAGTTTATTGAGTTGGGTGGTCCCAATCTCCCACTGCTGGGCTCAGGAAGCCTGAACTGCCACTGATCCCTTGTGTTAGAGGGGTGGGGGCCTTTTGCATCACAAGGGCAGCTGGTGGAGAGAGGGGATTGTCCGGCTCTGCTCTGCACTGGGGCGGCCTCACTGTGGGCAGTCTGGGGCAAGGATATTAAGCTATTGGAGTGTCCAAAGGAGGGTAATGAAGCTGGTGAAGGGCCTTGAGGGGAAGCAGCTGAGGGGACTTGGTGTGCTCAGCCTGAGGAAGGGGAGACTGAGGGGAGAGCCCATTGCAGTTACAACATCCCTGTGAGGGGCAGAGGAGGGGCAGGCACCGATCTCTGCTCTGTGGTGACCAGTGACTGGAGCTGAGGGAAGGGCCTGAAGGTGTGTCAGGGGAGGTTTAGGTTGGATATCAGAAAAAGGTTCTTCCCCTAGAGGGTGGTTGGGCACTGGAAGAGGCTCCTCAGGGCAGCGGTCACAGCACCAAGCCTGGCAGAGTTCAACAAGTGTCTGGATGATACTCTTGGGCACATGGTGTGACGCTTGGGGATGGCCCAGGAGCTCGACTTGATGATCCCTGTGGGTCCCTTTCAGCTCAGGCTGTGATAAGGCGCCGGGCACCCCAATGCCGGCCCCACGCTCCGCCATGCTGGCTCCGGGCCCCGCCATGCCGGTTCCGGGCAGGCTGGCG